>JADMNL010000025.1:137520000-137960000 GCA_016271365.2 Neoceratodus forsteri
GCTGGACACACAGCCCCTCCCTCCCCCAGGAGAAGTAGACCAGTCCCAGGGACATTCAATCCTTTTCCCCAGGCCAGCCCTCCAACTCCCCAGGTCCATTCCCAAACCCAGGTCACCAGTGTCAAAAGCGGAAATCCAATCACTGTGCTAGTGGGACGGCTTGTATAGCACCTTTTATTGACTGGGCATCAGCTTTTCTGGTGGTCTGCAGCCCAATCAGCTGGTTAAGTACTTTGCCTGCAGTGGCAAAGCACACATATACAATTTCGGCCTCTGTAACTGAGGAGTCAGTGGTACCATCACTGATGAGGGAAAAGAACCTTGCACCATTTAGCTTTTCTCTCAGGGAGATCTGTTCCACTTCTGCTATGTAGTGTACGAAACGGCATGCATACTTGTCATTTCAATATGCTGAGTCGAGGTCCACTCCTTTCATATCGTCTAGACTGCACGTCCATGCAAAGTCTCTGAAGGGACGGCCTTTCTTTGCAATGGCATGACAAGTCCAAAATAATTTTTCCAGTCAATCTAGAGTTGCCTGGTTCATGGTCTTGAGCATTTGCTCTGCAATGCTTGTACCTGGGACAGCGGAGATGGCACTTTCTTTATTTTGTGCCTTAATGTGACATTCGCTACTGCCATGTGAAGAAACTAACTCAAGTCTGAAGTTGTTAGGCCTGTGGTGAAAATTATTTTTGTTTCCCCCCTTATCCAACTGCAGGTTATCATGTTTCTGACATAAATGACAGTACAGTACATCTTTATTTGCATCGTATCTTAGCCACTCATATTTCCCTAGCCAGGCTGTCTGAAACTGATGGCTTCTCTTACTTCTGTCATATTCACGATCCTTAATTCTTTTTTCTTCTTCAGTGCGCTTTCTTACATTATCAGCTGGACTGCTCATGTCCTTACGGTATTTCCCCATTTTATTAATTCTTATGTGATGCACAGCCTGGGTAATAAAATGCATTTCTCTGTGAAGTCAGTGTCTGCCTTTTTTGATTGTCGCCCCCACCACAGGCCCCAGCCCAACATCACTCTCTTACATTTCAGTGCTTGTTCTATGAAGTAAAAAAATATATATATATATATATATACATATGTAACCCCCCTGCAAATGGGGGTTCCCAAAAGTCTTCCAGGAGCTTGCTTGAATGCTCCAAGCCTGGATGGTATTCGTCGTCTAAGCCGTTTATCTGTGAGTGCTTTTAGGGCCTCTGGTACTGTCTCTTTAAGAGCTGTCTGCCTGCAGACATAATTAATTTGGATGGGGGTCTGTGTGTTTCCCTGCTTGAGTCCCACTCAAGCTGCTGCCAAATTGCTCCATTTCTGCCATCACTAAGTGGGCAGAGTGAGCACTTTTCAAAGATGTAACTGTTTGCCAGACATCATTTAGAGTAATAATGAAAATACAGTTTGTATAACCTGCTTTTCTTTGCAGTCAGAACTGTGTTTGCCTAGTCCCCCATTCTAGCTTTGAACTGCTGAACTGGACCAATCAGTGTGGGGGGACCTTTGAAATGGAGCCTGCTGCTGGCAAATCAGAACCTGGACTCTCATTGTGGAGCCAGCCACCTGTGTACTGTATGGCCAATGCTTCTGGGAATTGTAGTTTGGACTTTGGCGCCTTTTTTCCACCAACAGGGGGAGTTTACTGTGAGTGACAGCCAAACCAGCCAACTGAACTGGGAGGAACTCAAAGGAAATGCCCGGCTCTGTCTACTGAAAAGATCAGATGAGTGGTGACTTTGAAGAGGGAAGGAGCTCCGGGCTCCTGCGCTGTTGAGTTTTCGCGCGGGAAGCTTGTTTGGGGCCCTGAAGTTCGGCCTACAACTGTTTATGAGTGCCAGTGTGGACTGAATCAGAGTTGTAAGGAGAAAGAAGCACCAGAAGTGAGGAAACCAGGCTCACCCTGTAGAAGACTGGAGAAATTGCTGAATCGCTCTCGGTCTGTCAGGAACTGAATCTGCTGTGTGTTCTTCTGGGTAATGTGCAGTAATTGCCCTCGGGATAGAGAAGTAGCCTGCCTGGTATAGTACTTTCCTTTTACATATAAATGTGTGTAGTGTTTGGGGGGAATCGCGTTTCAAATCCCCTGTACAGTGAATTGAGTGCCTGAAGCTGGAAGTGAACCCCATATTAATCCAGACTACATCCATTTGCTCTGAACTGCTGTGGGGTCCAGTCACAAGGACCTTGTCCACATGGTCTGCTCCTCCTGGCAATCCAGGACAATCTGCCTTCCATCCAGTTCCCAGCATTGAGTTTATGAGTACAAAGCAGGGTAGCTCCCTGCCATCTGTTATCGAATTGCAAGTGTGTCATCTAATTGTTGTTTTTTCATTTCTTCACGGACTGAGCCAACCGGCTCCAGATTACAATGTGGATATTGTGCAAGTGTTTTTTCCATCACAGGGCCCCGACCAGCTGCACCGATCCTGGCTAGTCCCCCCCATCCTGGGTACCCAGTGAAAGTGACAATTTGGGACTCTGAATATGCGCACAGTACTGTGATTATTAATGTGTTTAGCCTAATTAACCTGATTTCCCCCTGCCCTTGTTACAGCTCCTTAAATAAATCATATCTGTTTGTTTCAGCAAAGTTACACTGACTGAGGTATTCGTTTATGTTAAAAATATTGTACTGTGGCTTTTGCACTGTATCATCTTGTTTTACAGGGGTTCCCCAGAGTCCAGTCGACAGAGCCAGTCCAGGGGGGTAAGTGCATATTGTGAAGATATTTCTGATGCATTGTGTGGGCCACTAGTGGGAAGAAAGGGGGGTTACAGTGTCCCAGAGGGCTGTGATCAAGTAGTTTAGCTATTGCAAACCCTGACCTCTGGGTGGAGGCACCCACCATTGGTCCTAGGCCCCTCAACCTGTTAGTAGTTAAGCAGGCAGGGGTAGTAGCCCTTGGGGATAGCGCCACCTAGGGGTTACACACACACACACACACACACACACACACACACACACACACACACATATATAAACAACTACTACTGGCAAATCATAATTTAGTATGCAGTTGGACTAGCACACAGCATTTGAGCCAAGATGATTGTAGACCATAATATAGTAGTGCCAAATTATGCTTGCTGTACAAAACTGTACAAAAACACAAATGAGCGTAGCTAGCTACTGTCACATTTTTCATTTCTTTAGAAACATGAAACCACAGAGACCTCTACTCTTCATTCTACCCCATGCCACAGTCTGCAAAAATAAACTGCACATTATAATTGCAAGCAAGTTAAAAGCTATACTTCTTGAATTGTCTGTCTGTACCCCTCAAACACCACCAGACCCACAACAAGCCACAGCCAGCCCCACCACCTCATCTTAGACAACAGAACACAAAATGAGGGAAAGCACAGAATAAGCCAGAACTGTGCTGAAGCAAATATAAACAGGGCACAGCACAGAGGCACACATTCAACCCCCCCCCATGGCCCCAGGCCCCCACACAACCTCAGAACTGTAATAACCAAACAACTGACACTTGACTTACCTGAGTTGATGTGTTCAAAGACAAACAGCAAACCAGAAAGAAAAAGCCACAGACATGCCTGCCCAGCCCGACCCCACAACAAACACAGACAACCCCCCGCAACAAGACACAATATGAGCAATGAGTGACGAAAGCACACACAAGCCAAGATGTACTACAAGAATCAAACTATTCACATCACTGAGTAAAGCAGTAAACTGTAGCAACTTAGACATCAAACAAGAGAAGACTGCCTTACCTGAGCTTAGCATTTTATCTATTTACTTTTTTTGGCCATCCAGCTCCCAGTATGCTTCCCTTGCAGCTTGCTCAGTAACAAAAGAAAAGCCACAGACATGCCCAGTCCAGCCCAGCCCAACCAAACCCCACAACAAGCCACAATCATCCCCCACAGGCAGAACTGAGTGAGGGAAAAGCACTGTAGCAACACACATGAAAACAAGCATTTGTCAATGCCGAATGTTGCTTGCTTGTATTAGGTATTTGGAAGTCAGTGGAGAGCAACTATTGAAAATTTGCAAACTTACGAGTGTGCGAGAACTGCTATAATGCATCGCCAGAACAGTCATTTTTAGGAATTTTTCCACCAAATTTTCAACATAGGCTTTTTGAGAGCCCACCTTATGAACACTGGCAGTGTCGGTTCGTTAATTGGTGCAGAAAGGTGATTTCGTGCAGTGACTGCGAAGTCACCCTTTGGGCCTGATTAACACCATGACAGTGAGAGCATTCATGAGAAGGGGTCCCAAAAACCCCATGTTGAAAATTTGGTGCAAAAATTCCAAAAAATGCCTGAGATATGCAGCAAAGTTGAAAAACCCTATTTATTACATTATACAGCTTACTAGCATTTCCTCAGTTCGCGGTCGGCTTTGAAGAGTGCAGACGTGTTCCTGGTCCACTGAAGATCGTCGCTCTGGAGTCTGGAGGTATGGGGTGAGGAGGGGTGGGGAGGCAGGGTGCGAGTGGTGGGGCGCGGTGGGGCAGAGACAGCGAGGGACAGTTTTTGTGTTTCAGGTTTTTTTTTTAAAGAAAGGATTGGCGACGTTGGGACGCTTGCTACGCCTGGGTGGGCTCCAGTGTGGCACAAGAATTGGCTGTTTTGGGGAGCGTGGAGCCGACGGGATTGGGCACCCCATCAGCAATAGCATCTGTTGCTCTCTGGGGAAGGAGCCAACGAAGGGATTGGGCACCCCGTCGGCTATACGATGTGACAGCCATGCTGGGGTGGCACCCAGCGTGGCATGTGGAACTCTGTTTGGGGAGTACATCAACCTCGTCGGCTATACAGTGTGTGGTGAAGCGCATGCAGTATGCATGCGTGTGTGTGTGTGTGTGTGTGTGTGTGTGTGTGTGTGTAGGGGAGTATGCATGAGCAGGCGATATCTTATCGCTGATCACTGAAGCGTAGCTCCCCCTTTCAACTGTACTCCACTGTATTTTCGACTGCTGTCATAGACAGCTCCAGCAGCCATTGGAGAACTGCGGCCGCACCTGCAAACACACTGACTGAATTGGAAGAAGGCTGCCACACCTCCGAAAACTCGGATGATGGCACTATGTTTCTTGCACATGCGTGCAAGGAACATAAAAAGGGGTTGGATGCTGATGGGTTGCTGTAGGCTGTGGGCAGGACACCTATCTTCTATCTGGATATGATTATATAATAAAATAAAATTTTCCCCCAAAACGAACTAACCACATACGATCAACTTTTTTGACATGAAGAGCCAGGATGCTGCGTTTCTTTTGTTTTATAGCAGACAAAATCTTGTATTGATTCCTGCTCTTAAGTCACTCTGCAAATGAAGTCTGTTAAGTCACATCCAACAATTAATCTAGCACTGGATGTGCAATAAGCTTTCTGACTGATGATCTTAAATCTTTTGGTTAACTTTTGCAGGAGGACTGTCTGGGTCCACGTATGTCACACTAAATCCTATGCCAGCCAACTGAAAGTGTGATGTCCTATTCTATGGTGTAGTAAATCCATTTTTCATTTAATAAAGTTAGGATTCATTAAGAATGGAAATCCATGCCAGATAAGGGGTAACAGCCAAACGGTACAATCTAAGCTTTTTTTCGTGCATTTTCCTGTTTGTTTGTTTGTTTTGCAATAAACAGCTGTTTTAAATTCTCAAGATTTCTCTATAAAATTTTGAGTTTGCAGGAAGCTAGTTATATTGAAAACAAAGTGTAAGACATGTGACCAATGCCATGCTGCTTCTTAAGTAGTGTACTGTTTTTTTGAACTGCTCGTATAGGAGATAACCTGTACTTCCCCATCATAATTTTAGTCAAAAGGGCTTTAATTTCCTTTTGCTATTCATTTTCAAGAAAAGAAAAAGCACAATTAAACCTGAAAAAGTGGGTTAACACTCTGAGAAAAGCATAACGACTGATATGCGGAACATATGTCTGGAGTGAATAATAAAACCTGCAGTTGTGTGTCTGTGCGTTGGGAAGAACATCAGCTACACCCCCACAGCACCAGACCCCTTATAAAGTTGCATAGAAAACATACTGTTGGATGTAATTGTGACCAGCAGATGTAGACAATAATTGTTTGGGTTTTTGTTTATCTTACAGAATACCCACCCCAAGGATTCAAAACTTGGTAACTATTTTGAGGTATTATGTACTCTTGTCTTGAAGCAATGCATATTTTCCGTCTTTGCTCTAAATTACCGTGTTTGCTCACAAATGGTGCAGGTCGTTAGTATGCACAGACCTAAAGACTGAGCGTGTGAAGTCTCTAGACTCAAAATTTCTTTCAGGATCAAAAGTTAGCGCGGAGGTTAGTCTGTGGCCATTACACAGCCGGGGAGAAGAGGGCACTAATTATAACTGCAGCGCCAACCAAATACTGCACCTCAAATACATTGTGCTATACATGAGGGGCAGTCAACAATGGGACTAAACACAACTTAACATTTTCTGGCATTTCTCAGCGTGTTTTTAAGCAAGAATCCAAGTATCACTATAGCGCTGGTGTGTGACCAGCAGATGTAGACAATAATTGTTTGGGTTTTTGTTTATCTTACAGAATACCCACCCCGAGGATTCAAAACTTGGAAATTATTTTGAGGTATTATGTACTCTTGCCTTGAAGCAATGCATATTTTCCATCTTTGCTCTAAATTACCATGTTTGCTCACAAATGGTGAAGGTCGTTTTTTAAACTATATACCACATAAAATAACGCATGGGTAACAATGCATAACTCGGCTGTGTTTCCATCTCGGGGTTTGGATGAAATCAGTGACCTCTCCTGCTTTGCTCTGGAGGTTCCAACTCCCTATGAGGTGATGTCACCGGGACCCCTCGATGAAAACACAGCATTGTACATGGTTGCCTGTATATTATTCTCTGTATTGTTGCTGGGATTCGAATCTGCAGTCTGAGCAGCTCCCTTGCAGTTGGACTAGAAATGGCGCCACCTTATTGCTCACATAAAGAAGACCATCTTGAAATAAGAACAGAAGCGTCCTGCTGTAGTCCCCCCCCCTCCAGTTTGTGTGTTAGGCACTGCTGTTTCCCATATTGTAGGCTGAACAGAAGCCATTCAAGAATTTGCAGTTGTTTTTCTGTGAACCACTTACCACTCTAAAGCAATAAATAGACAAAATCATTTAATTATGTCGTCATGTATTGTTAAGGGCAAGAAGCATCCTTTTGTACAGGGAAAGGATATCAAAATCAGCTAATGTTGTGTTCCATTTTATATACAAATGCACCTCAACCGACAGTTAAAACAAACAAACAAACAAAAAATGCAATCGGAAGAAGATCAACCTCTCAAGCACATGGTGGATTATTTCGGAGACCTGTAATTTGGGGGACAACACAGTAAAAGTAAACAAGCTACTATTTCACCCATATATTTCTCTAGATTACATGCAACCTTAACAGTTTCAAAATAAAATAGTATTATTATTGTGTGTCTGCCTCTTGTATGTGTTGATCTTAGACCTTTCTCTTTATGATTGTATGTTAACAGATGGATTTGTTTTCGTTACTAGCTCTTGTGTCTCTCCTCTTTAAGACATGCTTATTAAAACCATCCAAACGTGTACAACTAAACAAAATCATATTATCTCGATTTTGATAACGGAACCTTGAAATCGATTGGGACATGAAGAAAGTCAACGGTGTTCCTTTTTTATTCTTTTTTTTTGTAAATGTAATGTTCCTATAATCACAACATGATGCAAGCTATATTCAGACTAAAACGTGTGTGCCTGTGCTACATACAAAATGCAAGTTTTGTGCTTTATGTCAGTGTACTGGCAACAGAAGTTATCAAGTTCATAAATGAATAGAGGCAATATATGAACCTATCTATGAACCCATTAATCTTAGCTACAATGTTCAGTTTTTAAGGCGATCTTTTCTGCCTTTTCCCCCCAAAAGGTAGATTTGTGTAATAATACTAAAACTCATAATCTTTAGAAATCACATTTGATAACTGCGGATTGCATCTATTAACGCATGGATTGGTAATGATCAATAGACTGCGTTTGCGTTGAACTGGGTCAGTTTTCTAGTGTATAGTCAAATAGTGGTAGGTCCAGGTAAATGTGAAAGCGGTGCTTGCTAAGGGATCACTCTGCCCCTGCAGTAATGTGTTCCCTGCAGCCTATCCAAAGCTTTTCGTCTCCTTTTGGACACAACCTCAAAACTGCCTCAGCTAAGAATGGACTTTTGCGTTGATTAACTGGGTTTCTTTGGGGGCATATGAAAATTGCTTGAGGAACTAGTAATGTTACATTATAATGGGTTTGAAATGCTGAAATACATCCGAGTATAGGTTGTGGAAATATGGAACCCGATGGGGGAGGCGATACAGTGTGTGTGTGGGGGGGCAGCATAGAATGCATATGTGTGTGTGTGTGTGTGTGTGTGTGTAGTGTGTAGGGGGAGCACGCATGAGCAGATGATATCTTATCACTGCTCACTGAAGCGTAACTCCCCCTTTCAACTGTACACCACTGCATTTTTGGAGCAGTCATAGACAGCTCGAGCAGGCATTGGAGAACTGCGGCCGCACCTGCAAACACACTGCCTGAATTGGAAGAGGGCTGCCACACCTCCGTAAACTCGAGTGATGGCACTATGTTTCTTGCACATGCGTGCAAGCAACATAAAAATGTGCTGGTAAAACCATTCACCATTCACAAACCCCACATCATGGTGTCTCAATAATTCACTGTAGGCAAAACCTCCCCAGTGAGGCACCATGTGAGTATGCATCGACAAGCATTCTCATTCAGTTCAGTTCCTTCCCACCACACAACCACAGTCAGAAGTTCAGACTGTGATGACCAGATACTGTGCATATTAAAATGAATGGCACTGCCTTACCTGAGCTGGCATTTTCATTATTTTTGGGTGTCCCAGCTCCTGCTCAGCAAACAAATACAAGCAGGTATACTGTTAATGTTCAAGGTCCAGACCAGACAAGAGTTCAGCTCAGATGGTGCCACTGAATCTTCAGGACTGTTGAAACCACCAGAACCGCCAAAACCACCAGGACTGCCGAAAGCACTGGGACTGCCAAAACCATCGAATTTCCAATCACCCTCACAGCCATTCCTCCAGCCTTGCAGCAACACAGCATTCAAAACTTTAAATCGTCCATGCATTTTTGGCAAAAAACAGGGGCTTAAATCCTCCATTAGGCACCATGAAGCCCTGCCCCCACAGCACTTGCTGCCAATGTCTGCTGCCAGTCTGCCACTTTATATGCCCAGGCTATAGGCTTTAACCAGTCCCTGGAGAGTCAGTGACATGGTTGCTGTAATTTATGGCTAAACCCATTGTTCTTTGCTCCCTGGTGATGTCAGCGCTCCCTGTCTGTTCCCACCTCCTGCTGCTCCTCACTCCCTGCCAACTTGCAAACTGCCTCTGCTGGCCAATGATCGCAAGAGAAAATATGAATGACGGGCTGACAGCCCACAAGCCCATTCTCTAGGGGAAGTCCCTGCTGGATAATGCGGGAGCCGGTAGCGGTAGCGCTTGTTCTGGTCTCCACCGCTAGGTTGACTGATTTGGGACCACTCCAGAGTTCCAGGAGCTCAGTGAGATTTTGCTGCCTCCACCACTAAGGAGCTAAGGATGCAACTGAAAGTACTGCTGACTCCACAGACTGCACTATCCAACATGGACAGGTAGGGAGGTATCTGCACTTGCACGAGGCAATCTGCACTATGCCCTGGACTAGTAAATGTATGGTAAGGTCAAACCCTGCTGATGGAATTAATATACTGCTGTACAAATGTTTCTAGCTTTCTTTAAATGGTACAGCAGCATGATTCTTTGAAGATCTCAATAAAGATGAACGGGAGGATTATGAATTATTATGTGATATACTTCAGAATAGATTTCAGCTAGTGGAGTGGCAGCTGGTATGATTTTCAGAATTTTCCTCTGAAGAGTAAGAACTGCAAGAGGGTGTAGAAGGCCTTAGGCAGGTCATTTTAACCTTTGGTCAAATTAAAACCTTAAAGTGATTTATGGAAGTTTCCCATAGCAAATGGGCATAGTAACCTGTAAGAGTTATGAATCAGTCTTCTACCATTCAAACTGCAAAAAAGTGCTGTTTTCGATGAAAAAAAATCCTTTTATTTCTGTGTTCTGTTTCATTAGGATAACGTTGCTCCTTTTTCTCCCAGTGCTACAACCCCCAACCACGACATCATGCAAGGGAATCAAAGTTTTTAAAGGGACACAGTCAGTTTTTAGCTGACTCTATACATTGTTTGCAAGTAACTGTATCTGCCATTATAATGTGTAAAAAAATTCTAGTGATTTGCTTGGCTGAAAACGGTTCAGAGCCATGTAATCACTGACCCATAATTACACTATTGAACTACTAACAGCTAGTCAAGCCCTATAACATAAACATAGAAAGTATCATCACACTCCCACACTCTGATAAGATCTGTCACTTCAGACCTGTCACTTCACCAGCATGCAGTAAATTTTAAACAACATCTACACAGAATGGCAAATGATCTTTTTGGCCTATCTGCATCACAAAAACATTTTTCCAGAAGCTTTTCTACAGATTGTACTGCTGTAAACATTAAGAAATAGGAGACTGCGGTTTGGCTAGGGAGCTAGAAAAAGCAGTCATTTCCTGTACCCACAAGGCCTCACTATATAAATTAGTATACAGGCTGTTATATTTCTATGCTCACTACAGAAATAGGGGACTTCATCTCTCAGTAAAGAAATCTTGTCAGCTAGATACTGTATGCACAATGCCTTGCTTTGAAAATAAACATATGAGAGTTTATATTATTGAAGCCACCATGGGAATAGGAGACTACACCTCACAGTAAGGAAATTGAAAAACAGTGTTGTATTATACCAGCAATGCCTTGCTATGGATATCTATATATTAGGTGCCTATACTGCAGTCACCACTACCAAAATAAAAGATGTCGCCACTGAGTAAGGAACATTTACGTCAACTTTATAATTTACCCAGAATTCTTGTTGCTGTATGTAAAACATTTACAGCTCCCTTGCATGACATCCTTCTGGGGGGAGGGTCCACACAGAGAAAACTGGAGGGCAGCCAGAAACAAAGCACTGATAAAATATAAAACAAAAATGAATAAGACAGATTTTTTTTCACAAAACAAATTGCAGCTTCAACATCTGAAGCATGGCTGGCAATCGCATACTATGTCAAAAGGGCATTTGGGGAACTTCCATAAATCACTTTAGCTGTAGTCCACTCCCACCATACCTCCAATTGTAGATGTTATTTTATTCCAGAAAATGGCTAGTTGAGGACAAACACTAAACATATGGAGGAAAAACATTTGGTTATTAGGTATGTGGGGCAACTGTCTGAGAAGTTGTTAAATGCATGAAATTTAGGTGGAGTGTAGTAAGTCTAATATGAGACATTGTTGAATGTGTTTGAGTTCATTGGCTTTTAAGACCTCCTGTGGTGTTGGGACTATCTCTGTCCAAAGAGGTTCATCTATTTGTGTCCTACTGTAGGTCTCCCTGCCATGTTTCAAGCACATTAGAAATAGTATCATGTTTATTGTATCTAATAAGTGTGTAGATGTGCCTAGCAATTTCTCATCTGAAATGTCTATCCAAAGGGTCTCTAATGTCTAGTGAGCATCAATTTGACATACAAGATAACAATTCCTGCTACGTTGCCCCAAACCTGGTACACCATATTTGGAGCTCTGAAAATCTGACCCATTATGTCTGTTTTGGCCCAGTTGACTTTGGAACTGTAGATGGAGTTGTATGTTGCCACAAGCTCAAATAAGGGACTAAGTGATTTAGTTATGTCGTTCATGTTGACTGAAGTGACATCTACATAAAGCAAGATCACATGTTTGACCCTGTTAATGGAAGTGCCATCTGTGTCTCACCTTAAATGAACATTCCGGGTGAAGAGTTCCGTAAAACAAAGTGAAGAGCAGGTGAGGCAGTGGGCTGCCATGTCTTGTACCTCTTCAGATGTTGATGGCATCTGAGGAGAGTAAGTTGGTCTTAATATGTGCTGTTAGGGGTTCATAGATCAGTTTGACCCTTTTAAAAAATTGAGGGTCTAGACCAACATTTGACAGACAGTGGAAAGAAAATCCCAGTTGACCCTGTCAGGTGCTTTCTCTGCATTAAAGGCAATTGAAGCAGAGTGAGCAGTGAAGGAATGATCTATTATGTTTAAAGTTTGCCTAATATTATAGGCTAGCCTCCCTCCATAAATGAAGCCTTTTAATTTGATGCACTTTATTGAAAAACTTCATACAAGAACAACATAACTCATAAAAATCAGTATTTTTGTGAAGATCGTATAATCAGTGTTTAATAATGATAGTGGTATGTATGTCCCATACTGATCTGGTGGCTTATCATTTTTTTAAATCAGCATAAGTGCAGAGTCTATTTAATAGGGTTATTACCATGATAGCATAGGTAATCATGCAACAAAGGCATGGTTCTAAGAAATAGCCATGTTGTTAAGGTTAAGGAGATGCCCCCTGCTTAATGCATTTACCCAAACTCCTATAAAACATACTCCTCATCTTGAATAAATAGGATAAAACTGAACTGATTAAATCATTAATTAGGCAAGGGTTTTCAATGAGTTACAAACATATATGATTGAACTTAAATATGTGTTTATAGAGCTAATAGAGTAGCTGTATTTTTTTTCCTGCTGAGAGTGCTTGCTTAGGGAAGTTGACACATTAACAAAAAAAAAAATAATTTGCAGGCTGGATTTTCAGAAGGGCACTGCCAACTTCTGATACCTTTCTTACAGGATTCCTGAACAATTGGATGAACTTTAGACTATCTACAAAGTTGTCTTTTTTTAGTACAGTTGCCGCAATTTGCAGCAAATATGGTGCTGTGTGTATCAAACAAACAAAAAAAGGAAAAGAAAAATGACAAGCATCATTTCTTTTCACAAGCTACCAAAAGCTGTGGAATATGTCTAAAAGACGTTGCCATCTATGAAGATAAGGCACTCAAGTTTTGTATAACTGGAAGGATGCTGATAGAGAAGAAAATAGGCCCATGTATCAGTGTCCTCTACTTTGACAATCTGTTCCTATTTCTTTATCTTTAGGACCTGTTTCCACCATTCCCCCTGCTGCCAAGTCAAGGGGCTTCACAAAATGAAGAAAGTCACTAGCGATTCCTAACCAATGATGTTTTGGGGGAAACAGCAAGTCTGTTCCCTATAACAGGGCTCCATCTGCCCCCTTACTTTTCATTTTTGTAAAAAGAAATCTTTCACAATATGTGAAGATCAAGAAACTTTTCACACTGCCTTAGAATTATTCTGTAAATGTAAAAGTAAGGGGACAAATGCAGTCCCTTTATAGGAACCCCAACACCCAGTTCCCCAAAATTTTATCAGGGTAACAGAGGTGGCAACTTCATCTCAGTTTTGTGATGTCCATTGCCAGTATGATGAAGGGGTGAAATAGTTTCTAAAATTAAAGAAATGTGAGTTTTTTTTTAAATATGACGATTTAACTCAGAAGGTTTATACTTTTTAACAGTAAACAACAGCTGAATAAAAATGGAGCTAGTCTGCTAGCTCTTTGATTATGAAAAGGGTTTATCCTGCATTGTTCTCAAATGGAATTAGCTGTAAAATGTTTTAAAAAATTAAACATACAGGGCCAGATATTCAAAACTTTGCCCCTGGGCTAAATTAGCGCTGCCTGGTGGGCAAACTTAGCCTGGAGCACAAAGCAAGCTATACTGAAAAGGAAATAGCCCAGTGCAAAACCAACAGAATATAGCAAGCAATGGAAGCTGGGCAAAAAGGGCCAGGAGTACAGGTCAAAAATTGCCCGGAAATAAGACAGCACTGAATATAGCTACAGGGACGTGCACACTGCAACTGCAGCTCATTAGACTCCGTAGCAAGCCACTGTTGCAGGTGGAGAACATTGCATGTGATTGCACAGAGATGTCTGACATCTACTGCAAACAACAATGTAAGCCAGACACTGCAAAACTGTGCTATGCTGAAGTAAGGTTTGCCCCGGGCTAACCTGATTGCACAGTGCTAACACATTAGCCTGGTGCAAACTGGTTAGCCCAGGGCAAATGGGACCTATATTCAAAGTTCCCATGCAAATGGGCCTACTTAGGTAATCCGTGGGCAAACAGGTAAAGTTGCATCTCATTAGGTGCTGCTTAGCATACAGTACCATGCAGTTTGCCCGGTGCTACTGCATGGAGCACAAAGCTCCCCCTATTGGTTGGAATGGAAGTACAGGCTGATGCTGCAGGCCAAGGCAGGACCACAGCATCCCCTGTTGGTACCGGTCCTTCCTACCTCAGTTGGTGGCCAGCCGTGGTGGTGAGAGGAGGGCTGAGCCAGTCTTCGGCTCTGTTTTTGGACACTATTTGGAAAGGCAGGATGTCACTGCTGGGTGGAGGGGGCACTAGATTACCAGGGAAATTATTTATTTCAATTTGAAATGGGGTCGGGATACATGCTGGGGGGGGGGACCACTAGACTGCCAGGAAATAAGGCTTAATTTTTATTTACAATGGGGTTGGGATACATGCTGAGACCACTAGACTACCAGGGAAAGAGGCAATTTTATTTACATTTGGGGTCAGGATGCGTGCTGGGGGTGGCGGCCACTAGACTACCAGGAAATGGCTTAATTTTTATTTACATCGGGTGTCGGGATATGTGCTGGGGGTTGGGGACCACTAGACTACCAGGGAAATGGCTTAATTTTTGTTGCCTCCCAGGAGGGGTCAGGATCGTGCTGGGGGTGGGGGCCACTAGACTACCAGGGAAATGGCTTAATTTTTATTTACAACGGGGTTGGGATACATGCTGTGGGGACCACTAGACTACCAGGGAAAAGGCTTCATTTTGTATTTACAACGGGGGTTTGTATATGTTCTGGGGGTGGGGGACTAGACTACCAGGGAAACGGTTTTATTTTTTTTACAATGGGGGTCAGATATGTGCTGGGGGGTGGGGGACCACTAGACTACCAGTGAAATATCTTAATTTTTATTTACAATGGGGTTGGGATACATGCTGGGGGTGGGGGACCACTAGACTACCAGGAAAATGGCTTAATTTTTGTTTATAGTGAGGTCGGGATACATGCTGGGGGCAGAGGACCACAAGACTACCAGGAAATGGCAATTTTATTTACAGTGAGGTCGGGGATACATGCTGGGGGGTGGGAACCCACTAGACTACCAGGGACATGGCTTAATTTTTTGTTACAACAGGGGCAAGGATACATGGAAGTCACTAGACTACCAGGAAGCGGCTTCATTTTTACAATGGGGTCGGGATAAGTGCTGGGGTTGGGGACCACTAGACTACCAGGAAAATGGCTTAATTTTTATTTACAATGGGGTTCGGGATATGTGCTGGGGGTGGGGAGACCACTAGACTACCAGGGAACTGACATCATGGGGCTGATACTGGGAATCGGGAATCATGCTTTGGGAGGTGGGGCACCACTGGCACATTACCATCGGCACATTACTGCCGCCCTTTTCTGAGTGGTATTCAGCGCAGTGCTACAGGTTGTGCTAATGCCTGTAGTGCGGAGCTATACTTTTGAATATGCCGGTGCGCTGGCATTCAGAGCCCCTCCCCTCAGTCCCTCCCTTGCATACATTATAATTTAGCATCAGTGCTAACACATAGTGACAATGCTAAATGTCCTTTTAAATATGGCAGTTGGGGAAATTCGGTGCTAGTCCAGCGCCCAGTTCACTTGTATAGCGATTTGAACGACTGGCCCACAACAGTTTTACAGTCACTTTACTTCTATGTACTTCAATGGGAGAGATTAGGAACAAACTATTATGGTCTGTTTTGTTAAACATTTGAACTCTTTTCTTATAATTGACAATAGCCCCGTTACTCTGAGCAATGCATACTAGTACCAGAAGCTTATCCCTCACTCCATTTTGGCCCGACCTATACCTTTGCAATCCTGTGCACAAGTGACATGAAATTTAGGAGTTTTTTTTTTATTTTAAATTTGTTCACCAGGTAAAAAAAACACTGGGCTACATGGCCCTTTTACAGGCTCAGCCTGTGTACATATACACAAACATAACAATAGTTAATTATACATAATACAATCATATGAAACACTCAAACTAAAACATTTTAAAACATATTAATAACACATATTCATTTACTTAATTGGCCCAATATTAGTACTCAGAAGGCAGTAAAAAATACTTAAAATCAGAGTCTGAATTAACATGTTTTGCAAGAACACTAGAAGTAAAAACAGTGGTGCCTATGCATTAATGGGATATAAGGTACATGCCACAGGCGCGTATCCCACCGGCATAGCTCCGTGGCCCTGGATAGGTGCAAGGTGCATGATATTCACTACCATATGCACCCATGGAGCACCTGTCTGTGGCCCTGCCCCCATGGCATGCAGAACTGTGCAGGGTGGCCAGGGGCAGAATAGCAGACCCAGGCAGGCACCTAATTGGATGCCCAGCCTGGGTCCTAGAGTGGATCCCCTGCTCTGTGGTAGGTTGCGAGTGCACAAGGGCATGGGTCCAGGTGCATACAGATGCACAGACAACCGGGAATTGCACTGTCAGTGCCCCATTGTCACGGGTACCTTCCCCCGGCTGGCACCCGAGGCACACATATGCACCCACCCCCCCCCGAATGGCCGCCCTGTTCCGCATCATGTGTTATGCATCCCCCTCCACATAGCCCCATCACTCCTGGCATATACTAGAATCACCCCAAAACACATGGGTCCTTGCCAGTCCCAGCATATAGTAGGAAGCACCACCCCCAATACCTAGAGCCTCCACTGGTCACAGCATCACAGAGACCCCCAGCAGAGCCCCAGCCCCAATCAGTAGGCTAGTGATGCCCCCATACCAACCAAAGCACCGAACAGGTGACCTCTTCACTCACCACTCAGCATGTTTACCCCCTAGCCTCAGCCCCTCATTGATGAACAGTGTCACCCCCCACCCCGTAGCACCAACACCACCCCCCCACCTGCTTGTTAGTGCCACTCCTATTGATGGCAAGTGGAACATCCCTCCACACACCATATCAGCCACCCACCATCCCACTGATGCTGGGACCGTGCCTTCCTATTAATAGGGCAGCGCACTCCCAGCATCAGTTGGATGTTGGGCAGCTGAGGTGGTGTGCAGAGGGATGTGCTGCTCTCCATCAATAGCGGTGGCACCAACAAGCAGGTGGGGAGGTGGTGTTATCGATGTCATGGGGGGGTGACACTGTCCACCAATGAGAGGGCCGGGGCACATGGTCAGGGGTGGGGGTGAACATGCTAAGCGGTGAGGGATGGGGGTCACCTGTTCAGTGCTATGGTTCGGGATGGGGGTTGTCACTAGCCTACTGACTGGGGCCAGGGCTCTGCTGGGGGGTCTCTGTGATGCTATGACTGGCAGGAGCTCTATGTGCTGAGGGGTGCTTCTTACTATATGCTGGGACCAGCAGGGGCTCTGTGCATTGGGTGGGGTGCTTCCTACTATATGCTGGGACCAGCAAGGGCTCTATGTGTTGGGGTGGAGGATTATTTGCTACACTGGGGATGGGGCTGCCATTTGTTGGGGAGGTTATGCATCTCTTACAATGGGGATGGGGCTGCCATGTGTTGGGGGGGTTATGCATATCTTACAATGGGGATGGGGCTGCCATGTGTTGGGAGGTATGCAGGTCTTGCAATGGGGGCAGGGCTGACATGTGTTGGGGGTGGATTTGCTACACACACAATGGGGATGGGGCAGCTGTGTGCATGGGGAAACTGGCATATGGGGCAGGGGTCCAGTTGTGTTGGCGGTATTTGACCCTCCTACTGGGGACTGTGTGGGTTTCTTATGTGTGTTTGGGGGCTGCCATACAGCTGCTGGGGCCTTGCGGGGGTTCTGTGTGTGTGTGGGGCTGGGCACATACAACAGTTATGGCAGGGTCCCCCCAGCATAACCGGCACCCTCCTATGCCCCCCGGTGCATAACACTACACACCTTAGTGAATAGTACATAGTGCAGGCACACCCCTGCCATGCCTCCCCATCTGCCCCCAGCGCATGGCTGGGGGATAAGGTGCATAACCGCCTTGCGCACGGTTTGTGAATGCCTCCAGGGTCCATGGAACCCCCACTGCCTGGCATTCTCATTTAGGGATGTCTACACACCTCAGATATACAGTACATAGACAACCTTTTTTTAGTGCATAGGGCACAGTATTTGTAAGCATTAACCATCAAGATCTGATGTTAAGGTGCATTTAAGTAAAGATTTAAACTGATACTTTGGGCTTATTTATTGAGTTTTTTTAGAGTTCCACTTTCTAATTTTCTCATAAAGTTTACAAAAATTGCTTGAGCGGTTTTTGAAACTGAGATGGCCAAAAATAGATACTGTAAAACAAATGGGCTAAGGTCTTCTCAAAAACTCAGAATTGCAGTTTAAAATATGGCTGTTAGTTAGGGATTAGACTACCTTATTTCATGTCATTTTCCTATAGTGTCTCAGATCAGGGTGTTTACATAGAAACATAATAAAGAATTTGACAGCAGGTAAGGCTCGCTTGGCCCACCCAGTCTGCTCAGTTCCCTACCTAATGGATAAGCTGCAGATCCAAGTTAACCAACAGCCTACGTCCTCCTACCTCCACCCCCTAGAATTGCCTTATGACTGTTCCATGCATTCTTGAATTCCACCACTGTTTTTGACTCCACAACCTCCTCAGGAAGGCCGTTCCATGCATCCACAACCCCTCCATGAAAAAATACTTCCTCACAATACCTCTGAGCCGTCCCCCTCTATCTTTGAATTGTGCCCCCTTGTTCTTGCACACCTCTTTTTCTGAAAGATGCTACCCTCTTGGTCTTTGTTGATTCCCTTGAGGTACTTGAAAGTTTCTATCATGTCCCTCCCTCTCCCTCCTTTCCTCGAGGGTATACACATTAAGCTCCTTAAGTTTCTCTTCATATGTCTTCTGGTCAGACCCTGCACCATTTTAGTTGTCCTCCTCTGAACTGCCTCCATCCTGTCTATCTCTTTGCAGAGACTGGGTCTCCAGAACTGCATGCAGTACTCTAGATGGGGTCTCACCAGCTGTCTGTACAGAGGGATAACAACTTCTTGTTTTCTACTGGTGATACCTCTCCCTATGCATCCCAGTATCCTCCCAGCCCTCCTTACTGCCCTCTCACATTGCTTGCTCACCTTTAGGTCATCTGATATGACTACCCCCAGGTCACTTTCCATTTCTGTTGTTGTTAGTATCTCACACCCCATTGTGTACTCTTCCCCTGGGTTTTTGTTTCCCAGGTACATTACTTTGCACTTCTTAGCACTGAATCTAAGCTGCCATACATTTGACCATTCCTCCAACCTTGCCAAGTCCCTTCTCATCCTTTCCACCCCACCTTGTGTATCAACCCTGTTGCAGATCTTTGTGTCGCCTGCAAAGAGACATACTTTTCCTTCCGGTCCCTCTGCAATGTCACTTATAAAGACATTGAAGAGGACCGGTCTTAGTACTGAACCCTGTAGTACACCACTAGTAACCCCCCCCTTTCTTCAGAGTGGACTCTGTTTACTATTACCCTCTGTGTCCTGTTCTCCAGCCAATTCTTTACCCAGGATACCATCTTGGGACCCACTCCAAGGCTGGCTAACTTGTATATTAATCTTTTGTGAGGGTCTGTATCAAATGCCTTGCTAAAGTCCAGGTAGGCCATGTCCACAGCCCCTCCCTGATCTACTACTTTGGTCACCCAGTCAAAGAAATCTATTAGATTTATCTGACATGACCTTCCCACTTTGAATCCATGCTGCCTTGGGTCCTGTGCCCCTCTGGCCTCTAGGTACTCAACAATTATTTCCTTCAGAATTGATTCCATCATCTTCCCTATCACTGAGGTTAAATTAACAGGTCTGTAGTTTTCTGCTTTTGCCCTGCTCCCACTTTTGTGAAGCGGAATAACATCTGCCCTCCTCCAGTCCTCAGGTACCACCCCATCCTCCCAAGATTTGTTAAAGAGGGTAGTCAGTGGTGGCACTAGTTCTACCCTTAGTTCTTTAAGAATTCTGGGATGAATCCTGTCAGTCTCCATTGCTTTGTCCACATTCAGTTTTAAGAGTTCTTTCAGAACTCTTTCTTCTGTGAATGGGCTGGTATCACCCCCCGTATCCAGAGTGTTTTTTACTGTTTGGTTTAGGTACCTGCCCCTCTTCATTTGTGAATACTGAGCAAAAATATTTGTTCAGCATCTCTGCCTTTTCACAGTCACCCTCTGCCCATCCCCCTCCCCTTTATTAACATAGAAACATATAATTTGACGGCAGATAAGGACCGCTTGGCCCACCTAGTCTGCCCATTTTCCTACCTAACAGATAAGCTGCAGATCCTAGTTAACCAACAGCTTACTTCCTCCTACCCCCCACCCCACACTAGGACTGCCTTATGCCTGTCCCATGCATTCTTGAATTCCCCCACTGTTCTTGACTCCACGACCTCCTCAGGGAGGCTGTTCCATGCATCCACAACCCTCTCTGTAAAAATACTTCCTCACATTACCTCTGAGCCGTCCCCCCTCTATCTTCAAATTGTGCCGCCTTGTTCTTGCACATTTCTTTTTCTGAAAGATGCTACCCTCTTGGACTTTGTTGATTCCCTTGAAGTACTTAAAAGTTTCTATCATGTCCTCTCTCCCTTCTTTCCTCAAGGGTATACATATTAAGCTCCTTTAGTCTTCTTCGATGTCTTCTGGTGCAGACCCTGCACCATTTTGGTTGCCCTCCTCTGACAGCCTCCACTCTGTCTATGTCTTTGCGGAGATGGGGTCTCCAGAACTGCACACAGTACTCAGATGGGGTCTCACCAACTGTCTGTACAGAGGGATAATGACTTCCTGTTTTCTACTATTGATGCCTCTTCCTATGCATCCCAGTATCCGCCAGCCTTCCTTACTGCCTTCTCACATTGCTTGCCCACCTTTAGGTCATCTGATATAATTACCCCCATGTCCCTTTCCATTTTACTGTTGTCAGTATCTCACCCCCCATTGTGTACGCTTCCCCTGGGTTTTTGTTTCCCATGTGCATTATCTTGCACTTCTTTGCATTGAATCTGAGCTGCCATACATTTGACCATTCCTCCAACCTTGCCAAGTCCCTTCTCATCCTTTCCACTCCTTCTTGTGTATCAACCCTGTTGCAGATCTTTGTGTCATCTACAAATAGGCATACTTTTCCTTCCAGTTCCTTGGCAATGTCACTTATAAAGACATTAAAAAGGACCGGTCCCAGTATTGAACCCTACGGTACCCCGCTAGTAACCCTCCTTTCTTCACTGTGTACTCCATTTACTACTACCCTTTGCATCCTGTTGTCTAGCCAATTTTTTATCCAGGCTACCACCTTGGGACCCACTCCCAGGCTGGCTAACTTGTGTATTAATCTTTTGTGTGGGACTGTATCAAATGCCTTGCTAAAATCTAGGTAGGCCATGTCCACAGCCCCTCCCTTGTCTACTACTTTGGTCACCCAATGAAAGAAATCTATTAGATTCATCTGACACGACCTTCCCAATGTGAATCCATGCTGCCTTGGGTCCTTGCCCCACTGGCCTCTAGGTACTTAACAATTCTTTCCTTCAGAAGTGATTCCATAATTTTCCCTACCACTGAGGTCAAACTAACTGGTCTATAGTTTCCTGCCTCTGTCCTGCTCCCACTTTTGTGAAGAGGAATCACATCTGCCTTCCTCCAGTCCTCGGGTACCACCCCATCCTCCCATGAGTTGTTAAAGAGAGTAGTCAGGTGTCACTAGTTCTACCTTAGTTCTTTTAGAATTCTTGGATGAATCCCATCAGCCCCATTGCTTTGTCCACCTTCAATTTTATTAGTTCTTTCAGAACCCTTTCTTCTGTAAATGGACTGGTATCGACCCCCGTCTTCAGAGTGTTTCTCTTGTTTGGTTTAGGTACCTCCCCCTCCTCTTCCTTTGTGAATATTGAGCAGAAATATTTGTTAAGTATCCCTGCTTTTTCACTGTCACCCTCTACCCACATTCCCTCCCCTTTATTAAGCCTCAATATCCCTCCTTTGGTCTTTCTTCGCTCCCTAATGTACCTATAAAAGGTCTTATCCCCCTTCTTAACAGAATTGGCTATCCTTTCCTTGGTTTGGGCCTTTGCTATTCTGACTGCCTTCCCAGCCTCTTTCTACTTTAACTGATAAAGTTCTCTGTCCTGCTCCTTCTGTGTTTCCTTATATTTCCTGAATGCTATCCTTTTCTCCTTAACCTTTCCTGCCACTTCTTTTGAGAACCATAGCGTTTTTTTCCTTTGTTGTGTTTTGCTGATTTGCTTTACACAAAGGCTCGTTGCCTCTGTGATGGCTGTTTTGATTACTCCCCATTGTTCCTCCACCCTCATCTTCTGCTTTGCTAGTGCTTTTCTGAGGCACTCTCATTTTCCCAAAGTCAGCCCTCCTAAAAGTCCAATACTCTTGCTTTTGTATGGCTTGATTGTATGGCTGTGTTTATACGTGAACCACACTGTTTGGTAGTCAGCTTGTTCCCAGATAGCTACCCACTTCTAAATCTGAGATTCTTTCTCCGTCCCCATTTGAGAGTACCAGGTCTAAGATTGCTCCCTCCCGAGTGGGTTCCAATACCAGCTGTCTGAGGGCATGCCCCTGTAGGGCATCAAGAATGACCCTGCTCTTGGATGTGCCTGCAGCAAAGGTGCTCCAGTTAACATCTGGCATATTCAAGTCCCCTATCAACAATATCTCCCTTTTTCTGCCATTCTAAGAAAAGCCTTCTATCATTTCCTTGTCCATTCCCTCCCCCTGAGATGGGGGTCTGTATACAACCCCCATGTGGATTGTGGTGCCATTTCCTGTCTCCAGGGTGACCCAGAGTGCCTTATCTGCTCCCTGTTTACTCTTCAGTTCTGTTGCTTTGATCCCTTCCTTTACATAGAGAGCTACTCCTCCTCCTCTTCTACCCTCCCTGTCCCTCCTGTAGATTGTGTGTCCTGGTATGTTGACATCCCGTCATGGTTCTCTGTGTACCATGTTTCTGTGACTGCCACAATATCCAGGCAACCCTCTTCCATCAAGGCCACTAGTTCAGGGAGCTTGTTATATAGACTACGGGCATTGGTACTCATCACTCTCCACTTTTTGATAGCCTTATCCCCTTTAGCCCCATTTCTGTCCTTACTGCCTTTGCCTTTTTTTACATTTACCTCTGTTTTGCTCCCTAATAATCTCTCTACCTTGGCGTTTACCTCACTAATCACCATGTTTTGTGGGGGGAGGCTGGGATTTCCCTGCTCCTTTTCAGTGCCTCCCCACTTGGCTAGTTTAAATGCTTGCCAATGAAGCATTTAAACCTCTCACCTAGGATCCTGGTTCCCCCCCTGGACAGATGCAGACCAATAGGTCTGCATCCCTCCAAGTGGCTCCCCAGTCCCCAATGAAGCCTAAACCCTAAACTCCACACCAGTTTTTCAACCACTCATTGAATTCCCTGGTGAGGAGTGCCCTAGCATCTCCCTTTCCATAGACAGGCAGCACCTCTGAGAAGGTTACCGTATGCACTACTTGTCTAAGACCCCCCCAACTCTACAAACTCCTCTTGCATTGCTCTGATCCCATTCCTAGCCAGGTCATTTGTCTCTAGGTGGACAATGACATCCAGCTCCCTCCCTCATGCAGCTCCTCCCATGATCCTGAGGATTCGCTTCCTGTCCCTCCAAGCCGTGGGGCCAGGAAGGCACCTTACCTCCCTCTCCCCTTCCTCCCCCATTTCTACCTCCCTAATGATTGAGTCCCCCATCAGGAGTTGTTTCCTTCCCCTGTGGGGTCTCATGCCACCCTCCTGTGGGTCTTCTTTGTGAAGGTTCCCAGCATCCTCCTTGGTCTCCACGGCAGGTGCCTCCATAGAGGAACCACTATCCACCAGAAGAGCAAATGAATTGTGGAGAGGTACAGCTGGAGGGATGCAACTCTGTTCCACCACCCTCTCCCTCCCTGAGCCCACCCTGGTCCAGCCTCTCCTCTTTCTTGGCAACCTCTGAGGTAGTGGCATTGGCCCTGGTGGTCCCTGGGTGGGGGAGGAGGTTTCATGAATCCTAGCCAGGTCAGCCTGGAGACGGGCAACCTCCTCTCTCAGACCAGAGAGGTGCCTACAAATAGGGCAGCATCGCAGCCTCCAGAATGTCTCCCGGAACACTGCCACGCCACAGCCATTGCACTGCACCACTCCTATCATGTCTTATTTTGTGTCCCCTCTACTGTTTCTCTGTATGCTTACTCTCTCCTCTCCTTACAACTCTCGCCCTTCCTGTTCTGGGACAGCAATTTCCTATCTTCTTCAGCAGCCTCCTTCTTCCTTGCTCAATGTCAGACCACTAGCAGCTAGGGGGGGGAGAGTGAGCTACTTTTTTCCTTTAGGGTTGACAAAACCAATGTTTCTCTATGATCCTTCCCTTCCTACTGCCAAACAGGAAGTTCCTGTTGACAGTCAAATCCAGTGGCTATAAAAGTAGAACTGGCTTAGGGTGGGATGGAGGGCAATTAGTAAGAAAAAAGGCTAGCAACAGGAAGTTTTAATTTGAGTCACCTGCTTTTATAGTGTCTAAGCCACACCCAATTAAGCTGTCTTTTCCTCTACTGGTTGCAAAGTCAGCTGATACAGTACCCTTCCCAGCACAGAACACACACTGACTTTCTTTCTTTTCTTTCTTTTTAACCCTAAATAACACCCCTTCTACTTCTAATAAAGTATCTGTCTACTTAATCTCAACAGACACTGACTCCTGCCGAGATATAAGTTTTAAATTAATAAGAAAATGTAGCTTCTTTTAGTTAACTGCTTTCTGCTCTACAAGCAATTATTAAGCCTCACTATCCCTCTCTTGGTCTTACTTCGCTCCCTGATGTACCTATAAAAGGTTTTATCCTCCTTCTTAACAGAGTTGATGATCTTTTCCTACTTTTTCCAATTTTTTTATTATTTTTTCAGAAGTACACTTCAAAAACCATTCATGGTACAGTATTTCAATGTGAATAATAACATAAAATTATTACTATTACAGTAATTACAGCAGAGCCAAAACCTACCAGCCTAAACATACTAATTAAATTCTGTTTCATTTACAAGGTTTTTCTTTCTTTTCTGACAAAAATATCTTGTTCCAATATTTAAGGTGATTCATTAAAAATGGATTCCAACCAGAGAATTACTGTGCATTCTTCCAAATTACTGAGTAACTCATTTCTTCATTGAATACTACGCTCCCCATGTATTCATGCCATTCTGTTAAAGAAGGAACATCTGGGGGTTTACATTTTGAGAGGATGAGTTTTTTAAGTCCCAGACTAGCAGCCATCACCCAATATTATTCTTGTTTTGTAAGATGTGACATTTCAGAACAATCTGTTGCCAAACACTTTTCACATAAGAGAAGGACCCCAACATGTGGGTTAAGTGTATGTTTTCTACTAGGCATCTCCAGCATTTTCTGTCATCTTACATCCAGATACTAAGTGGACAGAAGTTAAAGAGTTTTGATGGAGGATTTTAAACTGTATTAATGCTCAGGTATGTCTATGTGCATTAGACCATAATTTATTCTAGTGTTCTTCGGGGATAAGCTCCTTTTAAGACAATTAAGCTCATTTTTCCGTTATAGTTGGCATTTAGAATAAATGTTTCCTTTGGCTTTGAGAGTACTTTATACATTTTGCCACCTCCTCCCTTACCACCTGTACACTTAAGCAGTACTACCCATTCTGATTTGTCTCCCAATTCCCTAGTATTTCCTAAAAATATATCCCCTGCATGCTTTAATTGTAAATAGTGGCAAAATTCAATTCTAGAGAGTCTATACTTCTTCTGTAAGTCAAAGAATAACATCATGCATTTATATGTGACCTAGTATCACTGCAGCTGTGGAGATACTATCCCTCTGGGTTGCTCTCTTCCCTCCAGGCATTTGCTTATTGCATGTCCCATCTTCTGTCCCACCTCATCTACAGTGGGTGCCCTACAGCTACATATCTACATCTGCCCATAGATCAGACAAATCTCCAGCCCCAAGCTTCTATTTTTAGACTACCCATCCCTGACCAACCCCTCCATGATCCAGTAGAGACCACAGTGGGGCATTCTCTCCATGGCCCCCCACTCACAGCTCACAACATGAAGGTCATACTCAGAAGTGTAAGGCCAGCAAAGGGGCAGCTTTCAGCAATACATGGAGCAAACTGACCATCAAACACTCCCTGGCAGCGATGCAAAATTTTACTGTCTACACCCTGCTGTTATGAGGCACCATATAACCCAACCCTGGCCCTGCTTTATAACACCTCATCACCCTCACAAAGCTCTTACAGAGGATTTTGTGACTGCCTACATAACAGCTTCTGCAGCCTGCTTCCCAAGTTCACAAAATTTGAGGCTCTGGTACACTCAAAAACCCTCGATTGGTAGTGGTAATGGAATCCTGGCTAACAAAGAAGATCTCAGACAGTGAAGTAGCATTCCCCTCCTACACCTTCCTTAGATGGGACTATGCAGGTAAGCAAAGTAGAGGATGTTGTCTGTATACCAAGAACCACCTCTAGGCTTTGCTGCTCACTTCTATGGCTACTGACCCATATTTTGAGTTCCTAGTGGTCAACATTGGACTCCATCATGGAAACAAGATCCTAATTATGGCAGTTACCTACAGTATATCCCCCCTTGCATGGTTGATGCTAGACTTGACTCCTTTACTGAACACATCAGTTGCCTGAATCAAAGCCACAAAAAGCTCAAACTGGCTTACCTCTACCTCAACCAGCTGGTCAAGTCCTCAGTGCATATGAACTACAAAAAAATCAACAGAAACACTTGTTGGCTGGGTCCTGGCATCCCATCCCAAAAGGCTCTTACTACATGTGTAGCAGTACTACTAGATCTGCTTAGTGATCACTCTCTGATCTACTGTTCCTGGTCTCTCAGAAGGTGGATACCCCCCACCAAAATATATCTACACATGCTGCCTAAAGGGAGGGAGACTCACTGGTCTTAGAAACTACCTTTGGAACACTGATTTGCAATACCTGGAATGCATTCCTGACATTAACCTCACATTTGATTTCTTGTCACAGGCATTCCAAATTGCATGTGACCACTTGGCCCCACTAAAAAACAAAGAGAATCAGAGGAGACACTAATCATTGGCTCACCTCAGAACCTCTTAATATCTTCAAAGAACGGGACAAACTGTGAGCCTTATACAATTAATCAAGCTCTCCTCAGGCCCTACTGAGGTACAAAGAGCTGAGAAACTGGTGTAAGTCAGCCATTTGTAAATCCAAAAGTGAATTCTGCAAAACAAAACATCATGAATCCGGTAACAATCTCAGGAGACTATGGGAAACCTTCAGTGAAGTCCTAGGTTAGAAAAGCCACTTCACCCCAACATCCTAAATGTAAATAGAGCACGCATCACTGACCCATAGGCCACCTCAGAGTCATTTAATTCCTTCTTTGTGAATGTAGGCAAAGACCTGCCTACTGGTACTCAGCATGCTGCCCCTGTTCCCCAAGGACTCCCAAACTGCTCCAGCTTGAATAGATCCAAATTCTATTTTAAACTTGTAAGCACAGAATGAGTAAAAAAAAACCTACAAAGTTCAGCTTCCAAAACCAGAGTTGCACCCAACACAATGGACATGAAGATACCTAAAATGGTCATTAAAGAACTGGTCTAGTTATCCAAAAACTACTCAGCTGCTACCTCCAATTTTGCTCCCTCCCTGACATCTGGAAACAAGCCAGTGCAGTCCCAGTCTTTAAATATGGGGACAACGCTGTGGTCTCTAATTTACAGGACCATCTCTTTCCTCTCCCTTTTCTCTAAGGCCTTAGAGAAGATTGTCAGTGACCAACTGGTGACCCACACTATGGATCACAATCTCCTAGCTGCTGAACAACATGGCTTCAGAAAACTTCGCAACATGACTACTGCCCTAATTGAGCTAACTGAGGAAGTCCACATGACCTTAGGCAAAGGAAAATACATCTGCACAGCCTTTCATGATTTCTCCAAGGCTTATGACTTAGCTAGCCATGACCATATAATCTTAAAGCTCTGTGAGATGGGCCTGTCAACTGAGATCACTACATGGTTCGCTGACTACTTGTCCAGAAGAACTCAAAAGAGCAGATGTTGAGACATGTTCTCCAGTCAGCACCTTCTTACTACTGGAGTAAGATGTGTGAAGTTAATGAAATTCACTTCACAGATTAATCTGTGATGTTAGTGCAATTCACAAAGTGCAGCATTAATCCAAGTGCAGAATTTAGCTGCAAATTCTGCAATTTGTGGGCAAAGTTTGCTATTCATAATGAAAACTTTGTTATTTTCAGCATAATTGAAGTTGCTGAGAGCAATGGAGACTTCACAAAACCCCACAAATGCATATTGCGGCCACTTTATGGCAAAATTGTCAGCAAAGCAAAACTTTGCTGCGTCTCTACCCACAAGGCTCAGTCCTCAGTCATTGGCTATTCAGCTTTTTCGTCAACAAGGTAATTGAAGTGTGTGTCCAGTCCAAAGTATTACTGTATGTTGATGACACAGTCATCTTCATCTCCCACTGTAACCTGGAGACTCCGGACAAGAACCTGCAATCAGACTTGAGCAGGATCTGCAACTGGTTCACCACTAACAGGCTGGTCATTAATGCAAAGAAGACTAAATCTCTTCTCTTCAATAGCAACCATGCTCTTAAAAGTAGCCTGAGCATCACATCACAACATCATCTTGGGACTCCCTTGAACAGGTCCAGGTCTTCAAGTACTTGGGTATAAATCTGGACACTTCTGTGTCCTTCACACTTCATGCTGACTCCCTGATCAAACATATCCACCAACATCTTGGCTTGCTATACTGAAACAGGCCCAACCTCACCCCCATCTTCTCAGTGATTGACTATGGTGCTGTCATCTATTCTGCTGCAAACAGCACAGTCCTTGAGAGAATCTCTGTAGCATTCAACTGAGCCTGCAGATTTTCTCTCAGCATGAAACCTGTCTCCCACCATTGTGACCTATACCTTTCCTCCAACTGGCTTCCTTTCCACCTTCAGGTTAACCTTAATGAAGCTCTTTTATGTAAGTGAGCACTTCTTAGCCAAATGCCACCAGGCATCTGCAACCACTTCTCTTTGATCAGAAACAACTACAGAACTTGATTCATGGGGGAACAAAAACTGCCCCTGCCTCTCAGGAAAACTACTCTTGACCAGAGCTCCTTTGAAACTAGAGCAACCAAAGCCTGGAACTCCTTGCCCATGGTTATTACTGCTCTCCCTAGCTTCTTCCCATTCAAGACCGAAGCCACTGTCCACCTTTTCCAGAAACTCCACTGCTTGTGTACCTAGTCCATATCTATCAGAACACTGCCTCATCTGCCCAATACCCTGTCCCTTATAGATGCCCCATGCAATTGCAGAAATCTGTTTAACTCACCGCTAATACTTCTTATAATGTTTATGTTTTCTCTTACCTGTCATGTGGTATATTTCCTGCTGTTGTTTGTATCTTACTCAACTTGGAAACCTTTGAAAAAGAGCTTGAGCTCAAAGGTCTTCCAAAATAAATAAACTGCATCTTAAAAATTTGCAAAACAAATGAATATTGCTTTGTTCCCTCTAAGGTAATTAGGTTTACTCTTTCTGAACTGTGTACAGTACACTCATTTTCCCAAAGAGTTAAGGTATCTACAGGGGAAAAAATTAAATGTCAATCTCTTAGGGGCTTTCTTTAAACTCTTAGGGGAGTGATATATACAAGGATGTGAGGACAGTTTAATAGGAGTGATCTGAACCATAAGGTCTTTTGGAGCTCTAGGCCACACAATAGCTCTTTCCATTTGCTCCCGTGGAGGAGTATTTATGTTCTGGCTATCAAACCATTTCATTGTTTGGTTCACTGTGAAAGCCAAACAATATATAACAAAACTGGGGAGATTAAATCCACCATATTCCCAGTTTGACGTGAATGTTTCCATACCTATTTATGATTTTTTTTCCATCCCAAATAAAATTCCTTATCAGGGTGTCTAATTTTACATACAAAGATGTTTTGATGCAAATCAGAAGCAGGCTCATTATGTATAATATCTTAGGGGCTAATGTTCATTTAATTGAGTTGATTTCCCCCACAACTGAATGTTTAAGTTTTCATCACTCATCAAATTCACTAGATACCATGCGTAGGATTGGATCAAAATTGAGCTTAACTATCATATAAATACTGTAGTTAGTGTTATTTTTAGACCCAAGTATGTAATGTAATTTGGAGACCACTTAAACCCTTGCCCACAGTTGGATATCAGACCAAGGGCCAGATATTCAAAACTTTGCCCCGGGGCTAAATTATCACTGCCCGGTGGGCAAACTTAGCTCAGAGCACAAAGCAAGCTATATTCAAAAGGAAATAGCCCAGTGCTAATCTTGCTAAATATAGCAGTCTAAGGAAGCCGGGCAAACTGGTCTGGGAGTGCAGGGCAAAAATAGCCTGGGAATAAGACAGCACTGAATATAGCAACAGGGAAGTGCAAACTGCAACTGCAGCTCATTATACTCTGTAGCAAGCCAGTGTTTCAGGTGGAGAACATTGTGTGTGATTGCACAGAGATGTCTCACAGCTACTAGTCTGCAAACAACAATGTAAGCCACACACTGCAGAACTGTGCTTAGTGTGCTGTACTGGAAGTGAAGTTTGCCCGGGGCTAACCTGATTGCACAGTGCTAACACATTAGCCCGGTGCAAACTGGTTAGCCCAGGACAAACGGGAGCTATATTCAAAGCTCCCATGCAAATGAGCCTACTTAGGTAATCCATGGGCAAACAAGTACATTTGCATCTCATTAAGTGCTGTTTAGCATACATTAAATCAAAATCAAATCAAATCGTCTTTATTTATAAAGCGTCTTTCAAAACCAAGGCGCTGTACAATAAATTCACATAAATACATAAGTTAAAATTATCATAAATTAACAACCATAACTAAGATATGCTAAACTAAATAAATATGTCTTCAACTCATTTTTGAATTTCTCGACGGTTGGACATTCTCTCAACCAACGAGGTAGAGAATTCCACAGGGTTGGTGCTAGAAAAGCAAAAGCACGAGATCCTGATGTTTTTAATCAAACCCTGGGAATCTCCAGCAATCCCTCATTGGCGGAGTGGAGAGGATGGAGGGGGCAATAGGGTACCAGGAGATCTTTCAGGTAGCTGGGTCCCTGATCATGTAGGGCTTTAAATGTTAGTAAACCAACCTTATAGGTAATCTGCCACCTAACAGGCAGCCAGTGCAGTTTGCAGAGCACAGGCTTAATATGGCTGGATCTAGAGATCCCAGTCAAAAGCCTTGCCACCGCGTTCTGCACCAGCTGCAGGCGATGGATATCAACCCCAGATAGCCCTAGGTAAAGGGAGTTACAGTAGTCAAGACGGGTAGTGATAAAGGCATGGACCAACATTGGCAGATCACCTGGTGGGACCAGGTAATTGACCCGGGTGATATTCCTCAGATGAAAAAAAGGGGATTTGACCACGGCTGACATCTGAGATTTTAAGGTCAAGCCGTCATCAAAAATAACGCCCTGGTTTCGTACCCGATCAGAGGTAGTGAGCGACATACCACTGAGCAGTAGGCCCGGTGGTTGGCCAGCCCCCAAACCCGTCACCGGTGACCCGGGTCCACTACCAACACCTCAGTCTTATCAGGATTCAGTCTCAGCCAGCTAGAACTCATCCATAATCTGATCTCAGTAAGGCAGTTGTCTAGCACGGAGAGAGCACCATCTTGCCCGGGCGGAAAGGACAGATACAGCTGAGTATCATCTGCATAGCAGTGAAAACCCAAACTGTATCACATGATGATATCTCCTAAAGGTAGCATATACACTGCAAACAACATGGGCACTAAAATGGAACCCTACGGTACCCCACAGGGCAGGGAGTGAGCACCAGAGGAATAAATTCTAGTGGTAACCCTCTGAAACCTGTCTGTGAGGTAGGATTGAAACCATTTGAGGACTGTTCCACAATAAATCCGCAGGCACTCCAACAGCACACCATGGTCTACAGTGTCAAATGCCGCAGAGAGATCGAGAAGGACCAGAATGGTACATGCCTTTCGATCTCTAGCCATTAGAAGGTCATCTGGTGCTACTGCATGGAGCAAAAAGCTCCCCCTTTTGGTCAGAATGGAAGTACAGGCTGGATGCTGCAGGCCAAGGCATGCCCACAGCATCCCCTGTTGGTCGGAATGGAAGTACAAGCTGGGAGCAGCAGGAACTGTGCACTGGCAGGTACAAGCAGTGCATACAACATAGCTATGTAGCACTGCAAGCAGTACATAATGATATATATAGATCCATAGCAATCTATAACTATAGATCGATACAGAGACACATGCACATATATATATATATATATATATATATAGAGAGAGAGAGAGAGAGAGAGAGATAGCTATACACACACACACACACACACACACACACACTACCAGTGGCCACACATACCCTGGATGATGCCCCCACTCCACACCAACAGAGGCAACCCACAGTAGATGTGGGTGGAACACAAGTAGGCATGGGGCAGGCATAAGGCAAACCTGCTGGGGGGGTGTCAGCTGTAGGGTCACTGGGCTGTGCAGTGCAGCCATCCAACATATAGGGACCTAGGCAGACAGACTGGGCCAGGCAGCCCTTCTCAGCCTTCATGGTCCCGGTTCCCACTTGTGTTGGTTCCACTCTCTGGTAGTCCAGTGGTCCCTCCACCCCCCCCACAGCACGAATCTTGACCTCCGGTACATGTATATCATGTCAGTATCCTTGGTTTTCTCATGGTCCCCACCCCAGCACTATCCCGACACCCATTTGATATAATAATAACCTCATTTCCTGGTAGTCTAGTGGTCCCCCCCAGCATGTATCCTGACCCCTGTTTGGCATAATAATAACTCAGTTTCCCTGGTAGTCTAGTGGTCCCACCCAGCACATATCCTGAGACCCATTTGGCATAATAATAACTCAGTTTCCATGGTAGTCTAGTGGTCCCCCTTCCCCCAAGCACGGCTCCTGACCCTGATTTAAAAATAAAATATCTCCAGTGCCAAAGCTAAATGTCCTTTTGAATATTGCAGTCGGGCGCAAATTCAGTGCTAGTCCAGTGCAATGGATTTATGCCTGGTGCTACCCTTTGAATATCTGGCCCCATGTATGCAAGTTTTGTTGCTAGGGAGAAACTCAGATTTTGTCCAATTGACTCAAAACTCAGAAACAGATTTAAACTCGGACAAAATAGTAGACAGATGACATAATGAGTTTTCTAGATTTCTAATGGTTAATAAGTCATCTTCATATGTTGTTGTTTTACACACTGATTTCTTGATATTTCAGATTTGTTAAATGTTAGCATATGCTCAATAACAAAAAACTAAGAAAATGCAGAAAACTACATGACATGAGAATTAGAGATAGGCAAAATTTAAATTTTGCCAACAAAATTCTCACAAAATGTGGAATTTGCTTCCACAAAACATCATGAAAAATGGAGGAACTTTTCACAAAATCCCATCTTAATCTGCAGAATTTTGTCATGGATGGCATAATACTGTGGTGAATTGTGGAAAATATTTACACAGAACTGAATGCTATTTTTCTTTTATTTAGTAAGTAGAAACTGGTGTAACTGGGACCACAACTGGGAAGTAGGAATGCTGGTGTAACTGGGAGGGGAAATTGAATAACTGTGAGGTGACATTGCTGCAACTTATAATGGTGTTACTGTTAGTAGACACTGGTGTAACTGGGATGAGATGCTGACATAACAAGTTACAGTGAAACGTGCAATTGTGAATATAGTGAAATGCACTAACACAACTGGGAGGAGACACCATTACAGCTGGGAGGAGATGCTGCCAGAGTACAAAATTCCTATACAGTACCTTAGGTGCCCCAAGACAGATACTTTTGTTTAAAGACTCCTACACATCCTCACTGCCTGCCCACTGGGGCACCTAAGACATTAGAACTACTGTGTCTTAATTTTTTTTTTCTCTTTCCCCCCCTCCCTTCTTTTTTCTATCTCCCCCAGCTGTCCCCCTCCCTGAGTGCCTCTGTTGTCTGCAATGGTGCAGCATCAGTGTCATGTGACTAAGTTCATGAAAGCACTTACCCTTAGATGAAGTGGGGCAGCCAAGATCAGGAGAAAGCAGCACAGTGCAGAGCTTGTCATGTGACTGCAAAGTTGATGTACTGAGAATCATGCTGACTCAGTCATGCAACTGGTGTGATGTCATGTGTCATATGTCAGGATCTCTCTCTAGGCATTGGATCGCAGTCTGGAGTGGAGGCATTGATAGACGGCTGCTGGTGACTGCCTTCCCCACCCCCCTTGAAGTATTGCTGGTGGGCATTGTTCAGCCTATCCGAACATGTCATAACAGGGAGTTGTATCGGTCATCAGAGTAGCAGGCAGCACTCACAGTCAATCCTTTAAAGGGCTAGTGACATGGAGTTTTAGGGACCCTCACTAGAGCTGCATAATATATCAAATTAAAAGCCCTTTTAAAGGCAGAGGAGGTAAATAATTATAAGGACCTACTTTAGTAGGGCAGGCAGGCAAGCATCAAATTCACTTTAAAAAGCCATTTTCAGGGATGGGGGTTAGACAGAGACCTTTAAAGGACTGGAGACATGCAGGCAGGGGAAACATCACTACAATAAGTTAAAAAAAAGTCACGGTTTAGGGGCTAAAGCCTTACTAGGAAATTAAAGCTGGCATTGAAGCCATTTTCAGGGCTAGTATGGCTAGCAAGTCCTTTAAATAAGTGAGGGCATGCAGGCAGCCAGGTGAAAAATCATTTAAAAAAATTTAAAAAACCCTTATCAGAGCATGGGGCTAAGGCCTAATTAGGGCTTGCAGGAAGGCATTAAAGCCCTTTTCAGGACCTCATGGCCTGGTGGCACATAGGAAGGTGGAGAAAATAAATTTAAAATAAAAATCACTTTTAAGAGCTTAAGGATAAATAGGTCCTTTTAAGCAACTTCTGGACATGCTGGCAGGAGACAGTTGTTTAATATGCCCTTTTGAGGTAAATAATTATTTTAAAAAGGTTGCTTTACATCATGGCTATCTGCTCTCCATGATGGGATAGCAATCGTAGGTAGGAATACAGGGGATTGGGTGTGCTTTGGAAGTTCCTGAGGGAGGAATGTGCGAGAGACAGAAAGTGAACATAAAGAGAAATGTAAAAATAAGCAGTGGCCTATGTAAACCTCAGAATATCCTGCAAACTGTGGATTCCACTTTCATTGTTCAGGTAACAACTCATATTTTAGTCACTACTGCTGCTTCAGTTGCATTCACCAACACTGGTACCACGTATCTCCTGTGTCCATCAACAGTGCTGTTACATCTATCACAGGTTTGCCATGAATTGTGTTTGTGCTTGGCATATGCATCACTTCTTTTTGGTTCAGAGTTATATCCTGACAACAAAAAACAAGCAATATTGGTTCTGGCCCCAGGTGCTTGAGCCCCCTCCCCCAACCATGGAAACATATGACACTAAGCAGAGGATGCCAGCACCACCCTCATACCCACCACACCCACTGCTCGATGATGAACATATCCTGGTCCCCACTTTACCAGAGCCACAAGGTCCAATTTTCTCTCTTGTGTCCCACCAGCATGCAAACAAATAAGTGTTTCACAACAACTAGAGTCAATAAGTTCCCATATCTGGCACTTGGGTTAATATCCCAGTACTGACACTGTAGTGCAGCATGAGAGGGGTGCTGCACATCTGAGGTGCCGTCTTTCGGATGAGACATTAAATCGAGGTCCCATCTGCCTGGATTGGTGGTAGTTCAGATGGATGTTAAAGATCCCATGGCACTTTTTTGGAAAAAGAGTAGGGGAATTTTTATTATTACAACCAGAAAGCAAAACATATACAAAATAGTGTTTACAGCACACAAAATCATAATATAAAACAAGGATTAACAGAAATAAGTATTACATCATACACTCAAAAATCAGCAGCAATTTAATGACCCAAAAAACTAACCAGTGCCAACTCCCCTTCCCCCCCCACTAAAATAGTAGGGAATTGTTTATTATCATAACAGTAGACCAAAAGTGAAATATAAACTGTGGTATGTCACATAAAATAATAAACAAATCATATAGAAAACAAAACAAAACAAATGAGTATTGTCAACATACCATGTCAGAGCAATGTAAAAGAAATAATATGAAAACATCCCCCCCCCCACTAAAATGGATTAGGGGAGTATTGCAACTAAAAAGCAACAATCAAACAATTATATATACAGTAAAAATCATAATACACAACAAATGGAAACAAAACAAGTATACTAGCATACAAATGGGATGTACAGAAAGCATAGAAACCAAGTATGCACAACAAAACAGCATTATAAAATGATTGGAAAATAAAAAAAACAAATAGTACCAGAAGATACAAATACTCCCCCCCCCCCCTTAGAGGGAGGAAGTGGGTCTAAAACAAAACTTACACGTATGCAGAAAATAGCAGTCCCCACCAAAATTACCCCAAAAGGAGGTTCTAGCCTTGCAAGCAGTGATACCCAGCACTTTTCAAGAAAGCCTGGACATAGCACCATAACCATTACCCTGTGTCAAGCCAGTTCATTTTCCTCCACCACAATCGAAACAGTTCAGGATGCACTTTTTCCTTTTCCTGAAGTCTCCAGCTAAGTATTACCTTCTTAATGTTATAAATAATCTGGGATGCAGAGAGTAATTTCTGCCGAAGTGTCAAATTACACCGTGCTTGCCACAGCTGAAAGCCTATATGACCCATTAACAGGTGCATAGTGATTACATCATAAGTCACCCAGGAGCCCGGCAGAACTCCTTCCACCCAGATCTGTGATGTAGGATCCCGAAAAGTATTTAAAGGCCACACATCCTGAAATTGGGACCAAAAGGAAACTACAAAGGGACAATCCACATAAAAATGTTCCATAGTTTCAACCACCCCAAGCAGGTTTCCTCCCTGGGACAAAACCTCTCCAAGAGTTCTTTATGCCTCATATTGCCTTTTACCCCTAATCTCTTGTGGAGACATAGCCATAAAAAATCCCACATATAGCGGGGTACCCTCTTGCTTACTAACAGTTGTAATTTGGAATGTTGCTCAGAAACTGGTAAATCATGAAACCAAGGATCACAAAAAGTAATCCTGCAATATAGTACTATAGAATTGCTGACATGTTTGAAGAAGAAAGGATTTTCTGACAACATGCCAGGATTTCAACTTTGAAACATTGTATGAAAGTGACTAGTCAATGCACATAGCCGTACCTGCCGGGCCAAAGGAATCCTGAACCCAATGCCTAGAAGGATCTATACTATCAGCCACCCACGGGGACCAGATCTTAACAACCTTTGAGTAAAGGAACTAAATTATAAAAGATAAATATACTGTGCAAGAATACAATCGGATTCACCATATCAAACCTCCTTAGCCGATAGGTAAATAAGTGATACCCTCTTCACAGATTTAATCTATTACCCCATAAAAAGAAAAATACATCATAAAGAGGGTTTCTAAAGAAGGGAGGAATAACTGCAGCTATAAACAAAAATATGGCAACAAAAAGTTTTAATCAAATAAATTTGCTTGCTTTAGACATTGGCCCTTATTCCAGAGTAACACCCTATTCGTGCCTCCAATAATTGGCTCTCCCAATTGTACCGATGATCGATCCACACCTCCAAAATAAACACAAGAATCTTCCTATAGCCAGTTTTAATAGACATGTCCCAAATCAATGCCACATCGGTGGCCCCATAGCAAAGCAATATCCCACTTTTAAACCTATTAATAGAGAAACCAGACATAGCTGAAAAAGTGTACAATAATGTCCATGCAGCAACAGCAGAATTTTTATCTGACAGAACTAAAACCAAATCATCTGCATATAGCTATTGTCACTATCTGTGGTCCATATAACCAACTGATAATCCAACAATATCATCTGTATTATTTAAAGCATGCAAAAGGGGGTCCAAGGATAAGACATAGAGTAGGGGACTTAGTGGACACCCCTGCCATACTCCCCTATGTACCTCAATATCTCTTCCCAGCCATCCATTTATGCTAGGTATCAGAGTGTTGTCTGTATAGCAGGTATGTAGCCAGTTTATAAATTGTGAGGGAAACCCATACCGTCTCAAACTCTCCCACAGATAACTATATTCTACTTGATCAAAAGCTTTAGCCTGGTCAAGACAAACCAGATGCCCAAACATGTCTCCAGATGCTCCTTTAGCTATAAGCTCCCTGAATAGGATCAGTGCATCCTGAACCCTTCCATGTGTCACCCCACTAAATTGTGATGGATGTAATAAGGAACCCAATACACCCCGTAATCTAATACAAAAGATTTTCATCAAGATCTTACAGTCAGTGTTCAAAAGAGACAAAGGCCTCCAATTATCTAAATCCCCACACTCCCCTTTATTTTTATACAGTAAAAGCAACACACCCTGTAACATGCTTTTAGGTAGAGACCCTGCCTGTAACCCAGCATTCAATACCCAACATAGGTCAGTACCCAAAACTTCCCACAAACTTTTATGGATTTCATGGGACAATCCATCAGCACCTGGAGTAATTCCCGACTTCAGAGACCAAATTGCAGTCTTTAGTTCATCTACCGTAATGGGTTGGACCAAAGTAGACTGCTCATCTATAGACAAAACAGGAACTGGTCTTCTAAGAAACCAATCATTAATGGGGGTCCCAGGGAGCAATCTACTCTTAAAGGATGCAGTAACATAGTCATGTATTGTATCTAAAATACCAGTATTTGTTGTAACACGCCCCCCAGTTGAGGCGTTTAAATACATTATAGCTCGGGAGTGTTTAAGAAGTTTCAGATTTTTAAAAGGTAAAGTATCCTTCTTTGTACCACTAATCCCATATTTATGCTTTCTCTCCACATCCTGCAAAACCTGAGACTGTAAATTAGCCAACTCTTCCTTTACCTTTTTAATTTGATCCAGACCTGCAGATCGCAAAGACCGGCGGAAGGTAGACAAAAAATGAAGTTGTGCTCTAAGGTATTGAAGTCCATCATGCCGGAATCTCCCATTTAAACGACCTATGGTTTTAAAATAGAGTCTGACTTCACATTTTGTGTCCTCCCACCAAGTATTTAAATCTTCATATAGAAAGAAAACAGAATGACGTGCTAAAAAAAGGAATGTAGACCATCAGCCACACCAGGGATATCTAATAAGATATTTAATTTACAAAAACCTGGCCCCCTCTGAACTTCAGTCACATCACATAACATTAATCTAAGCATATTATGATCTGATGTGGCCACCTCCTGCAAGGACTGTGATTGCACTACAACCCCTGGTGAAAGAAAAAAATAGTCAATTCTGGAAGCTCTAGTTCTGCAAAAATAAGTATTTCCAAACCCATTAGAGGTAGGCCCAAAAGCATCATTCAAACCAGTATCTGCAAGAAGTTTTGACAAGCTTGCCATATCACTATACACTTTCTTCCTCGTTCCAGAAGAAACACTGGAAGGCAAGGAGCAGTTAAAGTCCCCCAAGGATAGTAACATAAGAGGTGCATAGAAAAGGGTATAATGAACTAAAAAGGGTTACTCGATCAAATTTAGATTGAGGTACATAAACATTAAGTAAACAGTAAGGGTAAGGAACCCCACTTAACATCCAAAACCAAGGCCCTACCGCAAAAATCTCTATCTGATGAATTACTTTATATGTGAATGAAAAACAAATCCCCACCCCACCACACAAATCACTTCCCAAAGACCAAAAACAATCTCCCCACACCCAACCAGTAGTGGCAGCCTCTATCTCCGTAGGAGAATGCAAACGAACATTCTGCAGGAAAACACAGTCCAGATTTTCATATAAAAAATGAGAATAAGTGCTCTGATGTTTAACAGGAGATTTAATGCTATTTGCATTTAAAGTTGCCACTCTAAAGTAAAAGGGAACTATGAGTTAATGAAAGGGTAAAGTCACTTTACTTTGCTAGATGCTCTTGTTACCCTTCCACTTTTCCCATCTGATGGCTTAGGGCCAATCTGTCCTTCAGCAGGTTCCAAGGGCTCAGGCCTTAGCGGGGGTGCAGAAGGCAGAGACATGTCAGAAACTGCCTCTGGAGCCTCTACCAGTACTGCAAAGGTATTAGGGACAGCAATAGAACCATGCATGGAAGGTAAAGCTATTTTCCTACCCACCTTCCCCTTTCCTTTAACAGATTTCCCTTTCTTGCCACTAACCATAGTAAAACCATCTACCAAGGGATCCAAACTAGACAATACCGAATCCTGGCAAATAACCTCCCCTTGTCCTATCTCTGGTACCTCATGATTCACCACTTCAGGTATATCTATAGAGTCTGTGCTTGAGGAAGAGTTATCAATCAAACCTGACACGGGCAAAGGGAGACTAGCCCCAGAGGTACTGGGATCCAACCTTCCTCCAGGAGGAATGCCAAGTTGAACTGCCTCCCTAATATAATGGTTCTGTACCCCAAAATCAGCTTCCGGTGTGTTTTTAGCTGCCAAAGGGCAAAGTTCAAATGTGTGACCCACCACATCACAAAGATTGCATTTAGAGGTTTGGAAACAGTGAGCACTAGGATGACCAGACTCCCCACAATAAGAACATTTTAGCACATCACAAGAGGTGCTTATGTGAGTCCGAGACCCACACTTGAAGCAAACCCTTGGCTGACCTGGATAAAAAAGAAACCCTTTATCCCTCCCCAAAAAAAAAACAGTTGGGGAGATGCACCAAATCAGAATCAATAGAGTGGAGTTTAATCCTAAATTTCCAACCCCCATTCCAAAATCCCTCTGCATCCAGGATAGGAACAGGATTCCCCTGTATTTCACATCTCTTAGATAACCAGTTAACAATATCTATGACATTAACCCCTTCATTTCTGAACATGATCGTAATGACCCTAAAGGCCTGTTTTGAAAGAGGCAGTACAATAAAGTCAAACCATAGGGGATTAGTTTTTAGATTTAAATAGTGACTCAAGAATAGTTCCAAAAGAGCTGGGTTGCGAAAACTGACATCAAATGTAAACTCTCGGAGAAAATGGATCAAAGCAGACTTCAGAAGGAAAAACCCATACTTTTCTTCAATAAAGTTTTCCAACATAAAACTTATCAGGGGATTATCCTGGGGCCAACATATAAGTAAGCGAATGGCATTTTGCCCCTTGGCTAATTCTAGAGGTTGCCTAAAATGACTGGCATAGGAAGGTTTTCCACAGGTTCCAAAGCTGGCCCCTGCATGACAGAGGAAGTAGCCACATCTGCAGCCATTTCCACTGACAGGCTGTCCAAGGGTAGTCCAGAATCAGTAGTAGATTTAGGAAAAGGGGAGGCTGGAAGTTCAGAGACTAAAACAACAGGAGAAGGGACTGATAAAGCCACAGTACTTATCTCTGCAGACTCCGGTAGTGCTGAAGATCCATCAGCCGAATTCCATGAATCACCCGAAATCAGAATCCAGCCAGCCCCACACAGCGCTCGCTCCAGAGACCAGGATTCATCTACCAGATCTCCCCAATATTTAGAAGTTGAAACTTCACTGACTTTCGACCTTTCAGTAGCTGGATGCAACTTGCTGGGCCCCGCTGCTGCTGCAGTGCTCGGGGAACCCTTCGATCTCTTCCATTTCCTGTCGTCCTCTACAGTGAGGTTCCTACATTCCTGTACCAATAATGCACTCACATGAAGAAGTTCCTCTTCCAAACAGTGTTGTTTCTCTGACAAACTAAGCCCCAGCATAGCAACAGAAACTGAAGGACCACTTGAGTTGGCGTTTTGCTGGCCACCTCGCAGGTGCATCCCAGCCACCATTTCAGCATTTCCAGACTCGGTGAAATCAATAGGTGAGGAATTACTCTGGGCTATCGCAGCCCCATGTGCAGCTCCTCCACTGTCCTCCTCCTCCTCCACCATCTTGGTCCCACCAGAAAATGGGTCCCCCTGCTCACAGGAAGCAGGAAGTAGGGGAATTTCCCCAGTGTCCTGGCCAAATTTCCCTCATTCACTATAAATACCACCAAAAGCTTATTCTGGTTCAAAGTCAGTTGGCATCCATCTGTATCCCCCTCCCCCGGGTCGTGCCTGAAAATAGGCAGGATTTGTCTAGTGCACTTACCCGGTCAACAAAAACTAAATAAAATAAATAAATAAATTAAAAATTATATTTAAGAAAAACACTGCCAAAAAACCAGCAGAGACTTCGTAGAAAAACTTGCTCAAATAGAAATGCCTAAAAGTGCTTTGAAATATCACTATTTTATTTAGAAAAGTAAGTCACAAAGAGCTGCAGATCTTTTTTCTTCAACACCCACTGTAAAACTACACAGCAGAGTAGAAGGAGCAGTCACTTGTGAACGAGAGAGGGACAGAGAGAGAGAGAGAGAGAGAGGGTTGCTACAGCAGCTTAATCTTTGACTCTTATGTTCCCGCCTAGTAGAGGGCTATCATGTGACCACATTGCTTGTGGAATCATGTTTGAGTGTTCTGCAGAATTTAACAGTGAATGGTGGAATTGTTTGACAAACTGCAGAATTAAAAAAATACATACAAAATTTATATCACTTTGCTAGGAGACATGTTCAGTAGAAGGGTCAGTCTCGTTAGAGAAAGAGGGGGTTTCTATAGCAAATAACTCTTTGACCTTTTCATTCCTGCTTAACCAAAGACTATCACATAAATGCAGTGCTCATGGAATATGTTTCTGTGGATTTCTACTGCAAGCAGTGGAATTTTACTATGACTGCAGAATCTTTTTATGGTAAATAAGATTTCTGCTGTTCATCAAAGAAATCCTGCCATTTGCATTATTAGTCCACCAAATAAAGTGAAATTCTGCAGTGCTGGGAGAATTTCACCCATGGCGATTATTAGTAATATTCTGTTAAAACTGTGGAATGTCACAAACGTTTCACAGAAGTGGAATCCGGAAATGTCACCCAGCCCTAAAGAGAATGCATATGCGATAAGGGCTTCTGGGGAATCTCTAAAAGATAAAAGAAGGGCTATGTGGGTCACCTTCTGGAGGTGGTGTGTCACTGAACACCAGGGAGCTTAGCAAGGGTTCCATGTCATGTCAGTGAAGTTTTAACAGCGCCGACAATGACAGCGAGTGCATGTCACCGAAAATTGCAATGCTGAGTTGCACAACAGCAGTCGCAGCACTGATGAGAATCGACCCCATTTACAGAAACTAACACTTACAACAAATTTTTTTATGTAGGGGGCTATGTCCCCCACACCCCCTATCATTAATATAATCAACTCCGTGGGGGGGCTTGACATAAGGGAAAAAATGCAAAATAAAAAGCAGCAGAATTTATTGCACACCACAAGCTCCGAACCTAGAGCCTTTTGCAGCAGTGGCATATACCCTACCACTACGCTAGATGACTAGCTTGAAATTACACTGCAAGACTGCCTGCCATATCCTGTTACTGCCCTCCCCCTGTCCCACATGTAGCCTGTTTCTACACTCGCTATTTTTGTTCTAATCCCTCACTATTCCCCTACTAGCTATTGTTCCACATTCACTTTTCTAATGGGCGGTCAAATTGAGTAGCTCATATTGAGTCACTTAGTTTAGATCTATAATGCCGGTTCGACAACACTTTTGTTGACCGGCATCACATTGACAGGATTCATGTTGACCGCAAGTTGTGGTAGACATAAATTCCATTTGTCTCCCAGTCCTGTGTTTTCATCAGGGGGCTTTGCCCCTCAAACCCCACCCCCATACTTTAGATTCCCAACTCCAGTTGGAGCTGATTCAGGGAGAGGGTGCAGGACCGGGAGACAGTGTGCCCCTGTCTCAGGCACACCAGCAGAGCGACCTGTCAGCAAAGTGTCAATTTTTCCAGCAGTGAGGTATATCACTGTGTTGGTGTCACTGTTGGGTTGGCATACCATTCAATTTGACATCGCCCTTATCACTGGATACCCTTAGCAAGGGATGGAGGGAAATCATTAAATCCTACAGGTACCTTATGGGACAGGAAGAGGAAGGGGTGCCATTTCACACCAGGGAGTGCTTTACACATGATTTGGTGAGTGAGAGGGTGCATTAGACATATGGCAGTCTTAGAGCCAGATGGGGAATGAGAGTGGATTATCACTAGACATTAGATACACAATAAAAAATTATAATGAATTTAAAATAAATACAGTAATACAATCTTACTATCCCAAAAAAGGAAATTATATAGAAAAACTATGTTAAATTAACATTTTGGTTTGCAACAACATTGAAAAACAAAGATAATTCAAAGTTAGGATTTACAGAGCACCTTTTTCAGTCCCTTCCCCAAGCCCCATTGGTAGCCTTACCTTGTGGTAGTGAAATGGTGCCAATTTCACAATTTTTATTTCTGTCCTGTAAGTAGGGGAAGGGATTGTAAACTGGTTCTGATGAGTCCTGCTGCATGTTTCTTCCTCTCCTGGCAGCAACAATCTGTCCTTACTCTGCAGCATTTTGTGAGGTCAGAGATTGGAGAGCATGGGGGTGGACCATAGATAAGTGATAATAATAATAACATGTTTTAGATACTATTATTTGTATGTTAGTGGTCCTTTTCATTCAAGTCAAAGCCATCACTCGACTAACAAGGACCTTGCTAGTCAAGTGGTAGCTTTGACTTAAATGAAAAGGCCAACCCTAGTTGAACCTAACCAAACATTTTGTACTTTTCCTACTTTACTGCAGAAGTTGTTCTGTGTAAATAATATTTTTGAAATTATCCAACAAATAAAAATGAGAAAATATTGCTGAGGAAATGGGAACCAAAAACAATATTTAGCAGGACCTACATATGGACTTAAAGAGTTGATAGTGTGTCTTTTCTGATGTTTCTATGAACACATGAGGCATGTTCTCCAACCTGATGTGCTCTCACCGTGCTAAAATACAAAAAAAATGAATCACTGCTCCTTAGGCACTAAGCTAGGATGTAGAAAGACCATGAAAGATAAATGACATCTCAACTAATTTTATGATTTATTGATTCACACTTTGCTCATCTTGCAGTGTGGGAGATCTCATTTCTCTTTTCGGTAGATGAACTGTGTCACTTCTGCTAATAGATACCATTACCAGAAAGTAAAATGTGTTTGCGAAAATACAAAGTGTGGTTTCAATCTGCTGCTGGCCTCAGCAGCTCAGTTCTTATTATGCACATAAGATCTGCCAGCAGTAGAAGCTGATGCACTTATCCAGGGGGCATGCTTGTCTGTCACCAGCATTTTTCTCATTTTTCTCCCAAACAAGTTTATCTTTAAGCTACTACAGATTCATGGTTTAAATTACTGTGTTGACACATCATCTGTTTTTAGTGCATTCATACAGTGAATATATAATTTTCACTGAACTGCAAAGGAAGACAGAATCAATGATAATCATCAAAACCTACTATAATACCCAATAGCCTATGTTTAAACAATTTAAAGCAAACAAAAAAAGTTGCAGGAAAAAAATCATAGCTGTTTTAGTCAGATTGATGCTTAATACAGTGCATCATTATTTAAGATTTCTAAATGTATGAAGAAGTTATTGCTTATTAAAAATGATGGATCAATAACATTGTAAACTGATACCTACTCTTTATTCACAGAATAGGCATAGAATAGTGAGTGTTTTTTTCTGCCTTATACACCAATAACTTCTGCTGCAACAATTGAGGTTGTGTCTGCAGAGCACAAGGACAAAGTACATGTTTATGTGTCTTTATTTCTTTTACTTCTAGCACATGATATGTGCTGGTTTGGGGGAATGGACTGCTTCAACTGGAAGTTGAACCATGATAGCAAAACTGGTTTTTAATTAATGTGCAGTATTTACTACTGTATGTATATGGAGTGTAAATAATTCTGTGTCATCCTGGAAAAAAGGACATGCAGTCTCAGTGGGACTACTCAGTTATCAAAATTCATATAAAATAAATTAATTTGTTTGAGATCAAATAAGAAAAATGTGGCCTGCACATAGCTAGTGCAGTATAGAATTTTTCAATTCCAGTGGAACAAAATTTCGCAGAATTTTCGAAGTTCCACTGAAATTCCACTGAATTCCACTGGAAACTGAATGGTAGAATTCCATGGCAGAAAAATGCAGAATGAGATTTTTTCTGCAAAGTTTCTGTAGAATTTTATTCCACAGATCATGATATTTTCCCCAGAAATGGTTGCAGAATGATTTTCCATGGAATAAATGCTGCACCATGGAATATTATTCCGTGGATCTTAAAGGGAAACTCCTATAGAGTCCCTAAGTGCAGCAGTGGCTGCAGAAGCATCTGATTAGTGCTTTTAACATAAAAGTAAATTTGGTATTTTCCTGGTGCTTCAAGCTCTGTCCATAATGGCGGCAGAGCCCCGGTGGACATCTCGCGCAACCCGGGTGGCTTCTGCCACAAAGGTTATGTTAATGAGGGCTATCAACATCTGCACAGAGCTACACAAAGCCCTAGAGTAAATCCAGAAGTAAATGGTTTGATACCTTTTATTGGATCTACATAAATGGTACAAAAATAACAACGAGCCTAAGCTTTCGGGACAACCAAGTCCTTTTTCAGATGCTTATGATGGTTATTTATAAAATTACATACTACATACACCCAGGTCATACATAAAAAAACAAGAAAGAATTCTCATTGGTTTAAAATACTCATTTAAACCATAACTACAGTTTACATCAGAGGAATCACATTTTACCAGTTTGTTCTTAAGTTAGGAGCTAATCAAGGTCAAATGTCCCAGAACAAGATACAAACTCTTCGAGCAGAAAGCTTCACTAATATAAATTCTGAATGTCTCAGTCTGTTTATGAATATAGTCTAACAAAAAACAAGTACTTCAAATTCAGTACTCACTTCAGTACATGTTAAAATGTGATATTATTGTATGTTAAAAACAAGCAAAACATATATAACACAAATGTTCTATATATAGCATTAGGAGCATGTAAAGTAAAGTTTACCTAGTGTAAGCAACTGTTTCACATATCTATATATTATACGACCTATCTAGAGACATTTTCCCAATTATACATTCAACCAGTTACTATATTACGTAACCCTTAAAACCTTCAGTGCTGTTACAGGATATTATGCAAGATAATATCAATTGTCAGTACAAGAGCCAAAGTAAAAAGCAACCTGTCAAGGACCCCCAAGTGAGTGAGATCATGCATCCTAATATGTTCAGAATTCAAAAAAGTGACATTATATAATCAAACTACTATATGTTCAGTAACAGTCTAAGGAATCTGAATAAAAGCCCAAAGGAATAACCCCCCCCAGAAGATAATTGGTTAGGATAAAGTAGTTATTCACTATGTATGTGAACTAAGAGTCCTACTACACTGCAACACCATTATGTTTACAAAATACCTTTGAACCAGAGGTTCTTTTACAAAGGTTCTGCATCAAATACAATTAGTGGAACAAACAACAGAACAATAATCAAATGCAAAATAGGTAAACATAGTAGGACATAAAATAGTAGGCATAAAAGGTTTAGTAAACTCTGGGGATTAAAAAAGATTAAACAAATACTCTTGAAAACAATCAAGTAAAGTGGGGAGATGTGCGAGAACTACATAAAGCATAGATACATCATGAAGCAAAAGATAATAGGAGCAACTTATAGAGTAGAGGGGAGTGGGAATGGGGGTGTGAGGCAGTCATGGATGTGACATTGTCATTAAAATACTGTTGGTTAGAGAAGTGCTGGGCAGGTTTAAGGAGAGAGTAGAGGAGGCAGGAGTAGGGAGTAAAGTGAGAAAGAGGGAGGGTTGTGGGAAAGGGGAAAGGATGGGCAGGAGGAGGTAAAAAACAGGGGAAGGGAGAGTATACAGGCAGGGCCAGAAGGGGAGGAGGAGGGCAGGGTGGGGGGAGCAAGGATAAGCTGAGGGGTGTAGAACTGGGGGACTTAGAGTAAGTGACAAAAGAGTGGAGTGGTAAGAGAGAGTAGGGTGAAGCAATATAGGTTTAACATGGTGTAAGGGGAGTGAGAAGGGGAGGAGGAGTGGAGGAAAAGAGCAAGGGATAAGGTGGGAGGAAGAAAGAGTATGGAGGGCTTAAGGAGGGTGGAAGAAATAGGTGGGACATGGGGGAGGAGGAGAGGGGAAGTGGTGCAAGTGAGAAAGGGGTGGGGAATTAAGCAGCAGAGGAGGACAAAAAGCGAAAAAGCTGTATGAGAACCTACAGTAGTCTGTACAGTCACATACATAGTCCTTTGGTGAGAAATCAACATGTTGATAACCAATTAAAAGGGACTCTAAAAAAATTAAAACACAAATCAAAGACACACTGAAGTCCTATTATATGTCCATCCTTTAAAGTAAAGATCTTTGGAAGTTTAAGTGGAATAATGTGACATAAACCCCAAATCAATGTTCATGCCATCTTCCACCATATTGAGAAGTGAAATAAGCCTGATCTCAGAAGTCCATCTCTGTTGTGTACTTTGAAATGCAATTTTTAGACCATTACTGACATATCTGAGATTGAGTAGTCCTTCTGAGAGATGTGTTTCCCCACTGGTTTTTCAGTCATCTTCAAATGAATAGTATTATCTGTGCAAATTCATTCTAGTGTGGAGTGCTTGCTTTGTCCCCCCCACATACCCTGTGTGAGGACATTTCTTGCATTGAATGAAATAAATAACATTCCTTGACGTACATGTATAAATCCCCTGTATCCTGAATTGTCTGTTTTGTGATGTAACCACACAATCTGAAGTGGAAATGAGCACTCAAGTCTAACATTTTAGTTGATTACAGGGTCGTGTACCATTCAGTGTCATGGTATTCTGTTCTGGTCCTAGTTTACTCCTAATAAGCAGGTTGGCTAAATTAGGTGGTTGTTTAAAATATAGTAGTGGTAGTTCTTGAAAAATACAATTTAGTGTTTCATCCACACTAAATATTGGCTGGAGGTCCTTAATAATCTTATGTAAAAGTTCAAGGTCAGGGTGATACATGACTACCAAGGGTATTCTGTTGTAGTGGTCCTTTCCTTATACTGAAGTAGTTGTTCTCTTGGTACCTGTGTTGCACATTCTACTGCTCTGTCAATTTCTCTGGAAGAGTGTCCCTGCTCAATAAAAGTGTTTTTCAACATAGCCAAATGTGTATCTCTGTCTTCCTCATTTGAACAGATACGGCGATACCGAAGTGCTTGACTGTACATGATAGATTTTTTTTTGTGTGGCTCAAGGTGAATACTATTCCTGTTTAAATATTTCTGTCTGTTTGGTGGCTTCCTGTAAATACATGTATGCAAGGTTCCATCCTTGATGGTGACAGTGGTGTCTAGAAACTTAACACTGGTGGCAAAAAGTGCAAATTACATATTATTCCCCACTCAGCATAGACAAGGCTGAACAGGAGATGGGGCATTAGTCTCCTGCTCTGGCTTTACAATGCTGAATGTGGAGATGTGCGAAGCTGACAAATGTCACTTTGTGAATTAATTCAGGAAGTCTGCCAACTTTGCAAAGTTCGAAGTGTTGACTTTGTAATGTTTTGAGTAAGTGATGCGGCACTTTTTCAAGCGAAGTCATGCAAAATCACCAGCAAAGTTGCCATTACTTTGCCTGACTTTGCCTGGTAAGATGCACTTTGCTAGGAAAATTCATTTTGAAGTAGCAAAGAAATTTGCAAATGCAAAATGTGAAACTTCATCAGAACTTCTCCAGCGAAGTAAAACTTTCCAACATCTCGAGCTGAGTGTGGTATGTAATTCGCGCTTTGCACAATAAATACTTTGAATTAGTTTTCCATGCACCATGTTTTTCTTTTTTTTGATTTGAAGTATCGTGGCAGAGCTTGCTGTTGAGTGGCAGCACTTGTACTATTCAAGTAGAGCACTCACTTGTTGACTTGTCTGGTTTTGTTTCAAGCTGGAGGCTTCACCATATGGTAGCACAATAGTGCATGAGGGACATGTCATTTAAGTTGATCTGTGAAATATTGCACAGTGCAAGGTGTCATTAATTCCAGACATGGAATGCTCCTGGAACTATTTCATCAGTGAAGTCCTGAAAATACAAGGAACAGATGCACCTGGATGTAAATGAAGGTCAAACAGAATTATTTTCATGCGATAACTGCTGGTCCTTTTGACCAATACAAGCAAAGAATTGAAGCTTAGCATAATTTCAAGGCAATAAAATGTTGTATTTCAAAGATTTTATCAAGAAAAGCATACTAAGTTTTCTTGCAGGTGCATCTTTGGGGGCGGGGAAATGGAAAGCAGTAACATGCAGTAATTACATCAATACAAAATCCTAATACCTCAAAATATTCACTTTCTATCAACTGTTATTATTGTTTGCTGTGATGTTCCATGCCTTGTTTGAACTGATGTGATTAGTGCATTCTAGTGCTCCCCATTTCTCCTCCCCCAGGACGCACCTGAAAACAAACTGATACCAGCTCAGTATTCTTTTCTTGGTAAAATCTTTGAAATACATAAACAAATAAACTTCAGTCTACTAAACACGGTAACTGAAAACAGGTAATTATTGCAGAAATGCTTGATACCCTCTTTATAAACATTGACATGGTTTAGCACAAACATTTTTAAGCTGACGAACTTGAACTTGACATTAAAGGCTACAAAAAGCATTCAGCTCATATTGTTCATCCGGACAAACATAATTCATCATGAGATGTACTTCAAAATTAAAAACCCTAGACATTGAAAAGATGTGGTCTTTGATTACTGTGGCCCTTATATATTCAAGTTCATGTTTATTGCAGGAAATACTCCATTGAGCAGGCTCATTCACAGGGAGGTCCTGATACATAAAAGGGACAACAAACAATATATATATAGCAAACAGTAAACATCAGAACAAAAATAGATACATGAGGCGTATGCGATATGATTAGAATACAATAAATAAAATGGCGCAAGTATACAGTAAGGTAATTCTTACAGGCAGTCCAAGGAATGGTATTTGGCAGATACAGTTCTGAGAGGAACCAATTCGTGATGGAGGCGAGACACAGGTAACATGATTGACAGTAGATATTTGATACGATTTTTGATGTATGTCAGATTTTGGCTGAGATTAGGCTTAGCCAGCCCAGTGGCACTGAGGGCTGAGGCACTGGACACCCCACCTCGCACCATGCCGGTGACCCAGGTTCGGGAATGAGCTCGGGCCACTGTGGGTCAGCAGGGGCAAGAGAGGATCAAACATCCGGAGGACTGCTCTCCTCTCTCGGGGAGGGAGGGTTTGCCATCTTGCCTGTGTCAGCGTGTGTCAGATGTCAGCGTGGCTCAGTTGGTAGCACATCCGCCTCTGGACCAGAAGGTCGTGGGTTCTCGTCCCACACCAGGATAGACTTGCACCTAAAAATTGCTGGCATCTGAGTGCAGTATTGGGGGGGTGCTGTACTGCTGGGGTGTGCTGTCCTTCGGATGAGACGTTAAACCGAGGTCCCTTCTGCCCATCCTGGTGTTGTCCTGGTGGGTGTCCAGGTGGAAGTAAAAGAACCCAGGGTACTCTTCATAAAGAGCAGGGAACATTCCCGGTGTCAAGGCCAACATTCCCCTTCCCATAAACTGGTTCATGCAATTATCCAGGCTGTGTGTGGGTGATGATGTGCAATATGGCCACCACCACACCACACATTCAATCACTTCACTACCAGTCTAGCATTGCTTGTAAAGTGCTTTGGGATACTGTGTATGAAAAGTGCTATATACATGCTGATTCTTCTTCTATAGATTGCCCTCAGGTGGGAGCTAGGGGGCAATGCAGGATGAAATGACACACAGCCAGCGGGTGTATGCCCTGACCTCTGTGTCCCACTAGTCTCCACCACCACCTTCTCTGTGTCCCACTGGTCTCCACCACCACCTTCTCTGGATTTGGATTGTGCTCCAGGAGGAGAGGGAGCTCCCATTCTGGCCCTGCCATGGGGGGTAATCCGTGGTGGGCCTAGAGGTTGGTCGGTGGTTGGAGTCATGGGTCAGCAGTATGGGGAGGAGTGTCTGTCCCTGGTGCACCCAGAGGGATAAAATGTGAATAGAGAAAAAAAAAAGAATTGGGCTGAGAGACATCAGACAGAACAGAGGTAAGGTGTAATACATAAATTCAGGTGAGAAAGGAGGCCAAACTGAGGGGTAAGCTAGGCAAGCTGACATGGAGAACACAAGTGGGCATGGCAGCAAAGGATAAGTGCTGGGAAAATTCAAAGAGGGTGAAAGAGCAACAAGGGTGAGAGCTGGGCAGGGGAAGGGGGATTCAGAGGGAATCCAAGGCATGGGTGGCCTGGCTGGTAGGGTGAAAGATAGATTAGGGAAGGCAGGGGCCTGGGGAACCAAGGAGAGTAGGAGAGGAGAATATAGAAGGTGAAGGATACTACACTTGATGGCAGTGCCCAAAAACCCAGTAGAGGATACTAGTTCCTATAGCAGTGGCAGACTACTGTGAAGTATTCATAGTTCAGAGATTTTAATATGTTTATTGAAACAATACTGGTGAGCCTGAGTGTAGACTGGATGAGATTCCACACCAGTAGGATGGTGTAGCTAATGACACCTATGCCGAGGGAGGTACACATCCAAGGTACATCAAGGAGGATGTATTTAGAATTTCTAAGGGAATAGGAACAATGAGAAATGTTAACCAGTGAGGAGACTTTTGAGGGACCAGGTACCCAGGTGATGTAGCCACCTGGTGGCAAGGGGTTGCCAGCCAACTTCTTTATATAAGTTGCAGTGGTGCATCCAGAAAGGTGCTTTAGTGATAAATCGCAGAGCCCAGTGGAACAGTATATCAAGCTTGTGAAGGTTGGAAGCAGGGGAACAGTTGTAAATGATGTCACTGTAGTTAAGAAGTGGGAGGAATGTGGCCTGCACTAGTCTGCATCTTACATAAGGGGGAAAGAGCACTCAGTTCCTGAAGAGGTCTAGCCTTGCTTTCAACTTGCTAGCAAGGCAGTCAGTGTGTACACAGAAAGAAAGCTTGCTGTCTATCCATACGCCCAAATATTTGGATTTATTTACTACATCTAATGGCTCACCAATGGTTGTCACGATAGGTGCCAGCATCACACTGTATCGAGGGGAGGGTCTGTTGCTATTGGGTACGATGTACAACACCTTGTTTTTTTTTTTAAATTGAGTAGTAGCTTGTGGCTGATGAGGTTGCACTCTAGCCGAGTGAAATCTTATTGGAGATCATCAAGTACTTTTTGTTTATTTGTTTATTTGGAAACAATCAGAATTACAACCCTTTGAGTCACAGACTCTTTTGCAAAGGCTCCACATCGGTTACAAGGGTGGAGGGTAGACAAATACACTAGAGAACATACATGTAACAGGCAGAATATACATTAAAAAAAAAATCAAAGGAGCAGTCCAGTCAAACTTAGTGACTGTTGAGGAAGTTAGGCAGCAATCTTGGGATACCCAGGCGGGGATTATTGGTGAGATAAGTGGGGCCTTGTGTGGCCCTGAGTCGAGAGTAGGGGGGGGGCAGATTAACCGGGTGAGCAGAGTTAGCCGCAGCCACATATGGCTCTCTCAAGGAGGTGAGCTTTGAGGCCTGTTTTAAGTTGAAAGATGCTGTGGGTCTGTGAGAGGGCGTGGATAGCATTGAGCCAGAGAGGGCCGGTATCTGAAGGATCTTTGTCAAGGAAGTTCTACATTGAGGTACAAGGAAGGGGAGCTTGCGGCAAGTCTTGTATTACTGCGTGTGGGGTGCAGAACTGATTAGGGAAAAGTCCGACGGGGCTAGGTGAAGGTGTATTTTTGGCAGGATGCAGGTGTGGAACTGTAATCGTTGGTGGAGTTTAACCAACCAGATAGCGCATAGAGATCACAGGTGTGGGTTGCCGATCACAACCAGTGACTAGGCGGCAGGCTTTGTTCAGGAGAATGTTTATCCTGTTCAGGAGGTGGGTTCAGCAGAGCCATATATAGTGATCCCGTAGTCCACCAGGAGAGGATGGAGGTGACTGCTAGCCGCATTGCCTGCGGGGTGGGCAGTGCTTAAGCGATACAGGATGCCTACCCTTGAGCAGATGAGGTGGAGTTTGGGTGTGCCTCTGGTGCGAGAGGGAGGTGTCTGGGGTGACACCTAGGTATTTAAGTGGATACTTGTTCGAGAGGGCACCTTGCGTTCTTGATGAGGAGAGCAGACTGACTATGAGGATTTTGGTGTGTGGGCAAAAATCATGGATTTAGTTTTATTATAGTTGATGATTAGGCGGTGTTCAGAGAACCAGGTCTCAAGTTCCCGGAAGTGCCTTTGAAAGGGCCTGCTGGGGCGGTAGGAGCAGAGGTGTTTCCAGAACAGAACGCATCATCAGCATAGAGGAGCAGCTGACCACTGCAAGCCTTGGGGAGGGAGTTTAGGAAGAGGGTGAACAGCAGTGGGCCCAGGATTGACCCCTGAGGGACCCCTGAGGCAACTGGTTTTAGGGTGGAGAGGGTGGAGCATATCCTGACTTGTTGCGAGCAGCCTGTGAGGTAATCCTGGAACCAGGACAAGGTCTCCGGGACCACATTTAGTTTAGGGAGGACTTGAAGCAGGAGCTCGTGACTGACCGTGTCGAAGGCCTTGGTTAGGTCCACATATATGGCCCCGGCAATTGAGCCATGGTCAAGGGCTTCATGTAGGAATGAGGTGAGCTCTGTGAGAGCGGTGATGGTACTATGACCTGAGCGGAAACCATGCTGCTCCTGGCTAAGGAGCTTATGCTTGGATAGGTGTTCGTTAACTGGTCAGAGACTATTCTTTCCAGGGCTTTGAGAGAGGTGGAAGTTGAGATGGGTCTGTAGTTGCTGGTGTTGGTAGGTCTCCACCCTTCAGGATGGGCGTGATGCCAAGCTCTCTTCCAGGTAGAGGGAACTGGCCTAGGCAGAGCGGAGTTAAGAATTTTAGTGAGGTGTGGTAGAGTGGCATCGAGGGAGGGCCTCAGGAGTTTAAGATCAAGGGTCATTGCTGTGCGTGTATGAGAGATGGCCTGGAAATATAGCGTTTAGCCTCGTGGAGGAGGTGATGACTCAGAGGCAGGAGGGGTATTGATTAGGAGCTCATGTTGGGGAGTTAGGAGGGATGTGGGATAGATCGAGAAGGCCGAGTTAAGGGCTTCGTGATAGTGGTACGATCTTGGGTGACCTAGCCATTAATAGTGAGTTTAGCGTGGGGATGGGGAGTGGGGTTTGCCACTAAGTTCCTTTATGTTATCCCAAAATTTTTCCCATCACCCCAGGTAGAGGTTGAGTGTGTTGGTAGTAGTGGGCTTTTCGCCTGCCGCAAAGCCCATGTGCATTTGTTATGGGCCTCCCTGTAGAGTTGTCTATCCTGGATGCTTTGGGAGTCTATGGCTTTGTGCCAGAGGTTATCTCTATGCTGGAGCAGGCTTAGTAGGGGTGTGATCCAGGGTGGATCTGGATTTCTAACTAACTTAGAAGGCGTATAAATCACAGGCTTTGTTGAAGGTGGTTAAAAGTGATCCAGATGAGTCAACTGACTGGGCAGTATAAATGGGAGCCAGTTGCTGGTGGTTAGGTGGGCTTTAAGGTTCTTTAAACCGCCCTGTTTGAGTCTCGTTGCCAGGAGATTTTAGGGGTGCTGGGGCAACTTGCGACCACCAGCAGGTAACTGGCGAGTGGTGGCTGATAGCATCAGGGAGTACTGTAATTTGGAGAGATTTCCGGCGGTTGGTGAAGATGAGGTCCAGGAGGGTGGAGGCCCCGGATCTGAAGTCCCTTCTGGTGGGGAGGCGACTAGTTGGGTGAGATCAAGGCCCGGCGGCATCTTGTAGCTGGAAGAGGCCAGGGATAACCAGTTTATATTGAAGTCCCCATAACGATGACTTCGCTAGTGTTGGGCAGATGGGAGATGATTTGGAGAATGGAGTCGAATGCGAGTTTTTGATTTCTGGGGGATGTAGCCGAGATGATGTGGAGTGTTTGGAACCCAGGCAGAGTTTTATTGTGAGTACCTGGGCACGTGTTGTGATGCTGGTGTATGGACTTCAGTGGCATTGAGAGAGATTTGACATAAATTGCACAGCCCGCCTCTCTTGCTGGGCCTATCTGCCGGAAAAGAGCATAATTAGGGAGGAGACCGCATCATTGTGTATTTTGTCTGTGAGCCAGGTCTCGGAGAGTGCAAGTATGTCAGGGGTATGCTGGGCGATCCAGCCTTGGAGGGGTGTGTTTTTTGGGAAGGCTGCATATATTTAGGGTAGCGAGCATGCGCCGCCTCCAGGCTTTTAGGGGGTAATCTTGCTGGGTGGGCCAGGTTGGGGTGGATGTTACCAGATACAAGGAGGAGTAGGAGGGTGTGCCGTGGGAGGGCCAGCAAACAGAGTTTTGATGAGAGACACTGTGACTGGTAGGCTGAGAGACGTTTTGCTTTGGAGGTGGGGATGGGAAGGCTAGGGGTAATACAGGAAAGTAGCTTAAGGGGAGAGAGGGGGGCATTAGGGAGGATAGGGAGGGTGGTGGGGGCAGGGGGACGGGGGAGGACACTAGAGGTGCAGTGTATACCTGCTGTGCGAGTGTGGGTTAAGTTTAGCATGTGAAAAATAATGGCCACGGGTTCAGTTTGTCTGGTAAGGAGGCTCATGGGGTTGCAGAATCTGTGTGTACCTTTGATGGCTGAGGGGATGGTACAACAGTTATAATGGGAGGGGTTAGGTGCCACTAGGGGGGGTAGTGGGGTGAGCTGTGGGGACCAGGCAAGAAGGAGGATAGCAAAAGTAAAGTGTTCATTGCAACTACGGGGAGGGATAGGTGCTGCAGGCGGCCACTAGTGTGCAGCTTGTACTATTCTGCTGGTAAGAGTTGGCTGATAGGATATTTCAGCCGAGATCACTGACCACACTTCCTATAAGTTGGAGAGCCGAGCAAGGGTGGTGGTGGGGGTGGTGGGGAGCGAACCGCTGGCGTTAGTGGAGCTGAGTGGCTGAAAAGCTCTGGAAATTAATACAGTCCTGGCGTGAGATGTTTTTAAATTTGAACTCCAAAAAGGCGCCAACACGCAGTTTCTCGTAGCCGCAATGCAGGCAGACGCTGGCTTTTCCTCACGCTGGAGCAGGCCAATACCTGGGCAGGGTGGACTCGCTCAGGCGATGTGGGGGAGGGCTGAGAAGCACCCTCGCGACCTCCGCTCCTCGGGGCTACTGTTTCTGGAAGGAAAGGAGAGAAGAGGCAAGGATTAACATAGGTAAGGGGCGGGGGGAGGAGAGGGGACAGAACAATGCAGACCGAAATATGAGCTAGGATAGGGTGAGGCTGAACCTCGGAGCACTGTAGTTAGACAGGGCGTGGGGCTGAATATCAGCTTCTGGGCAACTCGCAGTACCTGGACTGCTTTGGGATTTTAGTAAGAACCCAGGGACACTACAAAAACAGTGGGCTACCAGGTGGCTAAACACATGCAAATCCCATCTAAATCAGCAACTTAAATTAAGTGGAGGAACACAGGCCATTTCGTGTAACAGGGTAAAAATGCAGGAAATCTAGTGCAAGGACATAGACAGTAATTAACAAATCTGGTCTAACTTTTCTATGGCTGAAAAGCTCTGAAATTAATACAGTCCTGGCGTGAGAGATGTTTTAAATTTGAACTCAAAAAAGTAGCCAACCGCAGTTTCAGTGCCGCAATGCAGACAGGCAGCTGGCTTTTCCTCCGCAGCTGGAGCAGGGCTAATTACCTGGGCAGGGGGTCGGGACCTGCCTGGCGATGTGGGGAGGGCTGAGAGCACCCTCGCGACCTCCGCTCCTCAGGGCTACTGTTTCTGGGCAGGGGTCGGGACTCGCCTCAGCGATGTGGGGGAGGCTGAAGCACCCTGCGCCTCCGCTCCTCAGGGCTACTGTTTCTGGGCAGGGGGTCGGGACTCGCTCAGCGTGTGGGAGGCTGAGAAGCACCCTCGACCTCTGCTCCTCAGGGCTACTGTTTCTGGGCAGGGGGGGACTCACTCACGGCGATGTGGGGAGAGGCTGAAAGTACCCTCGCGACCTCAGCTCCTCTCAGGGCTACTGTTTCTGGGCAGGGGGTGGGGACTCAAGCAGTGATGTGGGGGGGGCTGAGAAGCACCCTCGCGACCTCAGCTCCTCAGGGCTACTGTTTCTGGGCAGGGGGTCGGACTCGCTTGCGATGGGGGGGCTGAGAAGCACCCTCGTGACCTCCGCTCCTCAAGGCTACTGTTTCTGGGCAGGGGTCGGGACTCGCATGGCGATGTGGGAGGGCTGAGAAGCACCCTCGCGACCTCCGCTCCTCAGGGCTACTGTTTCTGGGCAGGGGGGTCGGGACTCGCTCCGGCGATGTGGGGGAGGGCTGAGAAGCACCCTCGCGACCTCCGCTCCTCGGGGCTACTGTTTCTGGAAGGAAAGGAGAGAAGAGGCAAGGATTAACATAGGTAAGGGGCGGGGGGAGGAGAGGGGACAGAACAATGCAGACCGAAATATGAGCTAGGGATAGGGTGGAGGGCTGAACCTCGGAGCACTGTAGTTAGACAGGGCGTGGGGCTGAATATCAGCTTCTGGGCAACTCGCAGTACCTGGACTGCTTTGGGATTTTAGTAAGAACCCAGGGACACTCACAAAAACAGAGGGCTACCAGGTGGCTAAACACATGCAAATCCCATCTAAATCAGCTAACTTAAATTAAGTGGAGGAACACAGGCCATTTCATGTAACAGGGTAAAAATGCAGGAAATCGTAAAGGACATAGACAGTATTAACAAATCTGGTCTAACTTTTCTATGTGGCTGAAAAGCTCTGGAAATTAATACAGTCCTGGCGTGAGAGATGTTTTAAATTTGAACTCAAAAAGGCGCCAACACGCGGTTCCGGTGGCCGCAATGCAGGCGAGCTGGCTTTCCTCACAGCGCTGGAGCAGGGGCTAATTACCTGGGCAGAGGTGGGACTGGCTTGATGGAAGGCTGAGGAAGCACCCTCGCGACCTCCGGCTCCTCAGGGCTACTGTTTCTGGGCAGGGGGGTCGGGACTCGCTTCGGCGATGTGGGGGAGGGCTGAGAAGCACCCTCGCGACCTCCGCTCCTCAGGGCTACTGTTTCTGGGCAGGGGCGTCGGGACTCGCTTCGGCGATGTGGGGGAGGGCTGAGAAGCACCCTCGCGACCTCCGCTCCTCAGGGCTACTGTTTCTGGGCAGGGGGTTCGGGACTCGCTTCGGCGATGTGGGGGAGGGCTGAGAAGCACCCTCGCGACCTCCGCTCCTCAGGGCTACAGACTTCAGCTAATGCTGGTTTCAATGTATATAGGACAGTATTCAAACTTACAGCTGAGGCCATTTCCAAGATGCTAACCAATCAACATAATGTGTCATTTCAAAATGGTGAATTACTGTTAATAAGAAAAGTAAAAAAAATCATTACATTTTAAGGGATCACTCCCAAATAATTGGAGTTCTCCTTCTCTCTGCACACAAAGCACTCTTATTCTGTGAAATACGTCTCACATGCAGCTGCCCTGGAACTGGCATGTTCAAGGGCAGTTTTGTTGTTCTTACATTTTAATATATTATTGATTAACCTTGGTCACTAATATATTAATACCACTGCTGAGACCAATCAGTCATAAAAGTGGTCTCACTAACATTCTTAGGGTATCACAGAACCACTCACCTTGGTTCAGGGTTCTCATGCCCAAAGAATGCGAATGAGACCACTCTTAAAACTGTAAGAGTGGTCTCAGAGGTGGTATTATTATACTTTTTTTTTCAAAAGTGGTGAGGCATGCAATATCAACAGTTTTAGCCCAATTCCTAGACTTCTTTAAAGAGCTGCAATCCTTGAAAAGCTAGTTTACAGTCACTGAATAACAGTACCTGTACAGGACCTACTTTTAATGGCTCAGTCTGGATTTTGAACTGATAACTCTGCTTCAGCTGTCGTGCAAAAGCTAGTGACATTTGGTCAGCTATGAATCCAGACTGCCTTACCCAGTACCAGACAGGTTATCTGTTGACCTACAGTAAGCCATGATGTGTGGAATTTTCAAATCGTGATGGAACAGAATTCTGTAGAATTTTAGAAAATTCTACCTAGTTCCATGAAATTCCATGGGTAGCGGAATTCTGAAATTATGAAAGCAGAACACTTTTCATGGATTAATAATTTGTGGTTTGTGTAAACCCCAGATTCATTTTCCTCAATCTGTGGAAAAGTATTCCACATGTTCCTCAATCCTTGTGAAGTTATTTCATTGACTACATTGAAATGCTTTTCGGAATTGCACACAATTCAAAAAGAAATTCTAAAAAGCATCTCTGAACTGGAATTGCCATTCTGTAGAAATTTCACCGGCAGAATACCGCATTTCAAAGAATTTTAACTTATAGTAATGCCACTGCCGAAAGTGGTGTCATGTACATTCTTAGGGTAAGACGGTGGGCAGTTTCAAGAGGGGCTGGGATACAGAAAGGGGAAGGGATACTGGGATTGGGGGGCAGGAGGGGCAGCTGCATGATGAGGGGCTTGCTGCACTCTCGAGTAGACTCAATAGACCACGAGGCCTGTTTCTGCTGTCAGTTTTGTATGTTCCTATGAGTACTGCAAACTGAAGGTGAGCAGTTCTAATAACCTAAGGATGTAAGGGAGACCACTCTTACACCCATAAGAGTGGCCTTAGCAGTAACACTAATATATTATTGATCAAGATTAATCAATGATATATTAAAATAAAAAAAAAACTGCCTCAAACATACTGTTTCCAGTGCAGCTGATCGTAAGACACACTTCTTTTTTTTTTTTAATTGTACTTTTTCCCCTCCAGGGGCCTGTCAGCCCCAACCCTTCTGGGCATGCAAGGGGTCATCCCCCTACCACCTGCTCACCGATACTTACCTCCCATTCCCCCATGTAGCTTTGGCTTACCCCCGAGCAGGGACGAGGTGGGGCAGACCCTCTTAATTCTATCTTTCGTCAGATCTGGAGGTAGTCAGTGAGCAGTGGTAAATCTGAGGCATGTCCCAGGAAGCCCATCCTCCCAGAGCCAACAGGAGTTTTCCCACTTTTCTTCTCCCCCACGCAGCATTAACCTCTGACATCAAGACGCTAGATGCCAATGTCTACTGCGTGCCTGGGCCACCCATCTCCCTTCTATTGGGAGCTTGCATTCCCGAGCCTCCACCTGGAGTCGCAGAAGTGGTGGGCATCGACCCTCCCCCAACCCTCCTGGAGATGGCAAGCTGTCATGGGACGCTCAAGCTGTGCTCCCCCTAGCTGACCGCACTAGCCACCCAAGTCCACTCCCGAACCCGGGTCGCCGGCATGGTGCGAAGTGTGGCGTCCAGTGCCTCAACCCTCAGCACCACCAGGCCGGCCCCATAAGACACTCTTCACAGAAAAACAGTGTCCCACATGCAGAGGAAAGGAGTGCTCCAATTAGCTAGCAGCACTCCCTCTTGCATAATAGTAAATAAAGCCACTGAGTTGCAATTGCATCTTGACATCAATCTGAAGTTCCTTTTTGTTGTGATTCATAATTGGTGATGCTAGGGACTGTGTTGTGCTATTTTCTGGCATGGCACATTGGCAGCTAATCATTTAAAGTCAGCATTTTTGGTGTTTTTCATGTTTGTTCATTTGTAATGCCCAGTTTCCAGTGGATGGCATTTTGTGCAAACTTTACCATGCATGTGTTGAGCTCAAGATAGACTTCATGTAGCTGCACATGTATTAAAATTCTTCTTTCTACTTCAGTCTCTGAGGAAACAGTCTTGGAAACATGGGGCCAGATTTTCAAAAGATGAGGGGACTAAGTCCCACGCCACTGCCACAGCCACAGGACAAAACCTCCATATCTGTGAAGTTTCATAATTTCAGTCAGCTCAGCTGTAAGGAATGTTATGCCTGGTCCTACCAGGCATAACATTTTAGTACAGCTGCACCAGAAAAACATCCAAAAGCTGCCATACAGTAAATCCTGGTGCCAGTCATAAACCAGCTCCATCTTTGAGAATGTTGCACCTGTAGGAGAAATTGCGGCTCCGCAAGTGGGGACCCACTGCACCAGTTTTTTCTCACAGCCACAGCAACTCCAGGGGTTTTGAAAATGTAGCCCATGATCTTTTAGCATTCCGGTTCATCTACCCCTCCGTAATAAAGAACACAGGGTAGAACTACAAAGCTAAGACGTCTATTGTTGAGTCCACAAACTGCCAGCACTAATACAAAATATAAGCTTAATTGTGGCTAGCTAAATTTGTCCTGTATTTTTTACGGCACAGAGTTGAGGGCAGGGTCACACACCCAAGAAACACCGAACCAAAGCAGGTGTGGAGCAGTATAGATAGATGTACCATATATACAGTAAAAGGGAACAAGTACATTAGGTCTGGCCAATGGACAGGAGATAGGCAGCAGGCAGGGTTCCTGGAGGCTAGTCTGCTTAAATGCTAGAAGCCTTGGTAATAATAATAGTGATCTCACAGCCATGGCAGCTGATAGCAGGCCAGGCATAATGGTAATGACAAAAACATGGGCATCACCCAACAATAATTGGGACATCATGGTCTCAGGTTATTTATTATCCAAGAACAGGGACATGGAACAGGGGGAGGGTACTGCACTGTAGGGAAGGTATCACTGTGATGGAGGATAAGGAGATGGGGTGGGGGCATGGTGGCATCACAATGAGTGTGGATGGGGAGAGGGTTGTTCACACGGTAGTAATTTACAGGATGCCATCCTGCAGTGCCAACAGACCACCCATGTCCTAACTCCACCTCCAGCCTCTCTTATATGGAAAGCTACTAGCCTGTGGCTAACACATAAGCCCACTGTGGGTCATGATATATATATATATATATATATTATGGTAGCACGGTAGTGCTACCATAGTTAGGGTTGAGGAGCCATTTCTATGTTAAACCCCAAAACTTTGCACCTTAATAACTTTGCAACTGTTTGATGGATTTGCCTGAAATTTGGAATTTGTAATCAAGAACCATAGGCCTTGGGATCTGCCAAGTTTTGTACTGGTCGGATATACGGCTATGGAGTTATTAAGTGTGATCTGTGCGCGCGTTTACGCTTTTCTGGAATTCTGTGGTCGCGCCTACAGGTCGTACGTTTGTGTGACTGGCCTGAAATCTTAAGGGAATGTGCAGCCAGGGTCCCTGATGTGCCTTTCGAAGATTTCGTGAAAAAATATTAAACGGTTCAAAAGTTATTCAAAAAACAGTTTCCCATTATAAGTCAATGGGAAAAGTTAACAAAAAGTTCAACACTTTCGCAAATGCATTTTTACTTTCGCAAATGGGCCTGTTACTTTCGCAAATCGGCCATTTTGTTTTCAGTTGGTGATCAGAAAAATGGTTGGCATTTAAATTTGGGACCCTCTAGCAACCTAATTTTTTGTATTCACCTAGTCGGGCCCTGAGGATGCTTGCCATGTCTTTATTTTGTGGTAAAACACCCCAGAAATACGTTTTTCAAATTTCTGGAAAAGGTAGCACCATAAAATTACTTCGTGCTCACGAAAGTGTGAAGTGCAAAGCTTTGCTAGTGCGACAGTAATTTTCTAGTCTGTGGAAAATGACAGCAATTCTTTGGCACTGCACTGCAAAATAACCGTTGGGAGTTTTGGGCTGAAATTTGGAGGGAATGGCTGACATCTCACAGATGTGCCTTTCAGTGTTGTATTGAAAAATATTACACAGTGGCAAAGTTATGGCACTCAAAGTTGACAGTTTTCCCATAGGATAACATTACGGTGCCCCGAAGCATGACAGGAATCCTTTGGCACCCTGCTGCAAAATAACGGTTTGGTCTTTTTTCCTGAAATTTGGAGGGAAGACAGCCAACAGTACACAGATGTGCCTTTCAGTATTTTGGTGAAAAAATATCACATGGCGGAAAAGTTACGGCACTCCAAAATTGACGGTTTTTCCCATAGGATAACATTACGGCGCCCGACACTTAACAGAAATCATTTGGAGCCCTGCTGCAAAATAACGGTTTGGTCTTTTTTCCTGAAATTTGGAGGGAAGACAGCCAACAGCCCACAGATGTGCCTTTCAGTAGTTTGGTGAAAAAACATTACAGGGAGGCAAAGTTATGGTGCTCTGAACTTTTCTTTTTTTCCCATAGGATAACATTACGGCGTTCGCCGCGCCTTTCAGGGCCCGTATCTCGGAAACGGTGCGAGATATGGACTTTTCGTTGGAAAATTTCTTAGCCCACCAATGGGGTTAAGGTTCAAATTAGCCAGGACAGTTGTAAATAATATGACTTTTAAATTTTTTTTCTACGTCGTACGGTTCCTGAGATATAATGTATTTAGTATTCCAAGATCTCATTTTCTGCGCCGATACTCATTATTTTGCATACATTATTTGTACTCACTGTCTTTCTTAATGCAGGTTTTGGGGAAAACCAACCTGTGCGCTACATTACTGTTACTGTTGCCCTTTCGCTTATGGATCCATTCGCTTCACTTACCATTGACGTCCTGCACCACCATGTGCGTTATCCTGCGTTTTCATTTGCGCTTGCGTTTCTGTTATTTTTGCCATTTCTGTCTACAGTACTGTTTATCTTACTGTTTCTCTTTGCGTCACCATGCCCATTGACATTTCTGTTTGCAGGCACCATGTTACTATGTGACAACACATCACGTGGCAGACCATTCCCGTCTATGCCACCATGTCCGTTACCCTTTCTGTTCTCATTCGTGCTTGTGTTACCATGTGCGCCACTGTTAGCATTTCTGTTTGCATTGCTTTCCCTGTTTGTATGCCATTCAGGCCCCGCGCTCCCGCCAATGCATTACATTCACTATTTCTCGTTATCATTCTCAAAAAGAAGGGAAATTAGAGGCAAAAAACTCTGTTTAATGCATTAGTTAGGGTTGTTCCACAGCGACAAAAGTGAGGAAATTCGCTGTTAGGGTTGAAAACCCCCCTTGGACCTCCCCCGTCCACCCCCCCAACCAGCATTGGGGTGCGCATTGGGATCATGGGTCCTAACTCTCACCCCAGTATACTTCTGCTGCTTTACCCATGTCATGGGGTGAAAGTTAGGGCTGACTGATCCTAATGCGCACCCCAATGCCGGTTGGGGTGGGGGGGGGTCCAAGGGGTTTTCAACCCTAACAGCTAATTTCCTCACTTTTGTCGCTGTGGAACAACCCTAACTAATGCATTAAACGGAGTTTTTTGCCTCTAATATATATATATGTGTGTGTATATCTATATATATAGATATACATATAGATATATTCTAACATACGTATATATAAAAAACATTTTTATTTATTTTAAAATCTGGTTGCTGAACCCCTATGCTCTCATGGGTTATGGGAGCAACTATATCCCCCTTAACAGGTCACTCAACCCAAGTGGCTTCCCCAGGAGACTCTACTCCCAAACTGCCATCCTTATGTGTGTGTGTGTGTGTGTATATATATATATATAAAATGTGTGTGTGTGTGTATATATATATATATATATGTATGTATATGTTTATTTATTGGTAACTATGCCTGTCTGGGCAAAAAACACAGCCGTGGGTGCAGCAGTCCTCTTAGGTCTCTGCCACCCAACTACCTCTGTATCCTCTAGCTGTAGCAAAGCCCAATGAGGCTTTATATACAAAATAAACCCTCCTGGGGCTAAACCTAGGCTGTGGATGAGGCCTCTTACTGTTCTCTCAAGGTGGGCACTAATCCCAGGCCCAGTGTTTTTTTTTTTAATAACAGCCCTCCCTGGTTCACAGCATTGCAGGGGGATTCGTGATCATTTGGCAGTTTCGGCTGCCGAACTATGCTGCTATGGCATCAGCTGACCCAGGCTTCTCTACATTTTTTTTAAAAGATAGAGCCCTCCTGGGGTTTCTAGTGTTGTCACAGGCTGTGGCATCTAACTTGTGGCTCCTGGCTGCACTGCTGCTGTACACCCCTCCACTCCAGCCAAACTACAGAGTCAGGCCACAGACTGAACTCTGTAGGGGCTGGAGTTAGTGGTGCTGTGGGGCACTTAGGATTCAGGCTCAGTCAAGCCTAATATACAGAGTGTGATGGTGCTCACGGTCCGACCCACTGCTCTAGCCACAGATGCTGGGGAGCGGCAAACAAAAGGCAGCAGTCTGGGAAGGAAGCAACCCTTCTGAGACTTAACTAGACTGCCCGGGATATTTAAACAATAATCCATGACAGGGTGTGGGGTTGTTGCGGAATTTACCCACACCATGTGTGGTGTGTCAAAAACCATACAAGAAGTGGATAAATTTCACAACGCACACAAAATGAATTTAAAAGAAAAAATGTATACTATATGGTTAGGGTTTATTGTGGATGGAAAACAATGGTTTTCCAAATTCTGTAGTAGGACAGTTCAAAGGTCAAAAAAGTTGTACTATCGTTCTGACATCACATCGATAGTACAACAACTTGTGCCCCTTGAGCTTCTACCTGACTGGTGGAAACAGGCAGTGATTAAAAAAATATGTTCTAAAATGGTGCATTCACTTAGCGAGCGGTCGGGCGAGCAGACAGTTTGGACATGGACTGCCATAATCGGCTCCTTGTATCCAAATTCTCAATTTGCAGTTTTTTTTTTTTGTTTTTAATCTCTGGCACAGTTACGGTGAAAGCAGAGTGAGACCGCAGCGATTAGTGCCGCTAAATTCGGGGATGTGACCGGAACAGCATAACTGCAGTGAGGAGGACTGGTATCTTTGGGGACTCGAGTGAGGACCAGTGCAGTAGTGGCAATGCAAGGTATGAACCTTGTGTCCATTTTCAGGGAACCATAGGTTATAAAAAATAGTGGATAGTTGACTATCCACAACTAAGTCTGTGTTTCCATCTTGGGAGTTGATGATGCCATGGAGACCTCTCAAGCTTCGCTCTCAAGGTCTCTATGACATCATCAACTCCCTCAATGGAAACACAGCCTTGTTGTGGATAGTCAACCATCCACTATTCTATATGTTGTATTTTAGTTGGGTTATTTCTATTTTTTTATGGAAATGTTCAACCACAGTATTTAAACAGTCCTAAGTTGCTAGGTAGATTACAGATGAAGACGTTGTCTGCCTCTCCCCTTCCTTGGGTTTTGTGAGTGTTATTTTAATGTTTTTGGGGGGACTATTTTGTGGTGCCTTGTCCCTTCCCCACTACTGTTTTATATTTTGATGTATGGTATTTTTGGCAGGCTGGGAGAGTGAGGGAGACTGAGTGAGCATAACGCATCGAGGACTCAGAGAGAGAGTGAGAGAGACAGAGAGAGAGAGAGAGAGAGAATATGAAGGAGTGGCTGGTAGTACTAAATAAGTGACTCAGTCAGCAACTGTACAGAGAAAACAGGCAGCAATGGAGTTTAATCTGGAGCAGAACTATTTGATTGCAAGTGCACAGAGTGAGTGGGGATGTAACAGGAGGCAAGTGGCAAAGATTTCAGGTTGGTGCAAGTGCTGATGTAAAAGAAAAGTGTGAACTGTTGAAGAAATTTCATTATTGTATACTTGGAAACATGTGGAGGTGTTTTTTGTTGTGGGAGGTTACTAATATAATGTATAGTAAAGCATTGTTCTGTGTAGAATTCCATCCCTTTTAAAATGCTCTTGTACCAAGTTCAAAGGCCATGGATTGTGACTGTACACTTCTATGGTACAACAGCATTCTGAAACCTCTAGAGACCACACATGTCAGTTTTGTTCTGAAAGTGAAAGAGCCGCTGTGTGCAAATTTCATATAATACTATACAATGTAAAAAATACAGGATGCCCCTGAATTTGTGCACAACTAGTGTGTTATGCCATGTTGGGGTTCTGATTCCCACAGAACTCTCAAGTTTTGCTTCCGAAGTCGGAGTTAATCAAATTTCAAATCCCCTCTGTGGCAGAACACATAGGTTGTGCATAGTTGCCTATGCAGTATTCTCAGTGTTTTAGCTAGTGTTTTGCAGTTAAAGTACTTGAACGTTTCTATCATGTCCCCCTCTCCCCCCTTTCTTCGAGGGTATACATATTAAGCTCCTTTAGCCATATGAAGAGAGAGACTAAAGGAGCTTAATATGTATACCCTTAAGGAAAGGAGGGAGAGAGGGGGGACATGATCGAAACTTTCAAGTTCCTCAAGGGAATCAACAAAGTCCAAGAGAGTAGTATCTTCCAGAAAAAGAGATGTGCAAGAACAAGGGGACACAATTTGAAGATAGAGGGGGGATGACTCAGGGGCAATGTGAGGAAGTATTTTTTCACAGAGGTGGTGGTGGACACATGGAACAGTCTTCCTGAGGAGGTTGTGGGATCAAAAACAGTGGAGGAATTCAAGACTGCATGGACAGACGTAAGGCAATTCAGGTGCGGGGTAGGAAGAAGTAGGCTGTTGGTTAAAGTGATTCATTTACATTCCTGCAGCCTACTCAAACTGTTATTACATGTTCCCCAGTGGTTATGAGATGCAGAGAATGTATATTGCATTGTTTTACCCCTTGTCATTTCTTTGTTATGGGAGCTCCTTTCTGGCTCACTTTCTGTCTTGCTGTCAGTATTTTTTTACTGTTGGAGCTTGGACACAGACCCATTCAGTCACGTCATGCAAGGGAACATGTCCCCGACTGCCAGCATGTTCACAGTACTGTCAGCTGGAAACACAATGCAGGGGATCACGTTTCCCGCTGTCAGATTGCTCTCACTGAAGCATGCGGGAAATTGAATGCCGGCCCGATTTCTGTCTCAGTTCTCCATGACTCTTTTCGATCGGCTGCACAGCAACCTTTTTTAGCACATACTAGGTGCTTTTCTAACTTTCCCAGGTCAGCCTAGTGATTTGTATGTTATGTTTGCATGGGGAAAACTGTGCCTTGTTCTGTCTGAGGCTGTACTTTGATGTTTACAATTGAGAGTGATTGCCCACCGCACCCCAAAAGCAAAATAAATCACAACACACGAGTGGGAGACCTGTAGCAAATGCTCTTGCTGATAGCACAATGCCCATGGAAGCACCAGTACTGTCAGTTATAGAGAGGAAAAAGACAGTGAAGGATTGAGGAGGCAGTAGCATTGTCACAATGCATAAGAGGTGATTCTAAAACACATGCAATCTGTTATGACAGATGACACAGTGACACAAATACATAGTGGGATAAGGTAATTTCTATCATGGAGATTGGGTTTGGGGGGGTCTACTGCTATGTCAGTCAGACCTCCATACATTTCCGGGGCACAACAATAAGGGGATTGTTTACTTCTTCTACTACATTGAACCGGCCACAGCAGAACCAAAGAAACAGAACGGAGAAAAAGCTAGGGAAAACACAATGGTGAAGAGAAGGTATGTTTCTGCAACTGATCAGTGCAATACAATCTGGATTAAAAAAAAAATGTAAGCGTAGGTAGGGAATTGGTGGGCGCAGGGAAGACAAGCAGCACACAACGGGATGTAATTTCAAAATGGGCTGGAATTTGAAAGTGAGCTGAGCTCCGCCTGAAGTACAGGTAAGATGTGTCCTGAAAAGTCTACTCTACAGGGACACTGGAGAAAGAGGTTATAGAAAAATAAAACCTGGGGCTGCACAGAAATCTGGAGGTTACCAGCTGCACAGCAGGACTAGGAGGTTCAGGGGAAGAGGGTGGAGAAAGGGAAACTTTACAGGGAAGGAAATACCAATGAGAAACAATTGAAATGCAATGGCAGTCACGTTACCATTCAGTATTTCCTACATGGCACATACTTTGATATGGAGGCAGCCAATCACTTTCGTCCTTGATCTCTGAGGAATCACTAGATCTACTGCTGCCATTGGTAACATAGGGGTCATTACGGCATGGATCCATAATGCCCACTGCTTCAAATTCTGCTACATTGGACAACTCCGATTCACTGATAGCTTCTGAGGGGCTGTCTGAAGACACAGAGGACTGAGATCTACTGTCCACCATTTTTGTTTCCCTGCGATGACGTGTTAGGCTCATATTGAGAATTGAAAAATTTTTAGGGGCGGGGCCATAGGCCACACAATAAAATGATAAAAAAAACTTTTTAGGAAACTTTTAAATGGTTTCACTACATACCACTGTTCAGGGACACACAAAGTTTACAATCTGATTTGCATACCCTTTTCATCACAAAATCACTTTAACTAGGATCTGTAGCTTATCCAATAGGTAGGGAAATGGGCAGACTAGGTGGGCCAAGCAGTCCTTATCTGCTGTCAAAGTCTATGTTTCTATGTTTCTACGTAAGATAGCACCTGAACAGGGCTGTAAAATGGAGGAAAAAAAAGTAGTAATTTAATGTTTAGCACTGCAATCAGTGGGGATAGCTGGAATGTTACCTGTGGGTTGTTGTGAGATTTAGTATATATATGTATATATATGTTTTATTTTAATGTGGTCTCACCACTACAGAGACCCACAGCACACCTTCTCTAACACCAGCAACTAGTAACCACCACTAGCCCAAAAGGGACTACTACTACTATCCCAACACTGGGCCCAACACAACCACAGAGACCCCACAATCTAACCCTTAGGGCACCAACAAAAAGCAGCCATCACCCATGGGTGCTGAGAGGCCCAAGCTGAACTCCTCAAAGTGAACTTAACGTTTCTTTCTCCCTCTATCTCCTCTCCTATTTTCTTCTCTTTCCCTATTTTCTGTGCTATCTTTCTGACCAGCACTATCTTACCTTAATCAAATTAATCTATTTTTCTTTATTTTGTAGGTCTGGACAGATGTCACACCTATTCAATCAGATAAGTATACGTATTTCTTGCTATGCTACTCTAAATTACATTAGGTTAAAGAACTGTGGCTTGCTTGTGATGTCTTTCCCTTGCACTTATTGTATTTTGCAGGTACCCCCCACCATCCAAGAAAAGGATCTACAATAAGAAACCCTCTCCAGAACAGGTGAGCTATAAATTATTTAAATTGTTACTATGGTAAAGACTCAAGTTTTAGATCATAACAGAGTGACAGTGCTTGATAAAATCCCCCCTCCAAAGTCAATGTGAGTGACAAAAAAAAACAGATTGGAATAAATGACCAACTCACCAGTGATTTTTTAATGAATTATTTCTATTTTATTGTACAAATAGCTTCCAAACTGTGTTTAACCCTTGCAGTGCTGTGGACTGAGATATCAGTCCAAGGGCCAGATATTCAAAACTTTGCACTGGACGCAAACCATTTGCACCAGGCTTGCGTGGGTCCCCTATATTCAAAATGCCAAAAAGTGTGGCCAAACTGCATTAGTGCCAGGCAAAGGTATAATGTATGCAAAGTGCAAAGAGAGGGGGCGTGTACATGAGTACAGGCACTATGCTACATTCAGTGCATTAGTGCCACGCAAAGTGTGTTTGCATGACTTTGTGCGACACTTTGCATGGTACAAATTGCCATCCAGGAAAAAATAGTCCTAACTCTGAGCAAACCAAGGATGGGGGGGGGGCATGGACACAGCAGCAACAGAGAACAAGGCTGTATGCAGCCAATAAGGAGGCTGTGTGGGCGATCGGCCATACTGAGCCACTCCATATGCACAGGCAGCCAAACTATGGAATACAATGCAGTAATATTACTTTGAAGCCAACCATCCCATCATTGACAGAACTGAGATGAAACATCACCTACAGCAGAAAAGGTTTGCAGTGTGACACTATGTTACACATTGTGACCTGTGTGTTGTTGTTAATGGTATGTATTTAGTGTACTTTGTATCATCTCATCCACACATGTAGTGGTTCTGGGTGGTTACTGACAATGTGCCTTGGCCCAGTGAGCTTACCCAGACAACAAGGTGATAAAATATAGAATAATGCATGGGGTCAGGGAAAGTGTGGTAAACGAGGATTTTATGCACACCCAAGGTATGTGATGCCCCATAAACCCTGAGAGCAAAGCCCAAGAAGTGTATCTCTGGGCATCATACATCGAGGGTGTGCATAAAATCCAAGTTCCTAGACTTCCCCATGTTTTACTTTTTATATTTACTGGTGGTTAGCGCTGGGCAAAGGTGAGCTTGTGTGACTTTCCGCAGTTGTGTGTGACTTTTGCATGACTTTGTGTGACATAGAACTGTGGTTTATGGAACTCTGTAATTCACAAGTGTGAATTATGGAGTTTGCGAGGGTCTGCCAGCAGTGGTTTATTGACCCTAACCAGTAAATATTTAACATAGTAATAAACCAGACATGGAAGAAACATGATGCACACAGGCAACACCTCCTATGTTGCCATCATCTAGCACCAGTCCCAACCAAGCCAGGCATTATTGGGTGCCCCAGTGCCCAGTGGACACCATGGCAGTGTGCTCATAAAGCACACACCTCCAGTCCCTCATTGGAGTACACCAACACAATTCAGCACATACATGCAGCACTGGGGGCATGGAGGATATTGAGAGGAGGATGTACAGGTGGCCAGGCTGCACCTGAGTGCTTCCACAAATTTTGGACCATCCACACAGTGCAAATGGTCCAATGTAGGGAATACCCTGACACCAGCATGCCTGTCTGTTGGTATGTGCCCCCCCTTGGGCCACATACTATACATCTGTGCAGACACCACAGCACACACAGCCAGCCATGTGTATGTCACTGTGTGTATCCCATGCCAGTGGCACAGCATCTGTGGGTCAGACGACAGCATGACAGTAATGTCCACTGTCACAACACATCTGCCAGATGGGCTTGTCACTGTGTGGATTGCAGCAGTCATTGCTGCCCTACACACCATAGGCATTGCTGTGTCCCTCACACTACCAGCCACATTGTTATTGTAGCGTCTGCTATGAACTCTAGCAGGAACTACAGTTTGACTATTGCATGCAGCACCACCACCACCACCTGTGCCTCTGCTGTGTAGCCTCTGGGGCACAATAGTCTATGCAGCTGTGTATAAACATAGCCTACAGGTACCACCATGCTCTTCCAGACTGACCTACAGGTGGAGCTGTGAGCAGACCAAGCCTGCCCATGTACTTCCAGACTGACCTACAGGTAGAACTGTGAACAGACCCAGCCTGCCCATGTACTTCCAGACTGACCTATAGGTGGAGCTGTGGGACCCTGTAATAGTGCTGGGCAATCTACATGCAAACCAGGTCATAATGAGATGCTAATATGGATGTTTGCCCACAGATTGGCTAAGCAGGCTCATTTGCATGTCACTTTTGAATATAGCAAATGTTTGCCACAGGCAAATGTCCTAGTGCCAGGCAAACATGTTAGCCCTGCACAAACACTGCATAAATGTATTTGCACCATACAAACCTGTCTGAACCATAACACAGTTCTGCAGTATTTGGCCTGCACTGTTGTTTGCAGCTTTAGTGCATCCACTTCTTTGCTAGCACACACATTGGCCACGTAGTTCACCTTTACTTTCCTCCACTGGGCTGCTGTTGTGGTATGCACTTTCCAGATGCTATATTCAGAGTTGTCTTATTCGCTGGGATATTATTGTACTGCACTCCCAGCCCTGTTTGCATGGCTTCATTTGCACGCTATATTCAGCTGCTTTAGCCCCAAGGCTATTCCTTTGAATATAGTATGCAAATGGTTCCAACTAATTTAGCATACCGTGCAGTGCTAATTTTGCCCCAGGGCTAAGTTTTGAATATCTGGCTCTGATTCCTATATGTTCTAATTCTGTTGGCATCCTAAGGGATAAAAACTCCTACATTTTGGGGTATAGACACCCCTTCATCAGAGAGTCTGGTATCGATCTAAAAAGAATAGTAATTTTTGCAGTATTTAACCCCAATAAAATCAGCATTAATTTAGTAAAGCTATACATATATTATGGAGTGTGTCTACCAGTATCAGCCAAGACAGTAGGGACAAGGACCGAGGAAATGTAGAACTTCATTGAACCAGGTAATTTAAAGCATGGCTGATGTCTCTGAGCAAAACAGGAAATGAGTAAAGTGTTTAATATGTAAAACGGGAAGTGGAGGATAGAAACTTTACATGTGAAAAATGTTTACTCATCAGTAAATTAGTAGATGAAATTTCAATGTTAAAAAATGTTAATTTCAAGTAGAGATGAGGAAACTTGAGCAGGTTTGTCCAAAACGCTAATATGTTAGTAGAACAAAACGAGAGAGCAGCAGGCATGCTCAATGAACAAGAGGGATATAGTAAGGGTCTCCTTGTTAAAGATAATAGGAAAAGAGCAATAAGGAATGATGCAGACTGGGATAAAACAGCTACTGGATAATGAATGGTGCCTAGTGAAGCAGGGAACTAAAAGGAGAAGATGATGAGAGGAAATTGGACTTTTGCCACTATCAAATAGTTATGAACCTTTATAGAACCTTGTGGCAGTCGTTGAGGAATGATGAAAAGATAAACACCAAGAGAACACAAATTCAGGGACATCACAAAATAGAATAAATAACCGGGACACGCCAACAATTTCAAATGAGGAATGCACTACAGATCAAACACAAACAGAGGAAATACAGAAGCGGTAACATCCATCACGTCACCCAAATCAGCCCCGAGTACATGCAAAGCTCATAAAAAAAAGGAATGCTATGAACAAAAGAGACATGGTTGTAATAAGGGATTCCATTCTCGAATATATTGATGAAACAGTATGCAAATACAGGAAGGAGACCTACTGCTGTAAGCAGTCCATCATGTGCTGGAGTCCAGGACATCAACAATAATTTGGAGGGAATACTAAAAGGCACAGAGGAAACAATTGTGGTATTGCACATGGGAACAAACAATGTTGGGAAAAGAAGAGAACTTGAAATCCAAAGGGATTTCAATGAGGTAGGCAGTATATTAAGAATATCCCCACAGAGACTCCTGGACAGCATATCACCCTGCACTGAAGCCCTCCAAACAGTGAGCAGGTGCAGCATTGTGCATATATCCCCACAAAGACTTCTGGACAGCTTCTCACCCTGCACTGAAGCCCTCCCAAGAGTGAGCAGGCCCAACCGTATTCAGATCTCACCACAGAGACGTCCAGACAGCATCTCACCTTGCGCTGAAGCCCTCCCAACAGCGAGGTAATTCCAAAATTCCTAGCAAGCCTCTGGGAGCAGAAACTACCACAGTGTTTTGCTGTTGGCTGAGCAGTTTAGATAGATTTTGCTGCCTCAGACCATGTGATCAATTGTATTGTGCTGTTGCTAGTTTGCCTGTACTTTAATTGTTGATTTCCTCTAACCTGCATGTTTCAGCCAGTTTTAGCGGCTTTAAGATATAGTGTACCCATTTACTCAGTCATATTTGCTTTAGTGTAGTGTTTTAGAGTTCTCAGTCCTACTGTTTAGTTTTCCTACACTGTTGTCTGCAATTCAGAGTCAATGCTGTGTTTTACTACACAGCTCCTACTTCAGTTTCTCTCTCGCTCTCCATGCATGCACAGTTGCTGGGGCTCCCAACCCCCACCCCTCTGTGATCTTCTTGCCTTACCCTGATCCTCTATTGTCCTTACTGAATTCCTCCCTCACCATTTCTCTTTTCCCCCACAGCAGGCCCAGCAGTGTGCAGATCTCCTCATGGAGACTCCTGGACAGTATTTTGCCCTACACTGAAGCCCTCCCCAAGAGTGAGGTAATTCAAAAATTCTTAGCAAACCTTTGGGAGCAGGAGCTACCATTGGACTGTGTTAGCCCATTGATTCCCCCTTGCTCCCTTAGCTACTCAGTCCCAAACTCTTGGAATTAAGATCCTCTTTGGGCAACATGGCAAAGTCCTATATGTATTCTTCATCCATATTCCTCCCCAAGGGAAAACAAATCTTGCATAAATCTGGTTCTTGATCTTATTGAAAGCCTACCAAATTAATCTGAGATTATTGTCATGGGTGACTTTAACATTAATTGGTTGGCTCCCGAAGCCATCCGATTCAAAGATGCCCTTGCCGTCCATAACATCTCACAACAGGTAACCTCCCCTACAACAGTCAGCCTACGAACAGGGGGCAGCACCCTTCTGGACCTAATTCTCACCACACACCCACAAAGACATACTGTATAAGCACCTTGGTTCAACCTGATGTAATGAGTGACCATTCTCCTATCATTAGTCTCTGGTCAAATAAAGCCACCAAACCTCCTAAAATCACCTATCAGCGGATATTGAAAAAAGGGAAACTTGACCAGTTCCAGGCCTTCCTTGCTCAGTGTGACTGGTCTCCACTAGGCTCTTTCACCAATATCGACCTTGCACTAAGCTACCTTACCACACACTTTTAAAAAGCATGCAATATCTTCACTCCAGCCCATAAATCTAAGTCCGGGGGGGTAACCAACCCCTGGATCATGGCAGACCTGTTGCACAAAATGAAAACCAGAGATAATCTATGGCCTCAGGTAATCCAACTGACAAGCAGCATTATAGAACTGCTAGAAATGTCTGCACCCAAGAATTTGAAGAGCCAAAAATTCCTACTATCAAAACAAGCTTATAAACTCATGGGGTAACAGCTGGAATTTCTAGCAAAAAATCAATCACCTCATAGGTAAGCCAAATAAAGTAGCCCCCTGTATGGTAGTTGTTAAAGACAACCCCCATGCAGGACCCTAACTCCATTGCTGAAGCTTTCAACTTGACCTTCAGAGATCTCAGCCATGTTGTCCCTTCCAATTTCCTTGACATAGCCAGCACTAGTGCCTCCTCAACTGCAGCTACCCCCCTTGTCCACATCCCCCTTCTATTTCAGAAGAATCACACTTGCTGAGGCCAGAAAATATCTACTCGGGGTACTAGGTAAAACAAGGTACACTAGTGACACCCTTGACATGAAATTACTCCACCTATCACTGGATGTCATGCTGAAACCCCTCACTTCCTTTCTGAACCTCTCACTGTCACTTGGGCAATTCCCCAAACTGTGGAAAGCCGTGATGGTCACGCCTGTGAACAAAAGTGGTGACCGATCTCTAATCATCAACTACCACCCCTTCTCGACCCTTCCACCTCTATCCAAAGTCCTAGAGAGAGTGGTGGCTGACCAACTGACTGAATTTCTCCCCAAATATAATATTCAACTTCTAGAGCCTAATATTACAGTATTGGGGCTTATAAGATATTTAGAAGAGAATTTTAAAACTTTGGGGCTATGATCATTCCTGCAACCCAACACAGCTACTTCTGGGTCACTGAGCCCATAAAACTCACCCTTGCAGCAAGTGAAACACCATAAAACATCCTGAGACCTTATAGGAGTATACTGATATTGTGAGACTGAGGGGACAGATGATATATTCCATTAGTAAATTGTGATTTGAGCACTTGTTTTCATTTTTATTCAACTTGGAGCCCTGTATTCCAGATACAGGAAACAGGAATAGGGTAGTGTGATCACTAGGGAAAGTGACACATACTAATAGCACTTTTTAGTAATACATTTTTAGTTTTAACAACTTCTAGAGCCTAATATTACAGTATTGGGGCTTATAAGATATTTAGAAGAGAATTTTAAAACTTTCGGGCTACGATCATTCCCACAACCCCACACAGCTACTTCCGGGTCACTGAGCCCACAAAACTCACCCTTGCAGTGAGCAGGACGATCATGTGCAGGGCGTGTGCAGAGACACGTGTGTCTGTGCATGTCTGCTGGGACCGTGGGACACAGGGCAAAATAAAACCAATCAAGGTAGTAAGTACCATTACAAAAGAATAACAAAACAAGGTTACACTCTAGCTGTATTAGATAAATTTACAACATGGTTAAAACTAAATCTAAGAAAAAAAACACAAATCATGTATATCCTGCAAAATGTATACTGAAAAAGAAATTGTGGCAGAATTTATATGTGATAAATGTATTCAGAACCAAGCCTTGCAAACTGAAATTGAACTAATAAAGAGGAGGACTGAGGGCAAAAATCAAGTAGGAACACTGGAAGTACAGAAAGAGATTGGGTAACTAGAAGCTTACATAGACTCATTTATAGTAGAAAATTATTTAAACCTATCAAGTGAAGGGGTACTACAACAGTCTTCGGCTGGGACTTTAAAAAGCCATGGTGAAAATCAATGGGAGAATACACCTAAACATTCTACAAAGTTAAAAAATAAAATTCAGGTGTCAGAACACTATCCAGATCTGGAAAATAGATATATAGTACTAGACCAGGATAAGCAATGTATGCAAGAGCCTACAGAAAAGAGCCCTGAAGAAGGCGAATGACCGAAGGGTATTAAATATGATCCAAAAGCTTACAGTAAAGATAGAAAACAGTCATTAGACAAAGGGAAATTAAAAGAAGATGCAGAGTATAAACAGGGAAGCATCTGTCAAAATAAGAAGGAAACAGTACTACCTAAAATAGATCCCATAGTAGCAAAAGAAACCATAAAACAAATAAAAGAAAAAGATATCTTGATAATAGGAGAGTCCATAATTAGAGGAATTGATTCTGTAGTATGTAAACGCAGGAAAATGCACACAACAGTGAGCTCGCTACCAGCAGCAAAAATTTCAGATATTGGTCACCTACTAGATGGACTGATAGAGGGACTACAGGATCCTTTAGTCATAATACATGTTGGTACAAATGATGTGGGTTTCCATAGTATAGATGATATCATACAAGATTATCAACATATTGTGAAAACATTGAAAGAAAGGGGATGTGATATAATTATATCAGGCTTGATTCCAGGACATGGGAGGTACGAGTGCAAAAATCCAGGAATAGAAATGCTAAATAGGTGATTAAGGAACTTTTGCAGTTATAATAACATTGGTTTTATGGACAACTCAAGGACATTTAGAAAAAACACCCTCTTCAAAACTGATGGATTACATTTAAATAGAGCAGGTATTAGAATATTGAGTATAAAAGTAAACAATGTTATTTTGTTCCATTTAAACTGGAGAAAGAGGGAAGGGAGACACATAACTTAACACACAAAACTCTGGATCCTCAGTAAGGATGGAGATGTATACTAATAAACGCATGTAGTTTAGTAAATAAATTTGAGGAATTACAATATTCACTCCATGATAATAATGTACATATTGCACTTATTACAGAGACTTGGTGGACAACTGAAGATATATGGGATAAAGAAATAACTGGTTATAATTTATATTACTTATCTAGGGAATCAAGAAAAGGAGGGGGTATTGCAATATATATAGAGCATTCAATACAATGTGAGGAAATATCCAGGACTAAGGATGGCCTGGAAATGATCTAGATAAAGATTATACCCAAAAAAAAGACAAGCAAAAATAAAATTAGGTGTAATTTATAGACCTCCTTCAATGAGTCTGGAAGGAGAACTAGAATTATTAAATACCATCAGAAATTTAGATCCATCAGAAAGAATAATACTGACTGGGGATTTTAAATTTCTGGATATTGACTGGATAAAATCTGAGAGCAAAAATAAAAACAGTATCCAATTTCTGGAGGTGGTTAACCAAATAGGACTTGTTCAAATTGTAGTTGACAATACTAGGGGAAAGAAACACTCTGGATTTGATTTTAACAAATATGGGTCAATTAGTACATAACGTACATCCAAGTAACCCATTAGGAAATAGTGACCACCAATCTGTCCAATTTTTAATTAAAAATGTGGAAAAAGCACCTAGGGAAGGGAAAACTATAGTCCTAAATTCAACAAGGCCAATTTTCCCACTATGAAGAAAGTTTTTGAAAATTTAAATTGGAAAAAGGAATTCGGAAGCCACAAAACACATAAAATGTGGGACTCCCTGGTCAACAAGCTACAAAGAACAATAAATGTATGTATACCCAAATACACAAAGTACAAAAATATTAAGGATACCCCCAAATGGCTAGCACCTAGAATTAAAACACTAATTAATAACAAAATACATGGTTTAAAAAAATCAAAAATAACATAAATATACAACCTAAATTACAGTATAGAAATATTGTGAAAACAGTCAAATTGGAAATAAAAAATCAAAAAAGGACAAAACCTTTTATTCTTATTTAAATAATAAACAGAAAAGGGGCAACACCATTGGACCCTTTAAAAATGATAAGGGGGAAATACTTAGTAATAAAGAATGTACAGAAATTCAAAATAAGTATTTCTGCTCTGTCTTTAACCCAGCTACCTCATCAAGATCAATGTTAAAATTAACTCCAGACCAGGGAGTATACAGATACACCAACAGGTTGTTCTTGCCAAATTAAAAGCGGTGCACACAAATAAATCACAAGGACCAGATGAAATTCATCCCAGGATGTTGTATGAATTAGCAGATCAACTTGCGCCAACTCTAACCCACATTTTTCAAAATTCCCTGAATACAGGGCAAGTACCACAAGACTGGCTAGAAGCATTGGTAATTCCTATATACAAAAGTGGATCTAAATCAGAGTTAAAAAATTATAGACCAATTAGTCTGACATCAATCATGGGGAAGATAATGGAATCTATTTTAAAGGATCATATAGTCAAATACCTCGAAACAGGTGAATTGCAGGACCCAGTATAACATGGTTTTCAAAAAAAAGTTCTGCCAGATTAATCTTTTAACTTTCTATGAGAAGGTTGGGAAGGCCTTGGATGCAGGAAATTGTGTAGATGTTATCTTTTTGGACTTCTCTAAGGCTTTTGATAAGCTTCCACATCAAGAGTTAATAAATACTCTCAAACAGTATGCATTAGATAATAATATAATAAACTGAATAGAAGCATGGTTGGGTGAAAGAAAGCAGAGAGTGGTGATTCAAGGAGAAAAATCAGAATGGGATACTATGACCAGTGGAGTACCTCAAGGGTCGGTTCTTGGACCTTGTCTCTTCAATATTTATATATCCTCCTTGAAATAGTAAATAGGGATAGTTGGTCAACAAAATTTGTGGACGATTGCAGAATCAGTGCTATAGCTAATACCACAAAAAAATCAAAATGACTTACAAGAAGCACTGAATATTATATATAACTGGACTATAAAAAGCAAGCTTGAATTGAATAAAAACAAGTGCATAACCATGCACTTGGGTAAAACCAAAAACAAAAATGACCTTTCTTATAAACTGGATAATATAGTATTAAATAACACAAATGAGGAAAGGGATATTGGGATTATAATTAACTCAGACCTGAAATTCAGTTCCCATTGCAATAAAGCAATAAGTAAGGGTAACCAGTTATTAAATTGTATCCTTACACATATATCAAGTAGGGATAGGAAGGTGTTAATGCCCCCTCTATAGTGCCCTGGTTAGACCTAACCTGGAGTATTGCGCTCAGGTGTGGTCCCCGTGAAAAAAGAAGATATTTATAATATAGATCAAATACAGAAAAGAGCGACTAAGTCAATTGAAGGGTTATGGGAAACTACTTACCCCGAGAGATTGAGAGAGTTGAATCTGTATACCCTGGAGTATAGGAGAATTAGAGGCAATTATTGCTTATTATTCAGATGTATACAAGATCATGCACTACTGTCTGAACTAGGATTAATTTGAAGGAAATCTAGATATGAATCTAGGGGACCCCCCTTTCAGTTTGAAGTTCAAAAATGGCAAACTTTACCATGTAAGCACTGGTTCAGTAATAGAATTGTGGCTGGATGGAACTCCCTACCTATGGATGTAGTATCCAGCACGAGTATGGATTCTTTCAAAAATAAACTAGATAAATTTCTTTTGGATAGATAAACAGATAAATAAACAAAGTGGCAAGCATTATGGATGAAAATCTAATTCAGCTTGAAATTACCTATGAACCTATGAATGCTGGCCCAGTGGTGCAGAGGGTTGAGAAGCTGGACTCCTTACCTCACACTACACTGGTGATCTGGGTTCAGGAACAACCTCAAGTCATTGGGGTGCTGGCGTGGGGAGGAAGGGAAGAGCAGGATTGAGCATACCAGTGGGCAGCTCTCCTCTCCTGAGTGTGGTGAGGGTGGGTTGGTGCCCCCCTGTAGTTCTGCTCCCACCAGGTGGAGGTCCAGTGGGTAGTGCAAGTGGAGAGGGGGCGGCAAAGTATCAGGAGGTGGAAGGGGCTGAGCTGGCACCACAGGGTGCGAAGCTTGCTTCCACACATTTGCATGGCAGTGTGCTGTGGTCTATGGGGGTACAGGGGAGAAAAATCAGTAAAATACATATGTGTCCCCATCACCAGTTGGCAGGAGGAGGTGACAGGGACCAAAAAGTCAAATAAAAAAAAAATATATATAATATTCAATGCCCCCAGCAGCACGGTCTCCTTCCGGCACATAGTACCACCACAGCCTTGCTGAAATACACAGACTATATTCACAATGCCTTGGACCAGTGTCACATTGTCTTGTCAATTTACATTGATCTGACCAAGGCTTTTGACACAGTGAATTACCCCCTCCTCCTCAACTCCCTCCCCCTCTTAGCCTCTCCCCTGCTGTAGCAGAATGGTTCAGAAGCTACCTTGGTTCGAGATCACAATGGGTTAAAATAAATGAAACCCTATCAAGCTGTCTGCCAGTCTGCTCAGGTGTCCAGCAAGGATCCATCCTTGGGCCCCTACTGTTCAGCCTGTACCTTAAAACACTACCCAAAGCCTGTGACTGCAACCTTGTCCATTACGCAGACGATGCAGTTGTTTTCTCCAGCCACGCAGATCTACTCCCATTCACTAGCACTCTGCAACTTAACTTCTCTAAAGTTGAATCCTGATTTACCAACCACAAACTGTTAATGAACTACAAAAATACAAAAACAATGCTCTTTGCAAACATTCATAACAAAATATAAATCTACACACCTTACCATTTGTAATAACATATATCAACCCCTGGAAATGGTCCATGACTTCAGATATCTTGGTATCAAGCCGGACAGCTCTCTGTTTTATGCCCTTCATGTTAAACTTATTTCTAAGATTGTAAAAAGCAGCATTGATGTCCTCTACAGGCATAGACATTGTCTCACACCTGAGGCTCTAAGGCTAGCTGTCATCAGCTCCATACTGTCAGTTATAGATTATGGTCTGATAATCTATAGTGCTGCATCTGATGACACACTCAAACAACTTATGATCTCACTTAATAAGGCCTATAGATTAATTACTGGCGCCGACAAATGGGCTCACACCTGTGATCTCTATCATCAAACAGAATGGCTTCCCTTCTTGGTAGAATAAATACCAAACCTGTCTCTTTGCAAAAAAATCTCTCTCTTGACTTAACTCCTCCAGTTATCCAGTCACTACTACCCCTCTCAACTAACCAACATAACACCCGTAGTTCAGCAAGGGTTGTTTTCCACGTTTCTCGTCGCTGCACCTCACCAGCTCAGCGAACTTTCAGCTGTAGAGCTCCTACTTGGATGAACAGCCTGCCCCCTGAAGTTCTCTCAGAGTTCAAACTTGGCACTTTCAAAGCCAAACTACGTGGTCACCTGGCAACCTTAAGTAAGCATGACTGTGTCCTATAGATCTAGACATAGCCCTGCTCCTTGTCCCTCTCTTACCTCCTCCTGAAACCTTAACCCCTTCCCCTTCCTCCCTGCCCCCTTCCTATTGTGCTCTGTCATTCCTGCCTCCTCTTTGATAGTCCCAATTTGACAAAATCTACAATATTTGCTTGACTGCTTACTTGTTTGACAAAGTCTGTGTTATATATGACTGCATAATTGTGCTGCAGATACTATTGTCTTTACTGTTTAATCACAGCTTGCCCATTGTTTCTCCAGCATATCACCTCTGTAATGTATCCCTCATATTAACTCTACCACAATGTTATCTACTTAGAATGTATAATATTTATTCCATCTCTCAATTATGTTTGTATTTGTCTTACTCACTTGATGTGGGACCTTTGTAAAAGAACCCCTGGTTCAAAGATAAGTAAGTAAATAAGAAAGAAAGAAAGAAAGAAAGAAAGAAAGAAAGAAAGAAAGAAAGAAAGAAAGAAAGAAAGAAAAAATATTTTGCGGGTGTGAAATATAAAATGTTGCCAAAAAATCGCACAATTGTGCCTGAAAATGTTGAAGTTTCACCCCACAATTGTGAAATGTCACCTTTTGCTGTAAATTTCACCATTTCAGGGTGAAATTTCACAATTGTTGAGTGGAATTTCACAATTTTAGGGCATACATTCGCAATTTCCAGGCAAAATTTCACATTTCACACCCTCAAAATATTTTGCAAAATGCACAAACTTTGTGAAATATTTCACGTATTAACATTTCTTAGTCTCACACAACACTACATGGGACTAAGGTATTGGCAGATAGAATAAATTGGCACCATAAGAAAGCTTTTAAACTAGAGGTGAGGGGGAATGGAGATGATGCGCATAGTTATGTACAGATCCCTGCAGGGATTAAGTATGCAATCCCGACATACAAATGCCCGACGTTTACAATCTCATCACCAGAATCTCGACCGCTCTATTGCCTGACAGGATGAATGCCCATCTGCTGAAATCCAGACATGCTGTTTTGTAAAGTGACTGACGAATGCATCACTTTAAAATGGGCTGCTATTTTGTTCAGTGAGTGCAAGGTGATATATGTTAATGGCAAGACAGGATTTTGACTGCTGTTTTGAACTGTTTAGTGTGCTACGCTGCTTGAATTGCACTTTGTGAGCAGCACCTGTGTGGCCCATGTCACCAGCATTGCACCCTTAGTGGCTGGTGTGGTCACACATTACTGAAGTGTCTGGACATACGCGAGTCTGGCTCTCCAGACATGGACAACAGGTCTTCACGAATGGCAGGCACAACCATGAACATGAGTCCAGGGCACAAGAGAGAACTGCACACAGAACAGATGACTCGACAGCATGGATACCTGTAAATAGAATACTGCATGCCATACTGAGTCACAATCACCATCCATGCGCAGCATTCCCCAGGATGTGCTTAGTGCTGCATACGTGTCCATGCAGCAGCCGCACCGGCTTGGCATCACCAACCGCTAACAAATGGGCATGTGTTGATCTCCCCCCACAAGTGTCACACTGATGCACACAGCTCCACTATGCATGTATTTGTTATCTGAGTTCAGGGCGTGGGTGTGTGTGTGTGAGTTGCTGCAAAGTAGAGTGCAGCTCTGAACTAATAAATAAGGTACTCCGCTACTAATATTTTACTTCGTCTGTGCTTCCAAATCATCACCTAACTTGTGTATTTGTGTAATTAATACACAACTTAAGTCATGATTTCTATGATTTGGCATTAATAAAGGCAAAGGTGGAATATGTGTGTGTGTGTGTGTGTGTGTGTGTGTGTGTGTGTGTAACATCTGCAGAGGTGGGTGTCTCTTCATTGATATCATGAAGGCAACCATTTTAGGGTTTTTACACAGAAGGATTTTTCAATTAGGAGAGACTTTGTTTACAATTTTCAAACACTAGAAAACTGTATTTATCCTACCTTAACAAATGCAGTTTCAGTATAAATGTAAACAACAGATTCTCCTTTACAAACCTATACAGTCATTTTTAACACACACAAAATGTGTAAAAAACAGAGGTTGGGTGTCCTTTAACCTAAGCCCAGATGATAAAAGGAAAATTATAATAGTTTATGTTGCAGATCTCACTCCCTTATATCACTGTAAAACAAACAATCCCAAGATAGCCAAGAAAGCCTAAATCTCAGTAGCAGACTGATACTGCTTGGCAACTTTAATTTCCCAAACATCAACTGGAGCACAGGCAAAATGGGCACACAGCTTGAAAATGATTGTATTGTGTTGACTGATACCTTAACCCTAGAGCAATATGTGAAGTCTGGTACAAAAGGGAACAACATTTTAGATTTAGTATTGAGCAACATGGAGGAAAAGATTTCAGATTGTACTGTAAGAGAACCACTAGGTGGCAGTGATCATCAAATGGTGCAGTTCTATACTAACAACGCAAGTGCAAAACAAACAAGCTTAATTAAGATCAAGTGTTATAATAAAGCAAATTACACTATATTTAAAAAGTTTAAAAAAGGGGACTGGGAAAATGACTTTAAGGAGCTTACTTCAGATGGTATGTGGAATAAATTATGCTCACAACTTCTCTGCTAATTATTATATCCTTGAATTAACACAATATAATTCCAGAGGCATGATCTGGCTTGGTGTAACAAAAAGTGTGTAAAGCAATTAGAAAGAAACAGAATTACAAGCAAATGAAATGAATGAATTTACCATTTACCAGAAGCATTGTGGAAATATAAAGACCAAGTATGGAAATGAAACAATACATTAAAGATGCTAACAGACAGAAAATCATTTTATAATTATCTCAGTAGTCTAAAGAAGGGACAACAACACACTGGGCCATTATTTAAACATAACATTCAGATAAACAGCGGTGCTAATATGGTTGATATTTCAATGAGTATGTTCTGAGTGTATACCAAGCAAAAGAAAATCATACAAAATTTAGCAGTCTTTCCAAGGAAACAAATAACATGTCAATCATGGTGATGGAGGTTCCCAAGAAATTAAAAGACCTAGATCCTAATAAATCCCCAGGCTCAGATGGAATACATACTAGGCTCGTTAAAGAACGAGCAGAAGTGATTATAGACCCTATAACAAAGATTTTCAAAAATCACTTGATGAAGGGATAGCAGTGTCTGCATCGAAGGAAGTGGATGTAGTCCCTATGTTCAAGATGGGAAATAAGGCAAATTACAATATATGAACTACAGATAGTCAGCCTCACTTCGACAGTAGGTAAAATCCAAGAAGGCTTAATTAAGGAAGAGATAGAGAGGCATTTACCATCTGAAGGAATGGAGGATCCAACTCAGCACGGGTTTAGAGGGAAAAAAATCTTGCCAAATGAACTTGCTACAATTTTTTGAAATAAGTAGAGCTTTCGACTGTGGAATGCCTGTGAATGTGGTATTTTGGACTACACTAAATCCTTCAACACAGTACCCAACTTGGAATTAATTAATGAAATTATAGAAATGAGCATTAACAACAATATAGTCCCTGCCATTGCAGCTCCGCAAGCTGCCCTGCTAAACCTATTGTTTGCCTCTGAATCAGTACCTGTAGAGTGGAAGCACGCCACAGTTCTACCACTTCCTAAATGAGGGAACCCCACCACCATGGCCAACTAATGCCCCATCTCCCTCCTCCCCACCCTAGCAAAACTCCAGGAACACCTCATGCTCTCTCAGCTCTCCAACTTCCTCTCGGAATCCAATTTCTTCACCCCCTTCCAGTCTGGATTTAGGAAGAACCATTCGACCGCCACTTCCCTCCTAAGACTCTCTGACTTCATCCTCTCGGGGATGGACAGAGGTCTTATTACCTCAGCCAACTTCGTCGACTTAGCCAAAGCATTCAACACCATCTCCCACCCCATTGTTATCCTGCCTCTCTGATGCCGGTTTATCCATGCCTGACACCAACTGGTTCAGAGCATATCTGGAAGGCAGAATTCAGTCCATAAGAATTGCTGTTTCCACCTCTCCTCCACTCCCAATAGATACTGGTGTCCCACAGGGCTTGGTACTCAGACCCATTCTCTTTTCCATTCTCCTAAATGACCTGCCTCAAACCTGTTCTATCTACCTCTATTCACATGTATGCAGATGACACAGTCCTCTTTACCTCTGGCCGGACCCCTGAGGAGGCTGCTACCAGCCTACAGGATGATTTCAATAAAGTTCAGCTCTGGTTTAGCTCCCACCAACTCCCCCTTAATGCCAAGAAGACAGTCTACATGACCTTCAGCACTAGGCAGAGACTTTCCAGGCTTCCCGCGCCACTGAACTTCCATACCCTTGACAGGACAGTCCTTGAGGATGTGACAACCTTCACATACCTAGGTGTCTGGCTTGACCGACATCTACCCTTCTCTGCCCATGTGGACACTATCCTGAAAAAACTGTGCCTAAAGCTTGGCACTCTCCACAGGAACTGCAGTTGCCTCCCACTACCGGTGAGATGCGAAATTGTGCAGAAAATGATATTACCTACTTTCGACTACCATGATGTAGTCTACAGTGCCACTCCCAAGTCTACTCTATCCAGACTGGACCCCCTCTTCAATGCCTTCTGCCATTTTGCCCTTAGTGCCCCCCCTTGCACCCACCACAGCGACCTTTACCATTCGCTGGCCTTCCATTCCCTCGACAGCCAGTGCCAAATCCACAGTGCAAAATTTGCTTCCAGCCTTTGGCTTGGGTCCCTTCTACCCTACCTCACCTCTTCTCTATCTTCTCCCCCTACCCCCTCTCATGGCCTTAGATCTAATGACTCCTGGCTGTTGGTAATCCTTCACCACCGGACCACTACAGGCCAATCAGCCTTCTTCTACTACCACCCGAGACTCTGGAATGACCTGCTGGTCCAAATCCATCACTACTCCTCTAGGCATTCCTTATCCTCAGCCCTGACAAACCTCTATGCAGTAACCTGCTCATGTATCTGACCTCCTCCTCCTCCTCTCCTCCACTTTCCACTGACCCATCATTAATCCCTTGCAGCTTGACCAGCGGCGTTAGCTATGGCTATAAATGCTGGCTTATATCCACCAACTTCCACACTTACCCCCTCTGCACTTCTAGCATTGTTTTTCACTTCTCTCTGCTTTTGTTACCCGTAGATGAGTAGCTGACATGTACAGTATGTATTTACACTTCCTGTATGTCATTTTAACTCCTTGTAGAATGTTGCCCTCTTTCCATTGTACCAATGTGCGAATTCCAAGTTACAATGTATCCCAAGTTACTCCTACTGCATATTCTAATGTGTAACTTAATTCCATACACTGTATCATTGTAATCAGTTGCTCTCCTCTGTACTACCCCCCAGGTTGCACCAGGAGACAAGCATCATTTTGCTCAATGTACCTTTCTGGTGAAACACTTCAATAAATAAAATAGTGAAGTGGTCATGGCTGAACAAGAGAAACCAGAGAGTAGGTATCAAGGGAGAGTATTCCAAGTGGGGCACTGTCGCTAGTGGAATGCCACAAGGTTTGGTGCTGGGACCAACCCTCTTCAATATTTTCATGTCAGTCATTCAACGTTGTGAAAATGTGTGGTCATGTAAGTTTGCAGATGATACAAAGATAGAGGCAAAGATAGGGGCAGTAGCGAAAAACCAAAAAGCAATAAACAACTTCCAACATGAAGTAACACTACTTGAGAACTGGGCACTTCAAAACAAGTTGTCCTTTAATGCAGACAAATGCAAAGTAATGCATTTTGGTGCAGGAAACACAAGGGCAGATTACGTCCTAAATGGCAAGGTACTGCAAAAGACTGAATGGGAGCAAGATCTAGGAATACAAATAACGTACAATTTGACCTTTGACCTGCATTACTGAGAAATAACTAATAAAATGCAAAAAAATACTGGGGGTGTATAATCTGCCATATTAATAGCAGGGCAAGATAAGTAATTATGCCTTTGTATGGTACACTGGTCAGACCACAGCCTGAATACTGTGGGCAGTTTGGAGCAGTCACAGAAAAGGAAGTGTAAAAAGACTTGAGAGTGAACAGAGAAGGGTGGCAAAACTTGTGTCTAGCATAGAGTCTAACCTAAATGGCTAGGCTGAGGAAGCTGAATGTGTTTACCCTGGAGTACAGGAGGTTAAGGGAAGATTTATTCCTGGTGTACAAAGCACACAGTGATAGTGAACTTTGGGAGTGTGTTAGTCAGGAAAAAGGGAACATATTAAAGGAACAAGTCAACACAATTTACAGTTAAAAGGGGAAATATATAGAACAAACAAAAGAGGTGCATGGCTTAAGCAAACAGTGGTATCTATCTGAAATGGATTCCCGGATAATGTAGTTAATGCCTATCACTAAAAAACAGGTGAGGTTCTGGGGAACTGGCGGAGGGCAGATGTGGTCATATGAACACACGAACATATGAATGTGCCAGCAGAAACAGACCTCCTGGTCTATCAATGTCTACTCGAGTGTGCAGCTAGCACCCCTAAGTTGCAGCTGCTCCACCCCCTCCCCTTTTGTCCACCCTCGGCTGTTCTCAGACTTACCCACTTGTACTCTCCCCTGTTCTCTGTCCCATTCCCTTTTAAAGCTACCCACAGTTTTGCATGATATCACCCTCTCTGGTAGGGCATTCCACTTTGATACCACTCTCTCTGTGCAGTAATGCCTCCTCATCTCCCTCCTAAATCGCCCCCCCCCGTTCTTAGCCTATGCCGTCTAGTGTCCCTGGGGAAACACAGCGATTGATGAAACAGTGACCTATGACTTTAACCCCTCTCCAAGTTATCCCCCCTGGAGTTGATTATTTGAAGTAAGGGGGTGTGAGGAAACACACTATCGCAGTTTCATCAATCGCCGTGTATCCCAGTCTGAATTCGCACTTTGCTCTATTGCAGGTAGCTATTTTCCCCATTACAATTTTGCATTCACTGACTTGACTTGGAATCCCAGGGACCTGGATCAGGGAGGAGTGGTAGATGTGGCCTACCTGGATTTCAGTAAGGCCTTTGACACCATTCCACATAGAGAATGGGTGGGCAAGCTGGGCACCCTAGGAATGGGTCCAAGAGGAGTAAAATGGCTAAGAAGTTGGCTAAGCAATAGGAGTTAGAGGGTGGTGGTAAATGAGTCCACTCTGGAGAAGGCCCAGTAGCCAGAGGGGTACCACAGGGTCAGTACTAGGCCTGGTCCTCTTCAATGTGTTTATTAGCGACATTACAGAAGTGCTGGAAGGGAAATATGCCTGTTCCCAGATGGCACAAAAATCTGCAACAGAGTGGACAAACCAGGGGTGGTGGAAAGAATGAGGGATAACCTGAAAAAGTTGGAAGAATGGTCAAGGAAATGGCAGCTGCGCCTCATGCAAAAAAGTATAATATCATGCATTTGGGGCACAGAAACCCAGGGACAATGTACTAAGTGAGTGGGTAGGTATTAGCAACCACAAAACAGGAAAGGGACCTAGGAGTAATCATTTCTGATGACTTGAAGGTAGTCAAGCAGTGTTGTAAGGCTGGGGAAGGGCTAGCAGGATACTAGGGTGCACAGAAAAGAGCATCAACAGCAGAAAGCGGGATGTAGATTATCCCTGTATAGATCACTGGGAAGACCTCACCTCGAGTACTAGGTCCAGTTCTGGAGGTCCCACCTCTGGAAGAACATAGACAGAGTAGAGGCAGTACAGAGGAGGGTTACCAAAGTGGTGCAGGGCCTACATCAAAAGCCCTATGAGGAAAGACTCAAGGAACTAAATGTGTACTCTCTAGAGGAAAGGATGGAAACGGGGGATATGATAGAAATGTTTGAATACCTCACAGGTATTAATAAGGTACAGAAGGGTAGCATTTTCCATAGAAAAAGATGCTCCATGACATGGGTTCATGCTATGAAGCTGGAGGGGGGCCTCAGAAGAGATGTGAAGAAATACTTCTTCACAGAGAAGGTTGTAGACACCTAGAACAGTCTCCCAGCAGAGGAGGTGGGTGTTATAATGGTAACAGGATTCAAGCATGCATGAGAAAGACACAAGGAGACCTTAGAAGTAAGGCGCGGGAGACAGACGACAGAGATGGTACCTGTTAAGGGTACTGACTCCTGAGCAGACTCAATAGACTATGAGGCCTACTCTGCTGGCATGTTAGTATATATGTTATAGATACGTAGATTCATAGATAGGATGCGAGTTCAGTGAGCCAGGGCCCTTTAACAAACTCGCCACCACCTTAGTAGTGGAAAAAAATATTTCTTAGGATCCATAAATGTACCTATTCTTTTTTTGAAAGTTTCCAAGGTATCACTATTAACTATGTCTTTTGGTAAGGTGTTCCATGTGGTAATAACTCACTGTGTAAAAAATGTATTCCTCCTTACTGTAATAGATTGATCTCCTATTAATTTAAGGGCATGGGATCTAGTTAACTCTTTCCTCATATGTCTAGTCAGACTAATAGTACTTAGTCCATAAGGTTCCTTTATGTATCTATAAATTAAACATATTTCACCCCTTGTACTTCTGTAGTGGGTTGAGTACAAGTTCAATTTTTTAAGTCTGTTATTGTATCTCAGATGTTGACATGTCCTAATTTTTTGTGTTAATTTTCTCTGTACCTTTTCCATCATTTTCCTAGATTTAATATCTTGCGAGGCACAGAACTGGGCACAGTATTCCAAGTGTGGGCGCACCAGGGAGGTATAAAGTGGCAGTAAAACATCTCTGTCTCTGCTTTTGATGTTTCTGAGAATATACTCTGTTAGTTTTTGGCATTTCTTTACAGTTTCTTGGTTATGTCTGGTAAAGGATAAGTAATTTGTGATTAAAATCCTGAAATCTTTTTCCTCTTTTACCTCTGTTAATGGGTTATTATCAATATTGTATTTGTACATTTTTTTTCTCCAAATACATTACTTTGTATTTCGTCATATTAAATTCCATTTTATTTTCCTTGGCCCATAAGACTAATTTGTCAATGCTTGTTTGAAACAACCTATCATCATTAATAGTTGGTAAAATAACCCCTACCTTACAGTCATCTGCAAATTTGCAGATCCAGATGTTATCTGTTGGCTGGAGGGACGATATCATAATGTTAAAAAGGATGGGGCCCAAGACTGAGCCCTGTGGGACTCCACTAGTTACCCAGCCAGGTCCAGAGGAGTGACCTTTGATGGACACTCTCTGGGTTATGTTTGTTAACCAGGACTCAACCCATTTGATTATATTAACATGTATATTTAATTTGCAATGCTGTGCTAGTAATATTGAATGGGACACTTTATGAAAAGATCAAGTAGGATCTGCAGTGGTTCAGTAGGTGGAAAATATAGGACAGACTACGTGGGCCAAGAAGTCCTTATCTGCCAACAATTTCTATGTTTTTATGCCAGTACAATAGATAACTTCAAAAAAAATTAGATGACTTCCTTACTAAAAATGGTCTAACATGATACTACCACTGAGAAATGATAAGTCATCATGGCCAACACAACCTGACTTGTAAAACCTGTGAAGCCTATGAAATAATGAAGAGAAGTTGCACTTACATTCCCTTTCCAACAATGTTAGCACCTTTAAAAATGCCCCTTATAACATGGGTTCCTGAAGTACTGTCTTGTGATTCATCTAAACAGGTCACCTGACCATTGATTAATCCCTGATATACCCCCTATAGTTGCATGTTCACAGGGCTTTATTTTACTATTTCTTTACGTAAAACTCTAAAATAACATTGCCCATGTTATCAGAGGATTAACCTACTCCAGGGTATGTGTCTACTGAGCATTAATCCACACCTGGGTGGTTGAAGTCATGAGGCTTTGTGACTCCACCATGTCCCCACCAGGCATGGATTAATGCTCAGAAAACCCTTATCCTGTTGTGGGTTAATCCCTCCTTATTCAGTGCTTGCTATGTAATTCCTATGAGGGCAAATACATCCTGTATCAACCGCCCTACTCGTGAGTCAAATAATATAATGTTCTTCTACATTCCATTAAGAAAACACCTTAGTATGCTGTGGAATAAACTTCAGTCCTCATAGTTCCTCTTTTTTTATCTATCTAAAAAAACATAAATATATTTGTTCACTTTTTATGGAAGGTCAAGATATCTAATTTGTGCCACCTTAAAATGTGCCACCTTAACTAACCTTCTTAACTTTTTGCTATTTATGATATAGCAATATATTTGTATCTCTGCTATATAATTCCATTTATGTCCAAGAAATCCTTATTTTAGCACCTCATGCTTTCATGGTAAAGGGCTATTGGTAAGTGGACTTACATCATGGTTTTGCTGCCTTCATATGTTTATTTTGAGGATCCTGTGGGAGAAATGCACTACTAAATACTTTTTCAGATTTTTATAACAAGAATCCTTTTTAAGGTGCCACAAACTTCACATCTTAGAATTTCCACAAAAAGTGAACCAATAAATTTATGTTTTTTTAGATAGATAAAAAATAGTAACTGTGAGGACTGAAATTTATTCCATAGCATACTAAGATGATTTCTTGCTTGTAATAACATTCATAAGAACATTCTTTTATTTGATATATGAGTAGAAGGGTTGATACAAGATAAATTTGCCCTTGCAGGAATGACATTGCAAGCATTGGATGAGAGGCATTTTTAAAGGTGCTATTAACATTGTTGGTAAGTGAATGTAAGTGCAGCATCTCTTTATTAGTTCACTCCATGGTATATGTATGTACACAACTAATTCTGCTTTATTGGTGTTGAAGAGTGTAAAAAAAATGTTATTCTTTTTATAGCAATAGCATACTTCTTGATGAAGGAATGTCTATAACCTGAAATGTAAGAGTTTTTAAACATGTCTGGAAGCTATTTCTAAATAAAATAGAAATAATGCATTCAAAAAAAATCACTGGTGAGTGGGTCTGTTACTCCATGATTTTAAGATTGGGTTACTTAAGGTGGTTCATTTTAAGGAGGCATACATTTGATATCTTAGAACTTCCATAAAAAGTGAACAAATGTATTTATGTTTTTTTGTTTGTTTGTTTTAGATAGATGAAACGAGCAACTGTGAGAATTGAAATTTATTCCAAACTGTGAGGACTGAATTGAATTTAAGAACATTACATTATTTGATTCATGAATGTTTGGTTAATACAGGATATATTTGCCCTCAAAGGAATTATATTGCAAGCACTAAATGAGGGGCATTTTTAAAGGTGCTAACATTGTTAGAAAGTGAAGGTAAGTGCAACTTCTCTTTATTATTTCACTCCATAGTATATGTATAATATTTCCAAATTAATTCAGACTTTATTGGGGTTAAATCATATAAAAAAAACTATATTCTTTTTAGAGCAATACCAGAGTCCCTGATGAAGTGGCAGCAATACCCCAAAATGCAGGAGTTTTTAAACACGGTCTGGATGCTCATTTTTAAATAAAATAGAAATAACAATAAACATCACTGGTGAGTAAATCTGTTATTCCACTCAGTTTTTGAGTTATCAGGAGCCTTGACTGGTTTTGGGCATCTCCCACTCATAAATTTTTTTGCCATGGTGGGCTGAGTCGGACAGAGCAATTCTGTATCAGTTAGCGAAAACCACCTTTGCATCAGACACTGTTTTTTAACTTTTTCATACAGAACACATGGGCCATAATAATTGTACATGTGTACAGTCAACAGGTTCTATGTCAACTGAGCAAAATACAATGCAGCACAATAAAAAACAGAGTGGGAAAAATGTTGCAAAGCAAAACCGCGCCTTTCAAAAGCAGCTAAACCAAAAACAGCGCAAAGTGAAGGAAAATGCAGATTTACTATTACCACGCCACGCCATGCCACTATGGATCACTACTCCATTGCAGTTTGAGGGAAAGTGTAGATTTACTATTACAACACCATGCCACAATGGATCACCACGCCAGTGAAATTTAAGGTAACAGGCAACCACGCAGTTGAGGCAACTCGTTATATTGTATACCATGCTCTTCCGTCTTTTGAGATTTTGACCACTCCTTTTGTCCCTGTGGACTTGACTTAATACCCAACCAACACACTTATAATTTTCTAGCTCAAGTCTTCCCCAAATATACCCTGCCTAGCATATTGTGGCCCACTATCAGAGGGCACAACAAGGGCTTAATTATCCTAGGCATCGGTGATTCTTCCCTGTGTGTTCCCTATCCTGCAGAATGTGTTGTTTCCTCCTGAAATTTGAGCATTAAATAAATAAAACAGAAATCAACTTAAAACAATCTTTACATATAATGGATACCCAGTAGCCTGCTACTAGTGTGTGTCTGTGAATGAGGTGGAGGTGTGCATGTGAATGTGTGTTTGTGAAGAAGATGTGGTTTATAAGCTGACAGGGCCTCCGATGGATGTCTCTTATGGTAGAAGAGACAGAGCCTGAGGTTTGGGTGAGTAGACTGTGAATCGAAGCTGAGAGGTGCCATCTGCCCAACCTCAGGAGAGGAGTCTCTTATACCAGTTCCATGTCATAAAGGTGATTAAAAAATAGAGATCACCCTTAGGACGAGTGTACATCACTGAAAATTAATTTCAGCAATATACATTCATGACGACAACAAAAAGGGCATCCGAGACCTACGGGTCTAGTTTTTAATGCGGGGGCTGTGCCCCCATACCCCCCTACTTATAGAGTGTCAACTCCAGGGGGTGTACATGTCAGGGGGTGAAAAACATAAAAAAAAAATATAAAGCCACCTGCCGCCAAAAAAACCTGCACCGTACCAGACCCGAACCCTGTACCCTGAGCCTCCTAGCTGACCACCCTCCACACCACAATAGTGGATCAGCCAGGCAGCTGCCTGCCACACCCCATTCCACATGAAATGCCTCTCCCCCAACACATGCACGCATGCGTATACACGTGTAATTCCTGTTGCTCTATTCATCCACCCCAGTGTCCGGTCACCCCCTGCTGGGTAGCCATGAACACAGGCACTGTAATTAAGTCACCCTTTTTGTAGGCACGCAATTTCGGTCACCTTGCCACGTGATGCCCTTTAGACCATAACAGAAATCCCTCAGAGGCCCTGTTAACTTATTATAAATCATTTGAGTCTAGTTTGCATAATTTACAATAAGTTTATTCTTTTTTAATTTTGTTGTGCTATACACCCACAGAATTGAAGTGCAGCACTCCTTCCTAGCACTCGTGCATGAGAGCTCACTGTAAACTGGGTAACAGATACAATAGCTCTGTGTGCTGATTGGCTGAACTCATATTAGTGATGTATAATATATTCCTTTGTCAGGTCCCACTCTCCCCTCTCTGTATCACCTATGTACCTGAGCATAACCTCCTGCCCCAGCCACACACAAACATGGGCAAATCACGGAGACAGAGTCACCGAAGTCAGTCTGAGAAAAAGTAAGTCTTCCCAAATAGGACCAGATCACCAACCATGAAATAAAGTTCTTTCTGTCCGCATTCCCCTCAACCCCCCAGAAGTAGAACATCACCCAAGAACATGAAGCTCTTTCATCTTGTTGCTTGGCCTTCATTTGCTCTGACTTCTAGCTTTACAACTGACATCATAATCTTCTACCTGTGACATCCCATCTAGCTGCTATAGAGATAATAATGCTTTAGCAAGCCAGGCGAAGTGACAGAGAGCCTGTTTTCAAGCAGGTTTCTTGAGTGATAAAGTATTAGACAAAATAGGAGCTACATGTGTGTACTAATTATTTTTTAAAGTTGTCCCTAGGGTGTCAGAGTTGCAGTGTTGCATGACCCCATCCTCTGACCCCCAAGTCCATTCCTTAACCTGCTCCCCTGATGCTCACAGTTAGATCAGAAGCAGCAGGATGTTTCACGTTGGTGGTTGGGCATGAGGAACATGGTGAAGAGAGCAGGCAGACAGGTTGAGGATTTGGGGTGGTGGGTGAGCAGAGTTCAAGTGTCACCAAGCAGGTTCAGTTGTGTGCACTAGTCATTTTTGTTTCAAAGTTATCTCTGGGGTTTAGGGGCACAGATGTGTGTGCCCCTATCCACTAGCACCCCCCCCCCAATCCATTCCTTAACTTGCTTCCCTGGTGCTTTCATTTTCAGTGGGGGAGCAACAGGATACTGTATGTACCATGTGGGTGGTCAGGCATGCAGAGCATGGTAAAGACAGCAAGTGGCCAGACTGAGAATTTGTGTAGTAGGTGGGCAGGCAGACTGCAAGTGTTGACAAGTGGGTTCAGTTGACAGTTGTGCTGTCAGTGATTTGGGGCAGCTCAGACAACCAGAGTGTGACTGTCACAGGGAATCTTTTCATGAGACCGGCACTGCTGGTGATTGGGGGTAGGTGGGCAGAGTGCAGTTACTCTTGAGTGGTTTCCTTGAGACTGATACTGCCAATGATTTGGGGGAGGGGGGTCAGGCAGACAGGGTGCAATGGCTGCCAAGGGGCTTCTTATCTGACCGGTGCTACTGGTAATTTTTTAGGGGATTGTTGAGCTGGGAGACAGTAACTGCTGCTCAGGGACTTGTCTTGAGGCTGGTGCTGCCAGTAATTTGGGGAGGGGGGGGCTAAGAGAATGCACCTGCTGCCATGTAGCTGCTCTTGAGATGGGTGCTGCCAGTGAGTTCTGAATATCAAGAGGATAGGGCCATCAAGTGACTTCCTTTATACCCAGAAGAGCCTGTATCATATTATCTCATGTATTCACATATAGAGTAAGCTTGGGTGGTTTCAGTTTAGTAAAACTAAACCAAATAATCATGGGAGAGTCATTTGGGAGCCTCCTAAAAACTGCCAACAAATGCCAGTAAGAAGTATAACAACTTAGAAGTGGTCAGCCTGTTCAAACTTTATAGGATAGTGTCTGGATCGGGACCTGTTCCTGTGACAGAAACTTCAAATTCTCATGAATTAGGTGAACCATTTGCTTTATCTGACACTCACAGTACCAAAACTTCTGAAATCTTTGAGTTACACATTCTGTGATTTGTTTTCACTTTATTTAGCTCTGACTGCTTGCCCTACCCAATCTTAAACCCAAAACATCAGATTGAATGCTGAGAATTCAGTTCAAACTAAAGCTGGATTCAGTTTCGGTACCAGGAGGGTTTATGTGATAGTGGATAAAGCGTAAAGGTGATCAGCATTATCGCGAAATCAGAATGCCAAAAATCAATTTCAACACTCTGACTCCCCAGTACACAGCACAAGGTCACCGGGGAGTTACATTTTACATTTCAATGTGGGGGGCACATCCCCCACCATGGGGGAGCTTTGCCCCTGCAGCCCCTGACTTAAGGAATCTTAACTCCAGGGGGGTGCATGTCGGGGGGGGTGCAAGTCTGATAAAATCAAATTTGGGCTGGGTGCAACAAAAGGCACCTGCGCCCGAACCTGAACCCAGTACCACACTTGCCCTAGCCCTGAACCTATATGCCACGCCACAGGAGCAGCTCGGCAGCTCACCATGGCACCACCTCTCAAAATCCCTCCATCCCATCCCACTCCCTGAGCGTGTATACATGTAGCGACATCCTGTCACTATAGTCGTGTACCCCCCCATTCAGTCGCCTTCCCTCCCTCCCTCCTTGCCATGGTCAAAAGCACCATAATTGAGTCACCATTTCAGTAGGTGCCTAATCACAGTCACTTAACTCGTGCTATCTACCAGGATGCTGTAATTTGTTCTACCATGTACTTGCCTCTATATAGCTGGTAGGAATCAGCTCAGGAACCTGGTCATGTGACAGACAGTAGTTTACAGCTCAGATACAAACTCTGCATAATGTTCAGTTGGCATGTACTGCTGTAGATAGATAGATGGATAGATAGATAGATAGATAGATAGATAGATAGATAGATAGATAGGCAAACTAATATAGGTACAGATCTAGATATTCCTTGCAAAAACTTTGTTAATGCACTAGGTAGGGTTCAACTTTATGCCACAAAGGTAGGAGAATGTGTCATTAGGGTTTCCAACCTTCCCCCAGGAGCAGAAGGTAAAATATTAGGGTTTGGGGTCTCTAGAATCATGGCAAATCAATGATGGGGCCTTTCTTGAAGTTGTGAACCCTATTGCTTCCACATCCCTCCCAGCCTATAACCTCCTGTGCAAAGCACAAGGTACAGCTCGAAACTAGTGCCTCATAGTGATACACTCTTCAAAGGTAGAGAAGTATATCTCACCACAATTTGCCAACACAGTCTGTTGTAGCTTACTTCATGGAGGGCCGCTGAACCCTACATGAAGAAAGGAAAGCACATCTGACCTTGTTTGCTCAGGGAACGAGGTAGGCATTACAGCTGGCAATCCAACGGAAGACCCCCCGCTTCTGATTCACCAAGACTCTGAAGACCCAAAACCCTAGTTTTTCCTTTTGCTGCTTGAGGGGTAGTACTGGTGAGGCATTAGGGTTGGGAACCCTAATTACAAATTTTCATACTTTTGCAGTGTTAAGCTGAACCCTAACTGATTCATTAACAATGTTTTTTGCAAAGAATATACTTTCTGTTTGAGATGGTGGAATCATTTGGAACCTGTGTGAACAGATGCAGATGATCAGGGCCCTTTGGGTCTTGCACCAAGGGAAGACTCATCTGCCTACAGAAACTCAGGGATCTTGGTGGCCCCACACTGCCATGCAGTGATGGATGTCAAGAATTCATGGGGCTGTCTGGTGGGCTGCGAAGTGCAAGGGCCCTCTGGTCCCTGAACTTCCATGTGACCACAGAAAGATTCACAGGACAAAGATTCCATCTTTCAGCCAATGCACAGGGCCCTCTGCTACCCATGGGTGCAGAGGTGCAGGGGCCTTGGCCAGGAGGACAATTTTCTTCATGGTATGGTACTTGGGTCCATGCAGACAGTCCCACAGCACCCCCCCCAGTTTTCATTCCCTAACTGGGGTGTGTCGAATAACAGCTGGGTCACTGAGCTCACTGGCACAGGATCAAGAAAGCATACCTGCTGGAGTCATGACTGGCACTACACCCAATGTTTCTTAACCATTTTATTTATATTTAGACCCCAAATTTTCAATATAATCATTGTATGACTCACCTTATAAACATGACATGTAGCATTACTATTATATTGGTGAAAATGTCATTTCACACCAGAAATGCAAAAACATGTCTCACTCAGGAGTTAAAAAATGGTACTTGTCATATTTATGATGTGGTGTGGTGTGGAAAAATTCCTATATTGAAATTTTGAAGTCAAAATATTGAAAATTAGCAATGTTATGAGTGAAAATTGAAATATTGCAACATTCACTCATAACCAGGCATTGTACCACATTTGTACACCAAATTTTCAGCATAGCCTTCTTTTTATCCTACCTCATGAACCCAGTAGGTGAAACATTTCAAATTCCTGCTAAAATGTTATTCTATGCCACAGGTGTGAAAAACACATTTTGGACAGGATTTGAAAAACTGACAGCTGCCATGTTCATGAGGTGATGTGAAAAAATGGCTGTGTGGAAAATTTGAGGTAACAATATGTAAAATTATCAAAGTTATATAAGCCAGCATAGAAAAATAGCAACATACGCTCATACCTTTGTCATTTTCAACATAGCCTTCTTATCACCCTACCTCATGAGCAAGGGTGGTGAAAATGGTCAAGTCCTACCTGAAAGGTGATTTTACAGTGACCACAAAATCATGTTTTGGCCCATAGCTGCATAATTCCACCACCATTGGTAATGAGGTGAAGCCCTCTAAAAGGCCATGTTGAAAATTTTGGGTCAGAATTAGGCATGTTGCAAAGTTTTAGTTCACTGACGTAGTTACCAAATTTGCCTTCGTGGAGCAATCTGCGAAGTTTTGCCATAGACTTGAAAATTTGCCCAGTGACGTCGCCAGTAACTTCACTAGTAATTTCGCTGGTAACTTTGCCATTCACAGATAACTTCACTGGTAACTTCACCATTAAGACAGTTAGGCAAAGTCTGTTTTTTTTTTGTTGTTTTTCTTTTTGTTTTAAACAGAACAGAATTCTGGTTTGGTTCCCTCTCCTCCTAGCTCTCCTCTCTCCTCTCCCCTTCATCCTCTCTCTTCCTACCCACTATGCTCTAAGGATTCTGGCACCTTTTCTCTCTCTCTCTCCCATGTCCACTATCCTGTTTGGGGCAGACAGCCTTCTCCTACCTTCTCCCTTCCCCTCCCTCTGGTACTCTTTTCCACGCTACCTTCATCTAGCTTCCCCCCTGCTCAGTTTAAAACGTATCCTATCTCCCCCAGGTTGCACCTGGAAATGAACTGCGGCTCAATGTGCCTCTCCTGGTGGTTTGTTACCAAATTTAAATAAATAAATACAACAGGGATTAAAATGACATGGATAACATAGGTAATTTAATATTAAGTGTAACAAAAAGTGACAGAACACCATCACACTAAGCAAAATATAACTAAAAAATATCAAAATACTTTATGTAAATATACAAAACTTAAGCATAGAAATAAAAATGAGAAATTACTCATTACAGATCAAAAATGATATACAAGAAAGAGTGAGAACCCCAAAATATAACACAAATCTCCTACTTAGACAAAAAAGCTCTGGATCTTTCCGGGCTGCCTTACTTTTACAGTCCACCTACCCTCCCCAACAACACTGTTTCATGGACTAACAGAAACCATTACTTTAAAAATAAATAATAAGCAAAAAAAAAAAGAAAAGAAAAGAAAAAAACACATCTCTAGCAGCACAAGGCCCTCTAGAACAATTTGTGAGAAACTTGGATTCAAAAAGCTCAGTTCTGAGATATATTTTAAAAGTTTTTTTCTTCTCAGACAAGCACACACAGACTTCTCTCATAGTCTGTCTTCATAAGACTGTACTGAAAACAGCCTCCCATGTGGCATACAGCTTCTTTCAAAAACATGTGACCTCCAATCCCATAGTACATTCAAACTTCACCTCTGTACCAAACTTTGCCAGTGAAGTTGCCAACTTTGAAATTCGTGAGGTATCAGCTTGCTCCGAAGTTAGACTTTGCAGGGCAGATTAACTTCGCAAAATGTAACAAATTCACAAATTAATTCACAAAGTGAAGTTTTCCAGCTTTGCACATCACTAGTCAAAATATGGTATAAAACAATGACAAAGTTATGAATCACATTTCAAACCCCACTGAAATACATTATACCGTATTCATCTTATTTTCTCATATCACAGTCACTGGTTTCAGCAGCAAAACGTGTCTTTGATCAGAGAGTGGATCTACACCATGGGACATGTTCAGGAGAGTGAGGGTGTGTAGGGGGTGTGGAGGATCTGGGGTGGTGAGTGCTGAGTGGAAGGTCATGGTGGGGGTGTGTGGTGTGTCAGATCGGTGAGGAACTGTTTTCATTTTTTGCAAGAAGAAATCAGTGAAGAACAGTTTTTTTCTTTTCAGGGGACTTACCCAACACTGGGGATTGGGCACCCCAGTGTTGGGTGACTGGTCGGTGGTACCAGGGGTGGGAACCCCAGAGCTGCCACCTACATAGTGGGAATGGAGGTGGCCCCCGAGGGGAGGGGGGATCAACTGAAGTAGTACCAAGGGTTAGCACCCCAGTCCACTTATATAATATATTAAATAACAAACATTAGGAATGACAGGTTGGTGACAGGCCTGGAGGTGAGGAGGAGAAAGAAGCGATATGGGGGGTGGGCACCCCAGTCCACTTAAGAAATAATTACACAGACAGATAGGTAGGTAGATAGATAGATAGATAGATAGATAGATAGATAGATAGATAGATAGACAGACAGAGACAAAAAGAGAGACAGAGAGAGCAGGGGATTGCCAGCTCACTACTTGAACTGAAGCTGGCAGCATGACTTCAGCAGTCACTTCAGCATTCAAGAAAGTCCTGCTGTTCTCATACAGAGAACATAGATGAATGACTATTCTCACTAAGCTGGGTACCCTGGATTTTAGGGGTGCCCAGCAAAGGAATTTCAATGGCAGTTTTCAAAAAGCAAACACCAGAATCTAGGTGAACGAGACAAAATATGTTTTCCCACCAGTGGAGCAAAATTATGTTTTGGTGGAGATTTCAAAGTTTTCACCGATTGGGTTCATGAGGTGGGGTAATTACAAGGTTATGTTGAAAAAATGGTATAGAAATTTGGTAAAATGACCACTTTATGAGAGAACATTGAAATATTTCAATGTTCACTCATAACTACTAATTTTCAATATTTTTCACCCAGTTTTTTCACAACTCATAAACATGATGGCTTTTTTAAAATCCTGAATGAGTCATGTTTTCACAGTTGTAGTGCAAAATTGTGTTTTTTGGCCAATATACCAAAAATACCACATGGGATGTTTATAAGCAGAGCTATAAAATGACTATCTTGAAAATTTGGGGGCAAAATTAAAAAACAAATAATAATTATTAAGAAACATTGTATGTATTGCCAGACTTTACCCCAGTGGGTAGTGCTTTGTGACCCTCTGGTGGCAAGCTGAGTAGGAGAACTACCTCTGTGATCCAGTTGGATGGGGTAAGGGTGGGGGATGACACTGTTATGTGAAACTCCCCCCAGCCAGGGAAGGAAAGGTGAGGGGTTGCATGCACAGGCCCATGTATCTGCAGTCGCATGGAAGCGCAGAGACCATAGGACCCTGTGCTTCCTTAGCCCACCAGGCAGCCCCATGAATTCTTGACATTGGTTGCTGCATGAAGTGCAGGTCCAGCAGGGCTCTGCACTTCTATAAGCAGACAGAATCTTCCCTTGGTGCAGGGTCCTTGGGCCCAGAAAGTTCTGCACATCTGCATCTGTTCACATAGGTTCTGAGGGGACCTGCATGAATGAGGATATGATTCCAAAAGCTCAAAAATGAAAGGAAATTCTTAAAAAAGAGCCTGTGTTGTTATGGATCAAGTTAATGCCACAGAAATAGTTACTTGTGGTGTTAGGGTTTCCATCCCTAATTCACCACCCCAACCCCCACCCCCATGCCCCAAGCAGCAAAATGAGAAAACATTAGGGTTTGGGATCTTGGAGTCTTGGCAATTCAGTCTTGGGGTGTTCCTTTGGGTTTTCAGTCCTAATGCCTCTCCCCTCCCCTGCACAAACAAAGTTGGACATGAACTCTTTTCTTCATGCAGGGCCAAAAGTGCCCTGTGTGAAGAAAGCCACAACAGACTGTGTTGGCAACATGTGGTGGGTTGTACCTTTTTACCTTTGAAGAGTGCATCATTGTGAGGCACTGGCTTGGAGCTGTACCTTGTGCTTCTGACAGGAGGCTATAAGGCGATGGGAGGAGTCAGCATTATGGATGACAACCCCAAGTAAGACCCCACCATTGATTCGCCATGACTCTGTAAACCCAAAACTCTAACAATATTTCCATTTTCTGCTTGAGGGTTGGGGGGAGTTAGGGTTTGAAACCCTAATGCGACATTTCCCCACTTTTGTAATTTTTACTTGAACTCTCACTGGTGGATTAATGAAGTTTTTTGCACAGAATATACATATGCGTTATAGGAGCGGGGTCACACCCCTATAGTTAAGGATGAGTAGGCGGTTCAATGTTAAATCCCAAATGTTGCACTTTAATAACTTCACAGCTATTCAATAGATTTGCATTAAAATTTGCATGTACCATCGCCCAGGGTAGATCTCTGGATGTGGTAAGTTATATTCCAGTCCGAAGAGAGGTTTCCATGTTGCAGAGAGGTGAAAAACGTACTTTTTGCTCATTGACTTTGCTGGGTTTTTCTTTGAACTTGTCTACAGCCCAGACAGTTTGGAATCTTGGTCTGAAATGTTCAGGGCAGAAACAGACTAGCCCACAGATGTGCCTTTTGCTATGCTAGTCTGATGAAAAATAATAGTCCGTTCCAAAGTTACTTAATTTTTAAATTTTGAAAAATAAATTCTGAGCATGCTCAGTAAGCACTTCAGGATAACTATCTGAAACATAAAAGGAACCCTGTTTCGAATTACAAAATTCCTTTTTCATTTGCCACCATCTTGTTTCTGTTTTCTTCCCCCAAAAAAATTCAAAAGCTGTTCAACTGGCATCATTGAGAGACACCAACACATATGTCTGGGTGATTGGGACTCCCCTAGGTGTAATCTGCACTTTGCAATTGCAGACATGCCCTAGAAATGTTTTGTTTTACTGTTAGGAATCTTGTTTTCAGGACTGCATGATATGAAAAAAGAATCCTCATTCATATCATGAGTCACCAAAAAGGATCCTTTTCCGTGATGTGAGAGTCCATAAGCCTTGCATTCTTTTGCAGTCCCCTGTACTGTCATGTACTTCCCTGGTGTCTAGTAGTACCCCCCTCTACCCTCCAATCCCTATTCTCTGTCTCCTTTTATTTCTCTGGTGTCTAGTTGCACCCCCACCTGCGTATTTTCTTCCCCATATAATTTTTTTTTCACTGGTGTCTAGTGGCATCCCTCACCCTCTGATCCCCATTCCCTGTCTCCTTTTGTTGCCCTGATGCCTAGTGGCACCCTCCACCAGCTGATTTTGGTCTCCAGTATAAAATGTATTTTTTCCAGTCTCTAGTGGAACTCCCCCCCATCCACCAATCACTCTCCCCATTGTATGTTGATATTTTCTGATGTCTAGTGATACCTCCCCCCCACCTGCCATTGATGTTTCAGTACTTAAAATAAAGAAAATTGTACTCAATGTTTTGTTTTGATTTTTTTTTACATGAAAGAGTACCTCACCTATCTGACTCACTCAGCACCCACCATCCTACACCCCTCAGTACACACCCACACACCCTCATCCACCTGAACAGGTCCCAAATTCAAGATCCCATCTCCGATTGAAGACATGTCTTGCTACTGGAACCGGTGACTGCAATATGAAAAACTAAGGTAAATGTGGATCAATGTATTTCAATGAAGTTTTCAACTTTCATGTACAACTTGGTCATTTTTGCATATTTTGACACCAGATTTTTGACATGGCCTTTTGGAGAACTCATGGCATGAACAATATGACTCTCATTATGCAATTTCTGCCCCAAAAGTGATTTTTCCTGGTGTTGTTCGTGAGGTGGAGTCATAAGAAGGCTACGTTGAAAATTTGGGGTCAAAATGTGTAAAAATGGCAAAGTTATGACCATTCATTGCAATTTCTCTATGCATACTCCTAACTTTGGAAAAATTTGATATATTTATATTTTGACACCAAATTTTTAACATAGATGTCTTACTACCCCATCTCATGTATGCCACAGCAGTCATTGTCCTATACTGTACCCATCTCAGGCTATTTACTTATGGAGTAAGGTAAGTGTTATGGCTGACAACCCCAAGAAACACCCCTGAAGCCTGTTGGTGATGCAGGGTAGGGGTGGGGTTTTACATTTGAAAACCCTAACATCATATTTCTCTACTTTTGTCACTTTATCCTCAACCATAACTGATGGATTAACATAGTTTTTTTTGCAGAGAATATACAGATAGAAAAATAGATAGATGGATAGATAGATAGATAGATAGATAGATAGATAGATAGATAGATAGATAGATAGATAGATAGATACAGATTACAGGGGTGCAGTAGTGCCCCTATCTATAGTTAGGGTTGAGTAGCCTGTTTAATGTTAAACCCCAAACTTTGCACATTAATATCTCTGGATCTTTTGATGAAATGAGATGACACTTTGGATGTGTTATCTAAGAGGCAAGGTCTTTATATATGTAAATTTTTGTGATGCAGCTTGTGAAGTTTCTGAGATATACATGTGTAATTTTTTGTAAAAATTTAACTTTTGTCCTATATTTAACATGTTTTTTGTTTATTTTGCTCTCCCCTACAGCCTACGTGGACCAGATTTACCCCAAAACTTGCAGGGGACATGTGTCATGTCCCAAAGCAATGCCTTTGACAGGTCAGGTGAATAAATATTAAAGGGTTCCTGAGTTATAAGGCTTTTAAATTTGGTGTTTTATGACCAGTGCACGCACAGTAGAGGTTTTCAGATAACGTTCTGTGGTGAAAGTAAATATTTGATGCCACAAATGTTGGGTTTACTTTTGTGCCACTGAATTGGCAGGGTACCAAATGTATATATATATATATATATATATATATATATATATATTATACTGGTGCAGGTTGATAGGAGTGTTTAATGCTAAACCTCAAACTTTGCACTTTAATAACTTTGGAACCGTTCAAGGGACTGGCACGCAATTTGGCACACTTTGTGGATTGGGGAATGTCTCTTGATGTGCCACATTTCATGTCAATCCCTTTTGCAGTTTTTGAGATACAGCATGTTGAAAAAACAGAGGGTTTTGCTTTTTTGGCTGTTTTATTTTTTTTTTTGCTCACCTGTATCTCAAACATGGGTTAAAATTAGTAGCTGAAATTTTCATGGTGCAAAGCCTTGGCCTCACAGATGTGCTTTCTGAAGATCTGGTGTAAAAATATTAATCCACTCCAAAGCTATTAAATTTGGTATTTCCCATCCTATGGGAATAAATATATGTCAGGCACGATGCAGGGTTCCAGGTTTTTTTATGCAGAACCCTGCATTGAACTGTAATGTTAGATGCAGAATCCTGCATCAAAGTGCCATTTTTTGATGCAGAATCCTGCATCACACTGCCATGTTAAATGCAGAATCCTGCATTGAAGTGCCATGTATAGCCACATTAAAGTGGAGACAAATGGGCCAAATGACCCTTCCCCATAGAAAGCTTGCCCCCCACCCACAGTGTGGCTGTCATTTAAAAAAAAAACTCCTGCTCCCTCCCTCTGAGCAATCCCACTCACCACCTCACACTCCATCCCCCTGTCATTTAACAAAACCCTTCCTTCTCCCTCCCTCTAAGCAGTCCCACCCACCACCCTTGTACCCGGTACCCATCATTTCACAAAAAAACCTCCCGCTCCCTCCCTCTGAGCAGTCCCACCCACCACCCTCATTCCCCAGTCCATGCAGAAACATTACCCTCTCTCGTCCTTCCTTTGTGCAGTCTCACCCGCCACCCTCCTTTCCCAGTACACCTTTCTTTTAAATAAATCCCTCCTGCTCTCTTCCTCTGTGCAATCCCACCCACCACCCTCTTTCTCCAGTCCCTGTAAAAAATTACTCTCCGTCTCCCTCCCTCTGTGCAGTCCCACCCACCACCCTCATTCCCAAGTTCATATAAAAAATGTCCCTCCCTCTGTGCAGTCCCACCTGCCACCTTGTAGCCAGTCCCCCTTTCATATATATATATATATATATATATAAATCCCTCCTGCTCCTTCCCTCTATGCAGTACCACCCACCACCCTCATTCCCTGGTCCATGTAAAAAATAACCTTCCCTCTGTGCAGTCCCACCCACCACCCTTATAGCCCAGTCTCCCTTTCTTATGCATATGTAAATCTCTCCCACTCCTTCCCTCTGTGCAGTACCCGGCACCACCCTCATTCCCCGGTCCTCGGTCCATGTAAATAAATTATCCTCCCTCTCTGCAGTACCACCCACCACTCTCATTCTCTGGTCCCCCTTTAATGAAAAAGAAAACCGTCCTCGATGTCTTTTTCTTTTTATAACCTGTAAATAAGAAAATGGTCCATTGTCCTTTCCTCAGTCCCCCCTTTCCCATCCCCACCCTCCCACTGAGCACCCACCTCCCCACACATACCACTTACCCATATTTACCTCCGGAGGTCAGGAGCACCCATTTTCTCTGAACCAGGACACGTCTGCACTCTTTAAAGCTGAACTGCGAACTGAGGAATCAAGGTAAGCAATGTATAATGGCACACAACAGGAGTTTCAACTTAGGTTGATATCTAAGCCATTTTTAGGAAATGATTTACCAAATTTTCAAAATGGGGTTCTTGGGACCCCACCTCATGAACACTGTCACTGTCATCTTGTTAATCAGACCTGAAAGGTGATTCCGTGGTCACTGCACAGAATCACCTTTCAGGACTAATTAATGAAATGACAGTGCCACTGTTCATGAGGTCAGGTCACAAAAAGTCCATGTTAAAAATTTGGTGAAAAATGCCAAAAAATAACTGCGTTATGAGTGTGCATTGTGCAGGTTCTATGTACACTTGTAACTTCACCACTTTTTCATATTTTCACTCCAGATTTTCAACATTGCCATTTTTTCACACCTCCTTATGAACAGTACAGCTGTCATTTTTTCAAATCCTGCCTGAAACATGTTTTTGCACCTGTGGTGCAGAATGGCTTGGTCACTGTGTAAAGTCAACTTTTGGGATGGATTAACAAAATCATAGTGCCATTGTTCATGAGGGGATGTCCTAAAAAGCCCATGTTGAAACTCTGGTGAAAAAATTCCAAAAAATGAACAAGTTCCAAGTGTGTGTTGCGCAGTTTCTATGCATGCTCGTAACTTCACCAATTTTTCATATTTTCAATCCTGATTTTCAACATTGGCATTTTTTTTACACCTCCTCATGAACAATACAGCTGTCATTCTTCATATCCTGCCCAAAATGTGTTTCTGCACCTGTGCCACAGATTGGCATAGTCCCTGTGCAAAATCAGCTTTCGACATGGATGTGCCGGTCCACTGGTGCAGTGGAAGGATTTACCATTGCACTGCAGGTGACCCAGGTTCAGGAATGGACTCAGAACACTCAAGGGCTGGCAGGAGGGCAGGTGTGAATTGAGCCACCATTGCAGACTCTTCACCTCCATGGGAGGGGGGGTATATGTCTCTGGTCCAGGCCTCTGGGTGACAATGTTATGCACCATTACTGAAGCACCTGAGCACTGCTCCCGGGGGTTACAGTGGATGATGTGGCTGCATCATGGAGCTCAATGTGACACACACCCCAATTTCCAAAACAAGAAAAATGCCTCTGGTGTGCAGCAAGATGCCTTCCTGGCTACGACGGACATGAGGGGGTCCCTGGCACATCCGTGACAGAGCACCATTGGGGTTTCAGGGGAAGGCTCAGATGGCTCCACCCTGGGAGGTAATCCAGGGGGCTATGCCTGTGGGTGACTCCCAGCTTGACTGTGGCAGCAAAAGGGTGGCTGAAGGAGGTTGGCTACCAGAAGAAGAATAAAAGACATAGTAAGTTAAAAAAAAAAACTGGGGGCTTGAGTAACAAAATCACAGTGCAACTGTTCATGACAGGAGGTCCCACAAAAAACCTTGTTGATGATTTGGTGAAAAAATTCCAAAAAATTACTGAGTTATGAACGTGTGTTGTGCAGTTTCTATGCACGCTCGTAACTTTGCCAATTTCTTATGTTTTCACTTCAGATTTTCAACATTACCATTTTTCACACTACCTCATGCCTATTACAATTGTAATGTTTCAAATCCTGCAACAAATGTTTTTCTGCACCTGTGGTACACAACAGCATTATAGTTGCACAGAATTATATTTCACCAGGGATCTGTAAGTTTTCTGTATTGGGTACATGTGGTGAGGTGATGATAAGAAGGTTATGTTGAACATTTGGAGTGAAAATGATTTAAGATGGCACAATTATGACTATTCGTTGAAATTTTGCTACGTCTGCTTGCAACTTTATATGAGGAAGTACAGGGGCCAGAGACCCCTGTGTTTCCACAGCTAGATACATATGTGCACCTGTGGAGGGATGGCAGTGCAACTCCCACTGTGATATATGGATACTTATATAATTGCATGTTTTTCCATTAAAAAAGTATGCAGATTAAATGTAAAAAACTTTATTATTGCACTAGTTAGGATTTCTGCACACCCTTGATAGTATGGAAATATTAAGTTAGGGTGTAGAATCATAATAGCACACCCAGATTCACAACACAGTTACACACATGGCTAACTTACAGAACTTTAACAGCAACACGTACAGCAGTTTATGTTACACACACTTATAAAGGTCAGTACTTTTAAGCCAACTCATGTCAATAACGCTCAGTAGAACACATTAGTCAGTTATATGAAATCACAACAGTACTGCAGACTTCTTATTCTTACCTATCATACTGAGCGTTAGGGACATGAGTTGGCTTAAAAGTACTGACCCTTATAAGTATGTGTAACATAAACTGCTGTAAGTGTTGCAGTTAAAGTTATGTATGTTAGCCATGTGTGTAACTTTGTTGTGAGTCTGAGTGTACTATTATGATTCTACACACTAACTTGATATTTCCATACTATCAAGGGCATGACAGGAACCCTAACTGGTGCATTAACAAAGTTGTTTGCATTTAATATATCTATATATATCACCTATCTCCCCTTGACTGCCCTTTTCTGACCAATCCTCCCCAGTCCTGTCACACCAATCTCTGCGGGACTTACTTCCAGAGTGCTGCCCAGCTGCCAGATGCAAAGCCTGCAGAGGGTCGGTCATCATCCATGGTCAGTGGGTAATTTTCCTACATTTTCTCTCTTCCATCATTGTTGCTGGGGCACACATGCAGGATGTGGGTACATGGAGATGTGCAGCACCCCCTTCCCTTCCTTGGCACCCAACAGTCCTGCACTACCCTCGGGCCTCCACCCAGGGGCAGTCATTTGGTTGGAGCACCCGTCCTCCCTCCCTGGGAGAGGAGAGTAGTCCTTTGGACACTCAATCCTCTCCTTCCCCAGATGACCACTGGTGGCCTACTTACACCATGAACATGGGTGGCCAGCAAGACTGGAAGTAAGGCATCGATGTCTCAGTCTTCCACGCCACTGGGCCGTCTATGCAGCAAACATTTCTTGTGATGTGCCAACTGCCATCTTGTTCATTTTTTCCATGAATTGTCAAACATGGAAAATACATAAACATGATGGGATTGTAATAAACAAACATCAGAACCTAGCTAAACATGACCTGTTTAGCTAGATTCTGATGTTTCTTTTTTAAAATGCTGCCAATAAATACCTTTTCTGGACATCCAAAATCCCAGGTGCCAAGCTTAGCAAGAGGAATGCTTCCCCTGTCTTCTCTGTATGAGAACAACCGGGATTTCTTGCCTTCTCCAGTCGCAGCTGAACTTCTTCTGCTGGCTACAGTGTGAGCTGTATAATCCTGGCAGTCCACAGAGGACAACTGGGGTTCCACCAAGGAAGAACTGCACACTGAATTTTTATTTTAAAGTTAACACATTCCTTTCAATGCCAAGATAACCCTCTTGGCTACCTTAGCATTGAAAGGAATGTGTGAACTTCAAGGTAGCCCCTGGGGTAACAAGAGGATGGAAAGGAGTCTCCTTGTCACAGGCTTGAGGCATCAAAGTTCCCAATTCAAGTCAAATTCAAGGCTCTGGGCCAGTACACTTTCATTTCACTTAGTCTAGGTGGCATGATGTCCACAGCCTATCAGATCCACCAGGAACTGCTGTAGCCCTTGGTACCATTTAATCAGGGCTTAAAATGTATTGGGTGAGGCAGGGTCTCATAGTTGGTAAAGAAATATTTGAGTAATTTGAGGGGCTCTCACGTGATCTAAAGCCAGGGCCATAACTCCAGGGGTTTGTCCTTTCATAACTTTAAGAAGACAATATGTAGAGATGCGGGGTGCAGTCACTTTAATTTTCAGGTTCAGTTCCCACCTCTACATGGTCCTTCAACCTGCTGATCACCATACTCAGTTTCTCTGGTACCTACTGACACCCCACCCATCAATCTTCCCTGGTGTCTAGTGGCACCCCCCCCCACTCTCCCATTTCATTCACAACCTGAAAAGACAAAAAATGGCCCCTCTGTGTTTTTTTGAAACCTGTAAAAATAGAAAATGGTCCCTCACTGATCAGCATGGGAGTGGGGTGTTAGATTTGGAAATCCTAAAGCCACATGTCCCTACTTTTGTGTCTGTAACCCTAACTAGAGCATTAACTCAGTTTTTTGCAATATATAATGTATATGTGTGTGTGTGTGTGTGTGTGTGTGTGTGTGTGTGTGTGTGTATATAAGTTGCAAAAAACATGGTTAATGCTCCAGTTAAGGTCAAAGTCCACAAAAGTTGGGAAATAAAGTGTAAGGTTCATAACCTCCCCAGTCTCTGAGCAGGAGAGCAGGTGGGTTTGCCTTGCTTTCTGCCTAATGCTCACCCATTTTCCTAAAGTCTACACATCTGACCTAATTTACAGATGGAATGGGGTGAGTATTAGGCTTAAGAAGCCCAAGGCACATCCTACACCTGCTCTCCTGCCTGGTTTGGGAGTATGGGGTGTTAGGGAAGCCCTAATGTTCATTTCTCAACTTTTGTTGCTTTGACCCTAACTGGAGCATTAACAAAGTTTGTTGCAACTTATTTCCTTACTTTTCATGATAGGTATAATAGTATCCTTATTTTACTGTGTGAGTGCAGGGTTCTTTGGACCCTGTGCTCCAGTCCCTCCATAGATGTGTATATGTATGTAGCTGTGGATGCACAGGCCCCTCCAGGCTCTGCACTTCCATCTTATAGGATAACAGTGACCAAACTGTCAGCATAGCCACCTTAATACCCCACTTCATGTATCCATTCAGAAAATTTATGAATCTTCGCCAACAAACTTAATTCTGTGCAACTGCAATGCCATTCCATGCCACAGATGCAAAAGCACATTTAGGGCAGGATTCGAAAAATGACAGTTGTGACATACGTAAGTTGGGGGGTTAATAAGAAGGCTATGTTGAAAATCTGTGGTCAGAATATTTAAAATTTCCAAAGTTATGAGTGTGCTTTGTGAAATTACAATGAATGGTCTTAACGTTGGCATTTTTTCATATTTTGACCCCAAATTTTCAACATAGTCTTCCTATGACCATAACTCATTAATTCTATTGGTGAAAATTTTCAAATCTGTGTGAAAATGACATTCTGTGCCACAGGTGCAAAAACAAGTTTCAAACAGGACGTGAACAATGACAGCTATACTGTTCATGTGATGGTGTGAAAAAATGGCTATGCTGAAATTTTGGATTCAAAATATTGAATATTATCAAAGTTATGCACGTGCATAGAAATATTTCGATGGACCCTCATAACTTGGGCATTTTTAGGAAAGTTTTCACCAAATTTTCAACATGATCTTTTTGGGACCCCACCTCATGAACATTGGTGGTGAAATGTTGTTATTTTGTCCCAAAAGGTGATTCTGCACAGCATTTACGAAATCACCTTCTGTGCCTGATTAATGAAATGACAGTGAAAATTTGGTGAAAAATGCCAAAAAAATGGCAAAGTTATGAACATAAGTTCAAAACACCTTTGAAATACAATACATTATACGGCACTTACCTTGATTCCTCAGTTGACGGTTTGGCTTTGAAGAGTGGAGATGTATCTTAATCCACAGAAGATGACAGCCTGCAACCTCCGATGGTAAGTATAGGATAAGGTGTGTGGTGGTGGATGCTCAGTGGGAGGGTTGGGATGGGAAGGGGATGGTGGGGAAGGCTGTTTCTTTTTTTTCAGGTTTAAGAATAAGAAAGATGTTGGGGGAATTTTTTTTTACAGGTTCAAAGAAAATAAATAAATATTTTGGGACACTGTGGGTGGGTTCTCCAGTGTCCCACACTGCTGGAGGAGGGGCTTGTAATGCCAACATGGGGATTGGGCCCTCCAATGTTGTCACTATGAAACAATGGGCTGTGAGGGGGGCATCCAACACTGGGGGTGGGCATCCCAGTATTGAATTAAATAAATAAATTAGGGTACAGAGTGCGAGGTATGCCACTAGACACCAGGAAATACTGTATAACCCCTTATTTCCATGCACCCTTATTTCTGTGAGTGCTGCATCAACAGATTTATTAGTACAAATATATATTAGCTCTGTGCTACACTCTGCCACGCACAACACTCTGACGGCTGGCAGGAACTCTCAGTAGGCAAGAGAGGAGCATACACTGTTACTGCCATTTCTTTTTATTTTAGTTTATTTGCACAAAAAGAGACATTTTATGCTGTAATAAGGGGTTATACAGTATTATGCACTCTCACCCACCCACCACAACTGTTGCCCAATTTATGAGAAACATGTCCTCCGGTATCTGCAGTGAGGTCAATTTGGGTCTGTTCTGTGTCCATTTAAATTTCATTCATTTGCTGCAGTGTTGGGGGTTGGGTACTGCAAAATCAAAACAGTCTATTAAAAACAGCATGAGTTAATCCTACACAGAGCATTCAGAACCTTGCAGACAATGTAGCCAAAAAATGCAGAAGTCAGACTGTGTTTTGTGATTGCTGTCTCCTTGCTTGGTCAGGGGAAACTTTGGTGAGCTTCTACACTTTCATAATTAACTTAGTTTTCATTAAAACAACAGAGTGTGCTAATATGATGTGCTAACAATCTAGATGTGCACTGCTATCAAACATTGTTTACTGAACTGAAGGTACCAATTACTGTGGTCAGATCTCTGTGGCAAACACCATGTGGTTTTCTGCATTTTGGCAGTTTTCATCAGCTGTAAATTTATTTCCATGGTACTGAGTCCATCCGCGTATATAGCGGAAATACATTTACAGTGGAAATAAGAGTTTATACAGTATATGGGGACAGTGATCGTGGAGTGAGGGGTACCACTAGAGACCAGGGAAAATGGGGGCTTACAACTAACACTGTAGCCAGCAGCAGGAGTCAAGCTGCAGCTGCAGAAGTAAATAAAATCTGCTGTTGTCATACAAAGAATGCGGCGGAAAGCTCTGCTCGCTAAGCCGGTCACCCAGGATTTTGGGTGCCCAGAAAAAGTATTTCTGGGTCTAACTGGGAAAAACAAACACCAGAATCTAGTTAAACGGGGCATATTCAGCTAGATTCTGGTGTTTATTTTTGTGAAATGACAACATATTTATGTATTTTCCATGCATTTTAGTTCACAGGGAAAAAAAAGATGGCAGCTCACAAAACAGATTTTTTTCATCACAAAAAAGGATTTTTTCCTCACAAATAAAGAGTGGATGTCATGAGATTGAAACCTTTTTAGCGAGATCAATTCCTTTGTCAAACTTTCTACCTTTATCCTGAAAACTAAACTTCCCATAGGAAATAATGGGAGCTTAAAAACAATAACTTTGCAACAGATTAATACTTTTTCATCAAACAAACACTGGAAGTTCTGTTACCCAAATTCTTTCTACCATAAAAAATCACATCAAAATTCCATACCATTTGGGTGCAAAGCAATGAGGAAAAAATTGCAAAAGGTGGTGACATTTAACTTTTTTACACTATCCAGATCTCAGACTCCACACATCCAACCACATCAAAACTTGCCACATAAAGAGATCTACCCCACAGGACAGTGCATACCAAATTCTGTGCAAATCTGTTAATAGGTTGCAATGTTATTAAAGTGCAAAATTTGAGGTTTAACATTAAACAGGGTACTCTACCCTAACTATAGGGCATGACTGTGCCCCTATAATAGAAATAGATAGATAGACAGACAGACAGACAGACAGATAGATAATACCTATGGAAACTAGAAACTCAGTATCCTGAGCCCCACAATACCTAGTTCAGGATACTGAATCTCAACATACCAGCAGGCATTTAAATGTAATGCAGGAGTCTTCACCCCTGCACCCCTCATAATTTAAATGACCAACTCTGAGGGGGAGTGGACATCTAAATTAAAAAAAAAGTTATGGGAGGTGAAATCGTATTTCAGCAATTTGGTAGCCAGGAACAGAACCCAGGTCTACCAGTCCATGGTGGCTGAGCTCCTAGTACCTTAGCCCTCCACACCAAGGCACCAGTGTGGCCAGCTTCCGTATCCTCTAGTGTGTTGTGGTGCCTGACAAGAGGTAAGGTAGCTGTTCGTCACATCCTCTATCATACCCCTACCAGCATTACCTTCCTCTTTGTTGGGCTTGTAGGCATCAGGATACTGTACTCGGTCCCGTGAGTTTTGGGATTCTGAGTTTCAGTCATTTAAATGTATACCAGTAGATAGATAGACAGACAGACAGAAAGATAGATAGATAGATAGATAGATAGATAGATAGATAGATAGATAGATAGATAGATAGATAGATAGATAGATTGATTGCATTTCCCCCAAATCAGACAAACACTGTGCAGGGAGATGTATATGCCAATCAATTTTCCCCAAAGTCATGAGGGATGTTTAGGTGTTAAAGTTTAAAAGTTTTATCTGACAGGAATTGGGGTGGCAGGCAGGGAAAGTGCGACTGCCACCCAGTGGCTTGCTTTCAGACCAGTGTTGCTGGTGATTTGGGAGGGGGCATCAGGCTGGGAGAAGAGAATTACTACAAGCAGCACTGAGGGCAAACTAGGAGTAAGAGATAGATAGATAGGTAGGTAGGTAGATAGATAGATAGATAGATAGATAGATAGATAGATAGATAGATAGATAGATGCAACAGGAAACTATAGAGTTCTTTAAAGAAAAAACTACACACTCACATAATTTAAATTGTATTTGTTTCCATGCCAACAGACAACTCCTTTTCTGTAGCTGTTAGGGCTATATGTGCTACCTTTAGTTTGTTTTCACTGCTCATGATAGCCCCTGTGACTGCCCTGGGGGTCTCTATTTCATGATTGTTGAAATCTCATTGTCCATGATAACTGCATTAGTATATGAGAACGTCATGTCGGGTCAACCATTTATATCCTGTATCTCTATGCTGAAAGAACAAATACCCTGTAAAAACTCTCTGGAAACACATAAACTGAATGAAGTTTAAATGGAAAGACCCTGCATTACAACTCAGATAGTTTGCAAAGCTCATGGAAGGTAAAAGTGGTATTTCATACCTTCTTGCAGCTTGTTTCTTTGAAGATTAATTAAGCAGACAGGCATACTGGGGAGTGTAAGGGTTAATTACGCATCATGTTCTCATATGCTAATGCAGCTCTCAGGGACAATGAGATTTCAACAACCACCAAATGGAGCCTCCCAGTAAAATTACAAAGCCTAGTATGACGTGTGAAAACAGACTAAGGCAGCTGCACACATCTCTAACAGCTACATAAAAAGAGCTGTCTGTTGACATGGAAACAAAATTTAGAAGATATGAGGGTGTAATTTCCCTTTAAAGATATTGTTTAGGAATATATTCTATTCAGTTGCCAGCCAAAAGTATTTCTCACATCTTTTAGAGAGTATAGTTTAAGCTGAATTTTCAACAAAGCTGCCTTTCTTAAAATGATGTTTGAAAATGAACATTTATATGACCTATATCAGAATAAATCACAATAAAAGGCAGACTGCAGCAATAAAATCATAACTCTCTTTCTTTCATTCTATACCATAGGCTAAAGAGAGAAATGCTATTTTTGTTTTCAGTTTAAGAGATTCAACAGTACATGTGCATCCTAACATACAAGAATAAAATTGTACATTAGCATGACTTCAATGCAGTTAGAGTTTAGTATTTTCCAGTATTCACAGAATAAATTATATTTTTCAGCAGTCTGATGAGTAGCTGCTAGCAAGGTTTCTTTCTCCTCTCTTTTTGCCAGAGTTTGTTAAACAAGACTGCTGTTGATTGGGGGGGGGGAGTTGACTTGGAGAGGACAACTTCCTCCAAGTAGTATCTTTTGAGGCCAGTGCTGCCTGTGATTTTGTGGTTGGGTTCAGGTGTTGACAGTGTGAGCACTGCAGAGTTGGTTCACTTAAACCAAGACACTGGAGGTCATATTAGCTGTTCCATTGGTGGCTGTAGGAGCTGCTGTATTGGCAGCTGTGGTACCACTCCTTTAGTGGCCATAGGAACCACTCTGTTGGTGGCCATGGTAGTTATTCCTTTAGCCACCATGGTACTATAGTAGAAATGTGTGATGTTGAGTAAAAAATTTGCTTCAACGTTGCAAATATGGCCTACTTCATGAAGTTAAATGCTGATTTCACAACATTTTTTCCCCTGATGAAGTGGCACTTTCTTCTGCAAAGCGACAAAATTTTGCTCAAGATGTTGCCACTTTGCAGAAAAACTTGCCCCTTCACCTGAAAAAATGTTGCGAAGTCAGCAAAGTCAAACTTGGTTGTGCCAATTGGAACTTCTCGAAGCTTCGTGAAGTTGAGGTTTCACAGCTGTGCTGACGAAGTTTAACTTCACTGTGTATTTACTTGGTAGCAGTTCTGTTGGTGGCTGCAAAGTCCAAAAACAGGGAATAGTGTACACTGGGTCAGGATAAACTGATATATTACAGTGCTCTAATTCCAGAACAAATGAAGTGCATTAACAGATATGAGATCAAAATTAGTAGACATGGGCCATGAGACATGATGACAGGCACTCACCACCACTGAATCTTCTATGTATCATGCTGCTCTACCTCTTCCTCAGAGGGAGCCCGGGGGAGGACAGAATTAAAAAAAAAAGATGTACTCATTAGAGACCTGGAAGGAGCAAGGACTCATGATAGAAACATTCAAGTTTCTTAAGACAGTAAGCAGGATCAATTGCCAGTAGTTTTTCAGGCATTGTGCAGGGTCTACTGTGAGAGGGCATGGGTACAAGCTGTTGAGAGAGTTCAGAAAGGATGTGAGAAGGCATTTCATCACAGAAAGAGTGGTGGACAAATGGAACTTGGTGTGCATGGGGGTGGTGGAAAAGGAAATCATAGTAGGCTTCACAAGGGGGTAGAACAGATGTAAGGAGCTGGTAATAGTTGACAGGATTGCACAGTGATGGGAAGAAGGGGCCTGGTTACTACAAGGGGTTCAATTAGGCCCACACAGTGCTAGACTGGTGAGGTAATGAGTTAAGTACAGTGGTGCACAATATAGGGTTCTTTCTTGTTTAGTCATGTCAATTAGGATCTTCATTGAAAAAATGGCAAGAATAACATTGCCTTGTGTTTCTGAACATTATGACAAGTCATCATTGAGTTCATCATCATATTGCAGTAGTGTAGGTAGTTGTTTTGACATTTGCGTACCTTGCACTGGGCACCATTGTATCAACAGAGCACAGTGGATGAATGTTAAACTTTTCTGTCTTTAAAAAAATGTTTGACTGTATGGGCCACAATTTTAAAAGAGATACATGGCACATCCCTAGATGTGCCTGCACATCTCCAGATTTGCGAGGGACATCAGGGGCATGGCAATATTCTGAAGCCCCCAATGCACCTTGCAAACCTAACTGTGTCACCGCACAGAATATTGCAATGTGGGCATGCAAATGAGGGGGCCCGCATTCATATTCCCCACATCACAATATTCAGACATCCCTTGGCAAAGACATGGCTGAATGTGCCAGCCCAAAGTTAGGACACCAAAACCCTACCCAAACTATGCGCAGGGTAAGTTGGTGCTCCATGTACAGTCCAGGGCAGGTCACATGATCCCCCCCCCAGCCCCGATCCATGTCAGGTACACAAGAACAACCATCACATCCTAATAGTCTAGTGGTCCCCCATCTCTGGCCCTGGGCCCGTAAAATACATTCCATCCCCAAGCCCAGTTCTATAATGTAGGGTCCCCCTTCCCACCCCGATCACTATGTGACAGTAGAATACCTACAATCAACCCATTTCCATAGTGTAGGTTCCCCTCCCTGCCTCAATCACTGTGTGACAGTATAATACATATGATTGCCCCATTTTCATAGTGTAGGGTTCCTCCTCATCACCCTGATCACCATGTAACAGTATAATACATACAATAGCCCCATTTCCACAGTGTAGGTCCCCCCTCCCTGCCCTGATCACTGTGTGACAGTATAATACATAAAATAGCCCTGTTTCCATAGTGTAGGGTCCCCCCTCCCTGCCCTGATCACTGTGTGACAGTATAATACATACAATTGGCCCATTTCCATAGTGTAGGGTTCCTCCTCCTTGCCCTGATCACCATGTAACAGTATAATACAAACAATAGCCCCATTTCCATAGTGTAGGGTTCCCCCTCCCCCATCGATCACTGATGGACAGAAGGAAAAATAAAGTACAGTTCCCCGTTTCCATAGTGTAGTGGCCCCCGTCCCGGCCCCAATGTCCGTGAGAGAGAAAAAACACCCAATCCCATTTTCCATAGTGTAATGCCCTCCCCCACAGCCCTGAGCACTGTATAGAATATATGTACAACAATTCCTTTTGCATAGTGTAGTGGCCCCCCCCGGTCAGCAGTACCCCACCACCCCACACTCCTCGCATCCCAACCCATACTGGTGGCTGACATACCCCTCCTCACCCTGCCACGGCCAGCCACTGAATGATCAGTCCCAGAGTATGTACTGTAAATAGTATGCATCCATTATGTGTCATGCATGGCCAATGAGCTCATTAGCATATTTTGGCTGAATATTGCTCTTGGGGGTAACGGCGCATCCTGGTATGCACCATGCATTCCTCCATTGGTCTTCTGCCCCAAACCCTGGATGTGCTGTGCCAAACATGGCAGCCGCCCGCTATGTGCCAAGCATCCATGATCCAATATTCAAATAGAATATGTGATCTGTTCTGATTGCACAATCTGTTTGAATATTGAGTCACAGCTGGACGGCCCAATCTTTTTGATTAGTGCATTGATTTACGCGTGCATCTGCCAGCTCTGAATATATCTCCCTATGTTTCTATGTATTTTTTCTGATCCAGGTTTAGAGGAGAGCAAAAACCCACCTGTGGAGAAAACCTTTGAGATGTCAAGGCTCTGGCTTCATTAGTCCCTTCTAGGTGTACTACTCAGTATTTGAATGTAAATGTGTGATGCTTTTGTAACTTGTGGGGGGACTGAAAGACAGTTTGAGGGGGTCTTTTTATTCAAATTACATGCATTACAAACATTTTAATAAAGTATGGCATATATAACAAAACATTTAAATAAATGTAAAGATGATAATTCACGTACAGTATAATTTTCCATGCACTCATACAATAACAGTTAATAAACAATATTTTATTGAAAATTACATTTCAGTCGCATTACCTACTTTGCCAGTAGCAACTGCCACTACTTTGTGGAAATGTTTGAACCACAGTATCTCATGCACTGTGACTGTTTGTGTCTTCTGAAACAGTTTTAGTGCATCAGACAGCTCCTTCTTTGTTCTGGGCTTAGCCTTTCAATGAATATCCGTTTTCACCCTGTAACAAACCATCTTAATGGGGTTCATATCTGAAGACAATGGACGTGTTTAGACCCAGTTTATCCCATGCCCTTTAATACATTTTGATGAAGAAGTATGCTTTGGATCATTGTCACGGTAAAATAATAACCCTTGGCATATGCATCTGCATAAGCATATGCGCAGTATCATGGCTTGGCATTTCAGATGTCACTTTTATATGTTGTAGCCCTCGGTTTTCATTCCAGTACACTTTAACAAGTTCAGTATTCTTCAAACAATGACAGTATGTGTATAGCTTAACCTCGATTTTGGGAGGTGTGCATGAGCCTCCTGGCACTTCCTGATACTAATGCACACCCCCAGTTCCAAAGTCTCGGGCTCTCCACCGGGCCAGAAAACTAAGAAAAATGCTTGAAGCACCACAAGACCAATGCAGAGCTGCTATGTGTAAAACAAAAAGGTATCATCGCAGACCGAGTGGATGGAGCAGATTGAAACATTCAGAAGTATGCTGCATGTAAAACAGCCTTTAAACTTAATAAAGGTGAGAGCACCATAAGAAACTGAATAGCTGGAATAGTTTTAAGCAACTATTTGAAAGGTAGGGAATTGAAAGAAAAAAGTATAAGGAATAGGTGGCAAGAAACGTGTTTAAATGGAAGTCAGAAAAGCTGTGGAAAAACATCTAATAATGAATAGGGACTGTTTCTGGAGGCTCAATAGCTTCATTTTCTTTTCAGATAGCAAACTAAAACAAAGATAAGAGGAGATTGAGCACTTTTTACTTTAAGGTTCTATAGTATGGCTACTATAAAGCTAGTGCTAATGCGGTGTTTGTGGTTTAATAAGGAAACGTGTAGAAGGAAATCTACATATTTTCTTAAGGTGGCACTCATGCATATCACCTCAAAGAAATGGAGTGAGTCTTTGTCTCACCAGTATAGCTTCTAAGCATGTTTAGCTGAGAACTGAAGTGCAGAAATGGTGTTTATCTCTCTCAGAGAGCTTTCTGATTTATACACAGGTGTTCATATGGAGTTTGACCATTAGGTATGTTTTTTTTTCAAAAGTAACATCCCCTTCCCAGTTTAAAAGCACAATTTTTGGGTATGTATTTTATGTCCGTAAAATAAGCTTTGTGAACATTTATACATATTATTGTTTGATCTGACTATAGAGACACTCTCCATCCTGAGGAAGGGGTACTGGATACCTCGACAATATTGGTGGGTTAGGGTGTTTTCTCTGGTGCACACAATGAAAAGAAAATATCTTTAAAGCTTGAATCATGTGGTGAGTGGTCATCTGTTCCTGTAAATTCTTTGACTAGCTCACAGACTTCCCGTGATGTGCGTGCACTCATAATCCTCATGCAGCAACAAATACACAAGAATCCTACTGTGTCTCTGCACAAGCAAAAAGCATTACTAAATAAAATGTTCATTATTTAAGTCTGCCGTAACATTAGTTAACTGTACCATCAGTTAATTTATCTGGTACACACAGCCAGTGGCACATATGGTACAGTTTCAGGAGGTCCATGGCTAAGACAAGACATATCCCCATGCACTGAGACATCAATCCCACTATTTTCAAGGACTGTGTGGATATTACAGCTGCTATCAGCACCCTTGTTTTCCTCATAATCTGACTCATCGCTGAGCTGATTTTCTTTGCCATTTTGCTGAAACAAAGAGAACTGATTAGAAACAGACCCACAGCTGTGCAGCACACTCATTTAGAAAGACATGGGCTATGGTTCATACAATTTTAGAATAACAAAATTCTGAAAACGTCACCTATGCCACTCTGTGGGGGTTCTCAGTACAAATAATGATTAAACTCACAGGGGGAAAGCACACACAGGACACAGTATTTACTTGTGAACTTTATAAAGAGTTCTGCATCTTCATTTTAACTGTCCAATTACAATGAAACCTCCAACTTGGCTATGCATCATTCATGCCTGCATCATCACTTACCTGTGCCCACTCTACCACCATTCTATTCTTCTTTCCTGCAAACAAAGTGGGAAGTAGCTAGTCACCAGATAGGAATAAGCACAGCATCAGAAAGTAAGACTCAAAGAGGAGAAACTCATCAGTAGGGAGTTATTCACTGTTAGAAGTACGACAGACACAACACCAACACTGTGCTGAAAGCACAAGACCATAATCCAGGTGTCCTGATGCATTGCTTAGGTGGCGTTTCCTCTCCCCTGATGAAGCTCCACCTGAGCAATGCACTGGGATACCTGGATTGTGGTCTTGTGCTTTAAGCACAGTGTCGGTGTTGTGATTGCTGTAACTCTAACAGGGACTAAATTGTTACTGCTCAGCATCCCCTGTTTGAATCATAAGGTATGTTTACATGGCTGCAGTTGCACCACAACAATCCAACCGTTTGGGCTGCTGTGGTGCAAATGCGGCTGCATGAATGCTTACCTGATCATGGTAAGCTGCTCTCTGCTCCTCTCCCCAAACTGCTGCCAAGTTGGAGATGCATTACAGACCAAGCACTGTAAGTGGCTGTGTACACTGGCTACACAACTCGCAATGGCACACAGTCTATGGTCACTGCATCCTTCCAATGATCTGACTCCTGCACTTATGACCCCTCCCCAGTGTGGCTTACATGGGTGCTGAGTGAGGCTATGTAAACTTAATAAAGAACAAGGTTGGAGATTGATGCAACACAGGATCTGCGAAAAGAATGACCATGGAGCAGCCTTGTAAACACAGCTATACTTTCTGATGCTGTGTGGATTCCTATATGGTGAGCAGCTACTTCCTGCTTAGTTTGTTGTTTTGCATATGGGGCTTCACCTGCCCTTGTTGCTGAATCCTGGCCCTGCACCTCAGAGCTCACACTCACATTCTCAACGGCTATGAATTAGGCATAGTGCTGTTATATTTAGACTGAAATTTACCCTTGCCCCACAATGGTTAGCTGATGTTCTTAATAATGTTAGAGCTATTTCTGGATACACAAACTATTACATGATTTAACAAATGGGATAGAAGCATTTCTTAACACTAAATTTATGGGGCTCACTGTTTGTAGACCTATTCTTTAAAATAAGAAAGTGTTACACATTCTGGCCATTTGCTCTGAATTCTGGTACTATGAATTTTAATGGGGAGAGGTTGAGAGCGATGATCAGACTTAACATCTGTTCTTTCCAAACTTGAAAATGCATGCGGGTATCTGCAGCTCTTTTTTCCTTTGTTTAACTCCTACCAATCTACTTAATCATTTCTAGTTTAAGGCGATGGATATTCACCTGCTGCACATCCTCCAGCTCTTTGGTAGAAGACTTGGTTTGCTGGCCAAGGCACCTAGCTTCACCTGAGCTCTTTCCTTCTAGGGCTGCTTGAAAGGCAGAGTAGAGAAACTTACCAGAGCAAGGGAGAAGGATTAAGACTTAGTTTGGCTAAGCAGATTTACTGTGTGGTGGTGTTTTTATTTTTTACTCACAGGGATTGCTACTGTTTGTTGCTAACATTTCATTGCTTTATTTTTTCTCTGATTCAAATTGTTGTTGCTGGTATACCTTCTTCTGCATTATTACAAGGTGTGCCTACAGGTGTGTGCTAACAGATTACTGCTGTAATCTTCTGATTCAAATTGTCTTTTGCAAGGTATATCTTCTGTTACTGCTTTATTTTTCTCTGGAGCAAAGTGTTTCTTACAGGGTATATCTTCTCTGAAATTACTGTATTACAGGTGCAGCTTACATTTTTGTGACTTTTTATCATTGGGCTAAGCAAAATTACTGTTTGACACTGTGTTTTATTTTATTCTTGTTTGTTGAAAAGGTTTGTTGTCTCAGAGGTGTTTCAGTCTCCTTCTCACATTGAAGGAGCTAATTGCTTTTCCTCCCACAGCTCTTCCAAAGGATTAGGTGTGTATGTGGGGGTGGAGCTGGCAAACTGTCAGTAATTTCCAACAGAAAGAAAGGTTAAAAGATCAGGTTAGTTTATATCTTGGAGGTAGAAGACTTGGTTTGCTGGCCAAGGCACCTAGCTTCACCTGAGCTCTTTCCTTCTAAGACTGCTTGAAAGGCAGAGTAGAGAAACTTACCAGAGCAAGGGAGAAGGATTAAGACTTAGTTTGGCTAAGCAGATTTACTGTGTGGTGGTGTTTTTATTTTTTACTCACAGGGATTGCTACTGTTTGTTGCTAACATTTCATTGCTTTATTTTTCTCTGATTCAAATTGTTGTTGCTGTTATACCTTCTTCTGCATTATTACAAGGTGTGCCTACAGGTGTGTGCTAACAGATTACTGCTGTAATCTTCTGATTCAAATTGTCTTTTGCAAGGTATATCTTCTGTTACTGCTTTATTTTTCTCTGGAGCAAAGTGTTTCTTACAGGGTATATCTTCTCTGAAATTATTACAGGTGGTGCTTTACAGGTTTTACAGTTTTATCTAACATTAGGATAAGCTTTCAGGGTTACTGCATTTGTTGTTGACTGATTGTTTCTGCTCTTACCTCCTTGTTCTTCCGTCCGTGGTTCTTCTTTTTAGGCAGGGGAAGGGCCCAGCCACCCACCCTCATCCCCAACCACCCCACGCTACACTCCTTTTATAGGGTACCACGGTTGTGACATTTCCTGTGGCAGAGCAGGAAGGGGCGGATCAGTGGGGCCTCCACAAGGTGATCTCATTTACAGGGGCACTACTAATTTAACTTGTTATAACAATTTAAACAAAGCACAATTAAACCATTACTTGCATTTTTTTTTTTCATTTTTTTCCCTTCTAATTACTCTGACTAGGTTACAAACCCAGCAACTTATTTGGAATGGATTTCATTAACTGCAGGTACTGTGGAACAATTTTCAGAAGGACAGTCTTACAGGATTTAGGACACTGTCCTACATGCTGGGCCTTTGAGATCTTAGGTCTCAGCTCCGGCAGCATGGGCAGAGATTGCACCTCAAATTTCATATTGAAGAGGAAATACATTATAAGAACCACCCGCCATTTCCCCAGCATCCAACAGAAAAACCTCGACCACAGAGGGTAGTTGGTCCAGGAGGTTGGCAGGTGGTTAGGAGGGAGCAAATCAGGTGCCCCATCACTCTCTGCTCTCCAACACATTACCTCCAAAACCATATAAACACTACAAACAGGTATCTGCCTCTATCTCTGAAATCAAATAAAGAGGCAGAAGACACTGCAGAGCAGGACACTGCGGCACAGGAGCTAGCACAACAATACTCACCCAAATCAGGAACCAAAACTAAACAAGCACAAAGGAAATCCAAAAAACTTCTGATCATAGGACACTCCATGATTCGGGGAGTTGATACCCATCTCCAGCCAGGGGTGATGGTCAGATGTCTCCCAGGTACATCAGCATGGAGAGAAACTGACCGCATTGCTAAAATTGTTCACAAAGCAGAAGAAAACAACATTGATGTCCTAGTACACATAGGGACTATCGATCTTGCCAGCCGGTCAGTTGTGGAGACCAAGGAACACCTGACTAAGCTGGGTGACAAACTATCATCTATTTCGTCCGCATCTCCTTCTCTGAGATCCTGCCAGTCTGGGAGAAGGAGCAGATGGACGGAAGGTCAGAGAAGGGGAGATAGGGGAGCTAAACACGTGGCTCAAGGACTGGTGCCAGGAAAAGGACACAGATTTGTAGGAACTGGCAACAGTTCTGGAGCGAAAGTTCTTTAAATTTGATGGACTGCATCTGACTAAAGAGGGAGTCAGTGCATTGGGGCAGAAGTTTGACGTCTTGCAGAATATTTAAACTAGCAAATGGGGAGAGGGGTGCAGCACCCATACGTCGAATGGGAAGAACACCCTCCCCTCAGCTAGTGGTCAAACAGGAATTCAGCGTGTTTGCCGCTCATTTGCATCACCAGAAGAAAAAGGTTTGTCTCCCACACGATGCACAGGGGTAATGCCAAACTTCACCCAACAACTAACACACCAAAATCTGGCCAATGGAAAATCATGTACACAATGCTCACAGCCTGGGAAATAAGATCCCAGACCTGCAGGCAATAATGTCAGAGGCTAAACTGGACATAGTAGCAATTAGTGAGACGTGGTTTACCAGTAACCACACTTGGGATCAGTACCTGGCTATGTATTGTTCAGAAGAGACCGAGGTGCAAAGGGGAGGAGTGGCCCTGTATGTTAATGAAAATATCAAAGTTACAGAAATTCAGAATACACATAAGGAGCCAGAAGAACTGTGGGTCACCCTGGAAACAGGAAATGGGACAGCCATAAGAACTGGGGTTGTCTACAGGTCCCCAGACCAGAGGAGGACATAGACACATTACTGTTAGAAGATATACAAAACATGAAAGCTAAAGGGAGGTTCTGATAATGGGAGACTTCAACATGCCAGATACAGATTGGTCAATACCAGCAGGAACATCTGCCAGAACTAGACTCATAGTGGATTCCCTGCAGGGGGAGGGCCTCAAACAACTGGTACAGCAACCCAAAAGAGACAGGGCTATCCTAGATCTAGTACTGACTAACAAAGAAGGGATCACAGATCTCCAGGTAGAAGGTCACCTGGGGACCAGTGACCATCACATGGTATGGTTCAATTTGGCTACTACATCTAAATCATCCCATTCCAAGGCACAAATATGGGACTTCAGAGGAGCTGACTTTGATAAGATGGCCAACAGAGTTAAGCTAGCCCTGGCAAAAAGAAACACAGGTGAGGAGGTACAGGCAAAGTGGGCAAGCATTAAGGATACAATACTTGAAGCAACATCCCATTGTGTTAGACAGAAAAGGAAGTGCAAAAGAAGAAGGAAACCACTTTGGTTCTCAAATACAGTAGCAGAAAAGGTCAGAGTCAAAAGGCTAGCCTTCAGGAAATATAAGGGAACACAGCGGATGAAGATAGGGAGGCATACCAAACTGCCCTAAGGGAAGCAGGGAAGGCAGTAAGGCAGGCAAAGTCCCAAACTGAGGAAACACTAGCACGAACAGTAAAAGAAGGTGACAAGACTTTCTATAGATACATTAGTGAAAGGAGAAAGTCCAGAGGGGGTATTGCTAAGCTTAATGGAGAAAAGGGAGCATGGAGGAGGAGGACCCTGTAAAGGCATCTATCCTAAATAGATACTTTTGCTCAGTATTTACTGAAGAGAAGGTAGGCAGGGCCCACAGCTCAGCATCATGGACACAGGGGAGGGAGGTGAGCACTACTCCTTCACAAAAGAAAGGGTCCTACAAGAGCTTGCTAAGCTCAGGTGGATAAGGCAAGGGACCTGATGGCATACATCCCAGTGTACTTAAGGAGCTAAAGGAGGAACTAGCAGAGCCATTAGCAGAATTGTTTAGTGAGTCTCTGAGCACAGGAGAGGTCCCAGAAGACTGGAGAAGGGCTCATGTGATCCCGCTCCACAAGAGTGGTAGCAGGGAGGAGGCAGGGAACTACAGACCAGTCAGTCTTACCTCAGTAGTGGGCAAGATTATGGAGGCACTCCTTAAGGAAAGGATAGTGCAACACCTGGACTCCATGGGGCACAGGATCCAAGACAGCATGGGTTTACAAAAGGAAGGTCCTGTCAAACTAATCTCATAGATTTCTTTGACTGGGTAACCAGAGTGGTGGACCAAGGGGGAGCAGTTGATGTCGCCTACCTTGCCTTCAGCAAAGCTTTTGACACTGTTCCACATAGAAGATTGATAAATAAGCTAGGTAGGCTCAGGGTGGGTCAGAAGTTGGTCAACTGGGTGGCAAACTGGTTGACTGGCAGAAAACAGAGTGGTGGTAAATGGTATACAGTCAGAAGAGATGCAAGTCACAAGTGGGTACCTCAGGATCAGTCCTGGGGCCAGTCCTATTCAACATCTTCATTAGTGACCTCGCAGATGGACTAGAGGGTAAGGTTTGTCTTTGCAGATGACACCAAGATCTGCAACAGAGTAGATGATCCAGATGGGGTGGGCAGAATGAGAAGAGATCTGGATAAACTAGCAAAATTGTCAGAAGAGTGGCAACTGGGATTTAATGCAAAGAAGTGCAAATCATGCACATAGGGAAGAGAAACCCTGAAGCCACCTATAGGCTGGGAGGGGAGTTGCTAGCAGTCACAAAGGAAGAAAGAGACTTGGGCATCATCATCACTGATGACCTGAAATCATCCAAGCCGACCTCTAAAGCAGTAGGTAAGGCTAGGGGTGTTAGGGTGTATTAGTAGGGTATCTCAAGTCGTAAGAGGGAGGTAATAATCCCTCTGTACAAGACATTGGTTAGGCCCCATCTGGAGTACTGCGTGCAGTATTGGAGGCCACATCTTCACAAGGACATTAAACAAATTGAGGCAGTCCAGAGAAGGGCAACCAAAATGGTGCAGGGACTGCATCAGAAGACATATGAGGACAGATTAACGGAGCTCAATATGTATACCCTTGAGCAAAGGAGGGAGAGAGGTGATATGATCGAGACATTTAAACACCTTAAGGGCATAAACAAGGTGAAAGAGTCTAACATGTTTAAATATAAGAAAAATAGCAGGACAAGAGGACACAGCATGAGATTAGAGGAGGCCGATTAAGGGGAATGTGAGAAATTCTTTTTCACAGAAAGGGTGGTAGATGCATGGAATGGCTTACCACAAGAAGTGGTGGCTACGAATACAGTGCAGGGCTTCAAACAGGCATGGGATAGGCATAAGGGAGCAATACAAATGACTATGAATAGATAGGTCACTGACAGAGCAAAGGCCGATGGCACATTTATAAGGTAGAAAAAGAAATGGGCAGACTGGATGGGCCTTGCAGTCCTTATCTGCCGTCAACTTCTATGTTTCTATGTTTCAATGGTCTATCCTTGGTCTTATTCTCTTTTCTATATATTGAATACCTCTAGGCCATTTTACAGTTCAGTCTGGCTTATCGTACTTATGCTGGCGATACACAACTTCACATTCTTTGATTCCTTTACTGATAAATCTTTAGTATACAGTGGAAAGAAAAAATCCTAGAACCTGATTGGCTGTCTGAGCTTGGCAGAAGTGAGGTTATCTGAGCACAACCTCACTGTACTGATTTGTCATTGCATTTCTTATCTTTTCTTCAGAAACAAAAATATATTGGCACACTAAAAATCTACTAAAAAAAGTTTTAAATATTTTATTTTATAACAATGAGACATCAGGCTCAAGGTAAAGGAAACACTAATTGTACCCCTGCTTGTTGGCCTGATTTTGATGTTTGATGCCTTTACCTTGAGCACTCTCAAATCTGAACATGAACTTGATATGTAATATGTTTTCATTATGTGTAACTCCTATGTCCTTACTGCATCTATGCCCTCCACTACTTACCTCTTGTAATCCTATGAAGTCTTTTATTGTCAAATAACATTATAATTACCTGACTGTACTGCTCTGTTACCTGTATGTAATTGTTACTCCTGGGTCGCCCCTGAAAAAGGGACCTCCGGGGCCCAGTGGGCCTACCTGATCATCAAAATTCAATAAATAAATAAATTGTATAATAGCAATAATGCACTCCAGGGTGTGGGTTGTGCTGGGATAACCTCACTTCTGGGATGTTGGATGCACTCAGCCTGCTGCCTCGTGCCCAACCACCCAGGTGTGAGGTTATCCCAGCACAGGCCACACCCTGGTCTGCATTACTGCTTAAAGTATCCTTACTTCTTATCAGACATGCACTAGTTCTTGGCTTCATTCAAAGTTTCTGCAATTTAATGATTTTAAAAACAGAAGTCATTCTCTGGAAGAAAAACTCATTTAAAGCTGAGCCCAACATCTACTCAGTCTATATTCTACTCAAATATCAGTTTAACAAATATTATTTGAAATCTCAGAATCATTTTTCATCCAGAACTGACTCTTTCATATTATATAGAAAACGTCTGTAAAATACAACTCACACATTTACATGACATTGCTAGAATGTATCACTTTGTTGATACCTCATCAGCTGAAACTCTTGCTCAAGCCTGTGTCTCCGCTCACCATAAATGTGGTAACTTTCACCTGTATTGCTGCCCTAAAACTACTATCCTTGCCCAACTTCCCACATGTTCAAAATGCTACTGAATTTTCTTTCCTGTTCTAGAAACTCAGAACATATCATTCCCATTCTTAAAGATCTTCACTGGCTACGCTTTCACATCAGAATATATTTTAAAATTGCACATACTGTATGCTGCCTTTAAAATTCTTCATGGCAGTGCACCTATCTTTTAGGTTAAATTCATTTATTCTCCCTAAAAGACTTCTTTCCTTCTCTGATGCTCAGCTTCTTCAAATGCCTACTGTGAAATTTTCCACAGCTGCCAGTAGGGGATCTGTACTGTTTCCCGACTCTGAAACTCCCGACATTTAAATTCCCGACATCGATCTCCTGACTGCATCACTGTCCTGTAATATTAAATCCCGAATCTTTACTCACCCATCATTACGATTTCCCAAGTAATGTTTTCCCGAAATCTGTGTACAGTAACAAAGAAGTGCAGAGGCTTGATCATGTGACTTCTTCGTCGCTCCCTCTGTTAGTAGTTCCATGCCTACTGCTGTCTGCGGCACAAACTTTGACAGCTTTTCTCTCCTTGTGATAATAGAAACAAAATAGTCTTCTCTAAATGTAACAATACACACCCCTTTCTGCCATTAATCCAGATTTATGCAAATACATCTGTCTTTAGTAAGGTTGAGTTGTTTGAATGAGAGCAGCTCAGCTCCTCAATTTATATTCTTAGTGCACTCGAAACAATGTTGTATCAGAAAAGATTCTGTAATATGATTAGCTTTTTTATATAAATACTAGTGCAGCTAACTTATAAATCAGGTTCTACTACATTGTATTATACAACTGTTCGAACATCACTCATATTTCATACTTGCTGTCATTTGTATGAGATCTGTCTACATAGTGTTATTTATTCAACGTTTAATACCATCAACTGGTAAATAATTTGACTCATTCCAAATTATTGTTTGTTAGCTGAGTTTTGGATAAAAAATCTGTTCAGTCATTTACTCATTTCAAATACCTGGCTTTCTCTACATACATTATGTACGTTTTTGTAAAACATGAATTTGTGTAACTGTAGCACTCCAGACCTAGACAATCAAGTACTTTACAGTCATTTTAAGAATTTAAATAAAATATGCTGTTAATAGTAATCAGCAAGTGACTTTAAATTAACTGAGCTGTGTTTACTCTGCATTTGAATTTATTTCATGCAGTCTTGAGTGCTTGAATCAACAATAAAGTAAAACATGATGGGATCTGGCAATTCGGGAATCAGTACTAGTCTGGAGATGCGTGAACTGGAGAGCGGAGTCAGTACAGCGATTATGCGTGAACTGGAGAGCGGAGTCAGTACAGGGATTATGCGTGAACTGGAGAGCGGAGTCAGTACAGCGAAAGTCGGGAAAGCAACAGTCGGGAGATTGTACTTAACCCGTTAGTAGATCTCCATCCTTTGCTGTACACAAACTCTGGAATAGTAACCCTATGTATATCCATTTGCCTGGACCCCCTTTAAATATCAATAAAGAGCTTATTTTTTCTACATTGCCTTTGAGACATAACTGCATCTTTAATTGCTCTGTATTCATTTTTTCTATGTTTCAGTGCTTACTTGAGGCAGGATTCTAGAAAGCATGGCACAACTCACAGGCATATGCGAGTTGCACCATGTGCCACTATGCCAGGGACCCTGTACCCTATTCCAGGATAGGCAGGGTCCCTGGCACCTTTGACCCGTGACTTGCGGCAGCCACAGGATTGCACCATGGGAATGGTGCAATGGACCTGAGTGCCGCCGCCAGAGTACTTGAACCAAATTAACTTCCTCTCAGGCTTCCCCACCCTGTGTAACACAACTGCAGTCCCTGGGGGCTTTGGGGGAGGCTAGGTGTCACAGGTGCAAAGGGGGCATGGTGCAATAAGGACCCGGGTGGCACCCTGAATTTTGGGCAGTGGGGGGCTTCACTGTGCTGGTGGGGGTCTGTGGGGCATGGCAATGTGCAATTTGTGGCACTGCAGGGAGGCATTCATTGTTTTGTCAGGATGGATGCCCCTTAGACCAGCTCCATGCTGGTCTAACCCACAGCACCATAGTGGGACTTGTAATAGCATAACTAGGTTATGGCACCCGCCCTTTCAGAACAGGGCGCAGATGCTGCTGTAACCCACCGTTGCGCCATGCCGCAGCGGGTTGCGGGCATCATGGGTGACATAGGCCATATTCAGCGCAACCTGCATGTTGCATGGTGCAAGCCACAACTTGTAATCGCAACTAGTGTATCACATGGTGCAAGGTGTGATTTGCACCATAGGGTTTAGCGTAAATCGCCTTGCACCATGGGTAAGGCATCTTGGAATTGGGTCCTTTGTCTTCAACGTATTTTGCTTACTGCACATTTGTCTGGCAATTTGGATTACTTTTGTTGAAAATGTTCTATACTGTAAAGTAATGGTCCAGAATCTCTCTTATTATATGTTCTCAGTATAGCTAGTGTTTAAATAAGTCTAGCAACTTCTTACACCTGCTGGTGGAGTATTCCCAAAACCAGAACAGTACAACTATTTGTCCACTAAATGAACTACTTTTGGTGGCACAAAACAAAATGGTATGGCTAGACTTCAGTCTATTTATTATCTTGCCATTTCTATTTGTCCTGTCACAACTGAACATGGGTATAATTCCAGGGTGGACAGAGGGGATATGTCCCCTTAATTATCTCACATCTTCAGAACTGCTGCACATACTCCCTGCTGTGGAATCACCAGTAAGCCTCCCCACACCCTGCTGTCCACCCATGAAACAGCTCATAGTGATGTGTGCTGGGCCAAACCTGTAGTACACTTTACGGGTGGCCCTAAGGACAACTCACAAAGCAGCTGCATAATACTGCTTACTGTGCCAGACTTGTAGTTTGCTTCACGCAGGGCCCTGTGGGCCATAAGCAAGTCAGCAGTCTTGTCAGGTGGTGGCGGTGGGGGGTTAGACATTTAGCTTGCATCTCACAAGGCCCTTTGGGACACAACTAAAAGCAGTGCACCCATCAGGCACTGCCCTAGACCTGTAGTCAGCTTCTCGCAGGGCCATGGGAGCCAAACGTGAAGCAATACATCCACCAAGCAGGCTTCAAACTTGTCAGTTGGGAGTTTATAAGGACAGGTACTAAGTACCCTGTCCCTCAAAGTTGGTGAAAAATGTTATAAAATAAAAAGAGAGAAAAACTAGGTCCTTGTGCATGCACTGTGTGCATTTCATTGACTTAATTTTTGGGCCTCAGATTTTTCTAACACCCATGACTTTTATAGTTTTTCATAATTTTATCAAATTTGAGAACTGAGTTTTTTAACCCACCCCATGAACAACCATCGTAAATTTTGCCAAATTGACCATAAGATTGTACACCTATATATTAAAAGGTAACATGCTGTCATATTACGGATATAGAAAGGAGCACCAATGGGCAACTGCCTTTCTCAGCTCCTCTTACCTTAGTATGAACCTTAGTATGAGTCCATGTTTAGACTTTTCCCCTTGATAAAACCAATAGTAATCAAAGATAGTTTTCTTTTTTTGCTTACTTTTTTGTTTTTCTTAACTACAGGAAGACAAGCATGTTGAGGGCATTGAAGAACCTTGATGAGTAACTTTGAGGAATCGCAGTGAGGAACACTGAGGAAACATGATGAGGCCTACATTGTGGACACTGGTAGGGGAAGGGGCATGGGTGCAGCAGGGTATGTTAGGGTTTGTTTTATTGTATGGATTGATGGGGGAAGCAGGTGGGGAGGGGAACTTGGCTAGTAGGTGGGGAGAAGGGTTTTTTGACTTTTTGAGGTCCAGGGGATAGCGGTGGTGGGGTTGGTGCCCACCCCTGGTATTATTGCAGATTGGCTGGGTAGGAGGGAGTGCCAGTGACAGGGTTGTGGATATGCTGCTGGTATTTTTGAAGATCAGTGGGAGGGAGGTACAGTACTTGTGGCAGTGTCGGGCACCCGCTATCATTTTTACTAAACACTGAGCAGAAGGGCGAGGGGTACCAGGAGCGGGGTTAGGCAGCCACCATTGGCTTTATTCATTCCACATCAGATGGGATGTGGGGTACTTGTAGCAGAGGCTGGGCACCTGCTGACAGTTGTTTTTTTAATTCTGGTGGATGGGGGGATTCCAGCAGCAGGGAACTGCCAGTAAACTTTGGGGGGACTTGGGGGAATCCAATGCCAGCAGCAAGGATGAGTTCCTGACTGACAGAAGTATAACTCGATTGGGGTCCATTTCCATGATACAAAACTGCACCTCAGTGGCAGTTATGAGTAAAAATTGGACCCCCTCACAAAACTGACAAACATCAATTTTGCAAAAATCCAGTTATCCTTAGAACATTGAAAAAAAACATACTGTGCTAAAGCAAAATGGCACTTTAATGTCTGAATAACTAACACATTTTCAGTAAAAGCCATCAACAAAGGGTCATCCTTGGGTCAAACTTTTATGAGCCTGAAAGTTTTATGTTTCAACTGCCAGCTATCACTGAGTAAGACATATCTTAATTTCCATATTTTTTTTTGGGGATTAAACCACACAGACCATTACCAAATTGACAGGATCCAGAGATCTTGGCAATGACTCTATGCATGTCAAATTGCAGGCTATTACATCCAAAGACTACTGCATTTTTAAGGTGCAGAAACTGGTGTTTAACATTAAACTGCCTACTCAATACAAACGTATATATATCTACAGGGTTGGGCCCTTGTCCCCATTGAAAATGCTATCATATATTCCCCATATATGATGGTAAGCAGTTAGCGTATAATGACACCACTTAGCCAGTTATACTGTATTAATGTGTTAATAACACATTAATGTGTTATTAACACATTAATAGCACATTAATACCTAACACACTACTGACCATCTTGTTATACCCCCATAATGCATAACAAGCACCTAAACAGCACTTTTATCTACCACATTAACGCCCTCAGCAACACATCTAACAGGCACCCTTTTAACTCATGGAATAGCTAGCCTAGCGGGAAACACCGGAAAACATAGAGAGTGCAGCAGCTGCTGCAGAAATGCCCAGTTAGGGTTTAATGCAATAAATGTTGTTTTGTTTACCTTCTACATTTTTGTTTATACTTTTAAAGAACTGCACCATCTATAATGTCTGCCAAGCTGCCCCTGGCCATGCCATGCCATGCACCTTAGGCAATTTCCTACATGCAGGTTATGCTAACGAGTGCTACCAACTCTGACATTAGTTTGTAGCCCCCATTAGCATAGCCGGAAGCTGTCTGGGGTACGTGACATGGCCACAGGCAGCTTGACAGACATTACAGATGGCACAGTTCTATAAAAGTAAAAACAGGAATGTAGCGGGTCATAAAAAAATTCTGTTTATTGCAATAAGCCCTAACTGGGAGTTTCTTCTGTCTAGGTTTTCCAATGTTTCCATTTACCGGCAAAGGACTGCTGAACAGAAGATAGAAGGGCAACATGACTGAGACATCCAAATACTTCCATGGAATATACAAGATGGACAGCAGTGACCTATTCACAATCGGGGGACATGGGCTCGGAGTAACATCACAAAACTACAAGGGGGTCAAGAAGGATGTCACAAAGTACTTTTTATGTTGATGTGTAATAAACATATTGCAGCAGCTCTCTCCAGAAGCAGGTTGTGGAGGCGCGGCACTGTTGTGGCCACTGCCCCTACAGCCTGTAAAGGCTTGGCCCGCTTCCCCAAATGCTGTAGCATACTGCTGCTGACACTAGTTCAGCCAGTGTGCCACAACTTTCTAATGTTTTAGCCGCTGCAATCAGGGGCTGCTTTGTCAATGCAGCATCAGCCATTCGCTGCAATGAGGGATCGAGCCGTCATTTCAGAGCAGAACCTTGAAATATTGATATTGTTTGTGAACATGGTGGCAGCTTGCTGCCGTGTTCACAAACAATATTCACCTAACCGCCGAGGGAGTGCCCAATCCCCCCTCAGTAGCATGTACCCCCTCCCCTGTGTTTGCCGATGGGGGCCCCAATCCCCATCGGCTTCAGTGCCATAATGTTTATGTTGCTGACGGGGGAGTCCACTCCACATCTGCATTATGTAACTCCCCCCGCTTATGTTGTGTGCCGATGGGGTGCCCAATCCCAGTTGGCATAATGTAACACCCCCTCTTTTTCTTGTGTGCCGATGGAAGTGCCCAATCCCCTGTCATCTACAGCCGTCCCCCCAAACAGAAGACTCCGTTGGCACACTGGGAGCCCACCCCAACGTGCCTCATGCCCTGTAAAGTGAAAAACGGTCCCGCGATGTCATTTTTTACCTGTAAAATGAAAACGGTCCTCTTGGCGGTCTCCCTGTCCCCCTCCCACAACACTGCCATTTTTTCATACCTCCTTGTGAACAGTAGAGCTGTCATTTTCCATATCCTGGCCAAAATGTGTTTTCGCACTTCCAGAGCAGAATAGCACAGTCGCTGTGGGAAATCAGTGTTCAGGACAGATTAAGAAAATGACAGTGGCACTGTTCATGAGCAGAGGTCCTAAAATGCCTATGATGAAAATTTGGTGACAAAAGTCCGTAAAATGAGTGTATTACGAATGTGCATTGTGCAGTTTCCACACACGCTGGTACCTTTGCAATTTTACAATATTTTCACTCCAGATTTTCAGCATTGTCATTTTGCCACACCTACTTTTGAACAGCTGTCGTTTTTCACATCCTGGCCGAAATGTATTTTCGCTCTTCTGGCACACAATAGCATGGTCACTGTGGGAAATCAGGGTTTGAGACATGTTAAGAAAATGACACTGACACTGTTCATGAGCAGAGGTCCTAAAATGCATATGTTGAAAATTTTGTAATGAAACTCCATAGAATGACTGTTACGAGTGTGTGTTTTGCAGGTTCCATGCACCCTTGTAAGTTTGCAAATTAGTAATATTTTCATGCCAGATTTTCAACACTGGCATTTGTTTGCACCTCCTTATGAACAGTACAGTTGTCTTTTTTCACATCCAGGCCGAAATATGTTTCCACACTTCTGGCACAGAATACCGCAGTCGCTGTCAGAAATCAGTGTTTGAGACAGATTAGCATCGAGCAACTTGGGCGGGAGTGACCAAGCTCAATTGAGCTCTGTCAGGACTGCTGTGGATTTCTTTGTGGGCAGGAAAAGGTGACAACGCAGGCTGGAGCCCAGTACAAAAAAGCAGCCTGTAGCGCAGGGAGACACAGAACGAGTGAGTGAGGGAGGGGGAGTGAGTGAGGTCAATGGAGCTCTGTTGGGACTGCTGTGGATTTCTTTGTGGGCAGGAGAAGGCAGCAATGCATGCAGGAGTTGAGTACAAAAAGGCAGCCTGCAGCGGTGGGAGAAACAGAAAGAGCAAGTGACAGAGGGGGAGTGAGCGAGCTCAACAGAGCTGTCTCATGACTGCTTCGGATTTCTTCGTGGGCAGAAAAGGGTGGCAAGGCAGGCAGGAGCCCAGTACAGAAGGGCAGCCTGCAGCGCCGGCAGAAATGAAATGAGTGAGTGAGTGAGACAGGGGGTGAGAGTGAGGCCAATGGAGCTCTGTCGGAACTGCAGCAGATTTGTTTGTGGGCAGAAAAAGATGCCAACAGAGGCAGAAGCCCAGTAGAAAATGGCAGCCTGCAGCACCAGGAGAAACAGAATGAGTGAATGAAACAGGGGGAGTGAGCGACCTCAATGGAGCCCTGTCGGGACAGCTGCGGATTTCTTTGTGGGCAGGAAAAGGTGCCAACGCAGGCAGGAGCCCAGTACAAAAGGGCAGCCTGCAGCGCCAGGAGAAACAGAATGAGCGAGTGAGAGAGGGGAAGTGACCAAGATCAACGGAGCTGTATCGTGGCTGCTGTGGATTTCTTTGTGGGCAGAAAAAGGCGGCAATGCAGGTAGGTGCCCAGTACAAAAGGCCAGACTGCAGCACCGGTAGAAATGGAACGAGTGAATGAGAGAGGGGGAGTGAGTGAACGAGCTGAACAGAGCTCTATCGTGACAGCTGCAGATTTCTTTGTGGCCAGAAGAAGGCAGCAGTGCAGGCAGGAGCCCAGTACAAAAGGGCAGCCTGCAGCGCCGACAGAAATGGAACGAGCAAGTGAGAGAGAGGGGAGGAGCTAACTTTAATGGAGCTCTGTCGACTGCAGCAGATTTCTTTGTGGGCAGAAAAGGCACCAACAGAGGCAGAAGACCACTACAAAATGGCAGCCTGCAGCACCAGGAGAAACAGAATGAGTGAGTGAGACAGGCGGAGTGAGTGACTTCACCAGAGCTCTGTCAGGACAGCTGCAGATTTCTTTGTGGGCAGAAAAAGGTGTCAATGCAGGCAGAAGCCCAGTGCAAAAGGGCGGACTGCAGCGCCGGGAGAAACACAATGAGCGAGTGAGAGAGGGGGAGTGAACAAGCTCAACGGAGCTCTATCGTGACTGATGTGGATTTCTTTGTGGGCAGAAAAAGATGGCAACGCAGGCAGGAGCCCAGTACAAAAGGCCAGCCTGCAGCACCGGCAGAAATGCAACAAGCGAGTGAGAAAGGGGGAGTGAGCTACCTCAACGGCCTGTGTCAAGACTGCTGCAGATTTCTTTGTGGGCAGCAAAAGCTGCCAACAGAGGCAGGAGCCCAGTACAAAAGGGCAGCCTGCAGTGCAAGCAGAAACAGAATGAGCGACTGAGAGAGGGGGAGTTACCCAACTCAATGGAGCTCTGTCAGGACAGCTGCAGATTTTTTTGTGGGCAGCAAAACATGCCAATGCAGGCAGAAGCCCAGTACAAAAGAGCAGCCTGCAGCACCAGGAGAAACAGAATGAGTGAGTGAGACAAGCAGAGAGAGCGACCTCAATGGTGCTCTGTCGAGACAGCTGCAGATTTGTTTGTGGGCAGAAAAAGGTGCCAACGCAGGCAGAAGCCCAGTACAAAAGGGCAGCCAGCAGTGCTGGGAGAAACACAATGAGTGAGTGAGAGAGGGGGAGTGAGAGAGCTCAACAGACCTCTATCATGACTGCTGCGCATTGCTTTGTGGGCAGAAAAAGGCGGCAACACAGGCAGGAGCCCAGTACAAAAGGCCAGCCTGCAGCGCCAGCAGAAACAGAATGAGAGGGAGTGAGCTAGCTCAATGGACCTGTGTCAGGACTGCTGCACATTTCTTTGTGGGCAGAAGAAGCCGCCAACAGAGGTGGGAGCCCCATACAAAAGAGCAGCCTGCAGTGCCAGCAGTAACAGAATGAGCGAGTGAGAGAGGGGGAGTGACCCACCCTCAACAGAGCTCTGTCGGGACAGCTGCAGATTTCTTTGTGGGCAGCAAAATGTGCCAATGCAGGCAGGAGTCCAGTACAAAAGGGCAGCCTGCAGCACTGGGAGAAACAGAATGAGTGAGTGACACAGGGGCACTGAGCGAGCTCAATGGACCAACGCAATCAACATTCGACATTGACAAATGCTTGTTTACTGAAAGAGTGGTGATGGACTTGAACAAGCTTCTGGACATGGTCATCAGGGATGAAATAGTGGGAGACTTCCAAAGGGGACAGGACAGGCAAGTGGGAATAGTGTGTAAGGGGGACACAGGGGGGTAGTGAGGGCTGACAGTGGCACAGTCCCCAAATTAGACAGGCTCAAGCACATGGACAGGTGAACTGCTAGACCTTTATCTGCTATCATTTTCTATATTTTTATAGAAATAAAGAAATATTTTTGTCAATATGTTTTTATTGGTGTTTTATTAACCAGACTAGATGAATGATACATTCATTCATTACTGCAACTTAATATATAGATTTTAAATTTAATATGTTTCAAAAGCATACAAAAAAAATTCCATAATACCATCAAACTTTCTGTGGTAATAGTACTGTCAATCACTTTTAATAGTACTGTTAATCACTGTTAATAATATAGTTTGATGGTGTTAATACTATCATTGCAAGTGCCGAAAAAGATACCTTCTGCCACCCCACGTCCAAAGCGTGCCTTCTCATTGGCCAGTTTTCCTCTGTGGGCGGACAGAACATTTTAAAAAACATGGTGGCTCGCTTTGTCGCTTAGCTAGACCGTACTGTCTCCTCTCAACATTTCTTTTTTTTTTTTGTTATGTAATCTCCTCTTGAACAGCAGAAATAGGACCACAGGCCAAAAAGGGAAAAGGTAGAACTACCTACCAGTTGTTTTAGACCGAGGCGAGGAGCATAGGTGGGTGGGGTGCAGCACAACAGGCTAGGGCAAGACAATGTGGCAGTCAGCCAGCTAGGACACAGCCTCCTTCACTAAAACAGCCGACTGCCACTCGGAAAAAGTTGAAAATAAATTTTAAAATCCAGATATTAAAAAAATTAATTGATATGTGCCAGTGCATTACCAGCGAGTGGTACCATCTCGAGGTTCTGGACACAGGAACCTCTTGATGGTATTACTCGCTGGTAATGCACCGGCACCTATCCATTATTCTCTATATATTAATGAGATACCACACCCTTTGTGTATACATGTAGACTGAAACCTTCACTGTCATCTCTTTCTAATCTATTTATCAGAGCTAAATGAAGGGATAATAGAGATGCTCCAGACAGATGTACTAGATTATTAAATACAGATGCTAAACATCTGGGACTGGGAAGAAATTTGTATGATTCATATTCAAACCTTTACTTTGATGGATCTCAGAAATATCCAGTGTGAAACACAGAAACAGAAAAATAAAATTTGTTGGCAGAAAAGGACCACTTGACCTGCCAGGTCTGCCCACATTTTCCCTGCCTAATCTGTCTCCAAAGACCCTATCTAGTCTGTGCTGACCCTCCTGCCTCCCTGCCTTTTTTCTGAAATACCCTTATGTCTGTCCCATGCATGCTTGAAGCACCCCCACTATTTTAGCCTCCACCGTTTCCACTAGCAGTCTATTCCAGGTGTCTACCACCATTTCAGTAAAGAAATATTTCCTCACATCTGTCTTGAACTTCACCCCTCACCCCCATCAAGCTTCAGCACATGCCCCCTGATCCTGTAGTTCCTTCTCAAGGTCCTGCAGTTTCTTCTCACTTACAAGTAATTTCCCCCTTGCACCCTGTTCACTCCAGTCAACTACTTGTAGGTCTCTATCACGTCACCTCTCTCCCTCCTCTGTTCCAAGATGTACATGTTGAGATCCCTCAGTCTCTCTTCATAGGGCTTTTGGTGAAACCCCTGCACAATTTTAGTTGCCCTCATCTGGACTGCCTCTACCCTGTCTATGTCTTTTCTGTGATATGGTTTCCAAAACTGGATGTAGTACTGCAGGAGGGGTCTCACCTGTGAGTGATACAGTGACAACCCACCTCCTTCTCCTGCTAGAGATACCCCTTCATATACATCCCAGCATTTCCACTAGCCTTATCCACTGATTTGTCACACTGCTCTACCACTTTGAGGTTCTCAGTTATGATACCCCATGTTCTGTTTCCTGTTTACTGACTATCAGTACTTCCCCCTCATCCTATGCTCCTCTCCAGGGTTCATATGCCCTGTGTGCATGATTTTGCACTTTCTGGCATTGAACTCTTAACTGCCTTGCTTTTGACACTCATCAGGATTTCCAAGACTCAGGCCCATTCTCTGCACCTTTCCAGAGGATCCACCCTATTATAGATTTTGGTATCATCTACAAAAAGTTACACCTTCCCTACTAGTTCCACTGCAATGTCACCAGTGAAGACACTGAAGAGAAATGGCCCCAGTACTGAACCCTGTGGTACCCCATTGGTCACTCTCCTATCATTAGAGTGAGTGCAGTAACCACCACACTCTGTCTCCTATTGTTTAACCAGTTTATAACCCAATTCACCACTTTGGATCTCACCCCTAGGCTGCTCAATTTCTTTATCAGCCCCTTGTGTGGCACAGTGTAGATGGCCTTGCTGAAGTCCAGATAGGACACATCCACTGCCCTGCCATGATCTATTTCCGTGCTCACCCAGTCAAATAAATCTATCAGATTCATTTTTCATGACCTTCTCCCCATGAATTCATGCTGCCTGTGGTCTTGCAACTCACTGGATTCAAGATATCCTACCAGTTTTTCCTTCATTATGGTTTCCATCAATGTTTCCATCAATGTCCCCACCACTGAAGTAAGAGTGATCAGCCTATAGTTGCAGGCCTCCTTCCTGCTACCACTCTTACGTAGAGCGACCACATCATCTCTTCTCCAGTCCTCCAGAAGTATGCTTGTTTCAAGTAAGCTGTTGAACAAGGCTGTCAGCAGGGCAGCTAGCACCTTCTTTTTTTTTTTTTTATTTATTTTTCCTCTTTCTCCCTGGCAGGACCACCGAAGCCATCCACCCTGGTCACAGCCCCCGGAGACCTCTACGCCGTCGATTGCTGCTGAGGACCCTCGGTCACCCCGGCTTGCCCCGGAAGCGGGGCCATGGCCACCCACGGGCTCCCGAACTGTAACTAGTCGGGGTCCTGCAGCCGCGGCTATGTGTGAGGCTCTCCAGGAGGGCTTCATTAATCGGTGGTCCTGCCCTCCATCTTTTTCCGCGGTTTTCTCCCCAGAGGAGGCGGGGGCGTGCAATGATGCCAGCGTCCGCCCGCCTCCATCCCCCCTTGTGGCCTGACGCGTGGAACCCCGGTCTCCCACCAGGGTCTCAACACACTGAGGCTTACCCACGCCCTCCCCCCGGAATAGGAGAGCCGTCCATCGGACGCTCGATCCTATTCCCCCCGGCCGGCCCTCCGATGACCCGGATCCATTCCCGAACCCAGGTCGCCGGCATTGCAAGCGGAAATCCAACCTCTGCGCCGACGGGCCAGCCCTAGCTAGCACCTTCTTGAGTTCTTTTAGTATCCTTGGGTGCATCCTGTCTGGTCCCATAGCCTTGTCCACCTTCAGGGCTGCGAGCTGCTTCTGGATTCTTTCCTCTGAAAATGGACTTGTGTCTATCTCCCGCTTTTCCTTCTACTCCCTGGCAGTTTGTCTCCCCCTCCCTCACTCCACTGTGAAGGCTGAGCCAAGGCATCTGTTTTGGATGTCAGCTTTTTCCTGGTCCTCTTCTGTGCAATCTCCCCCTTCCATCCTTCTAATCCTCATTATCCCTCCCCTTGCTTTCCTTTTCTCACTTATGTATCTGAAGAAAGTCTTATCCCCTTCAGCTACCCCTTTGGCAGCCCTTTCCTATGTCTGTGCCTTTGCTCCCCTTATTGCTTTGCTTCTTTCCTCTGCTTTACTTAGTAATACTCACTGTCCTCCTCCCTCTGTGTTTCTTTATACCTTCTGAATGCCACCATTTTTCCTTTCCCTATCTTTGCCACTTTCTTAGAGAACCATAACCATCTCTTTTTCCTTCTGCTTTTACTCACTTCCTTCATGCAGATGTCAGTTGCTTTAATTATGCCCTCCCTTATCTTTCCCCACTGATCTTCTACTCCTCCCTGGTAATCCACCCCTTTGAGGCAGTTTCCGAGACAGCCTCCCATTTCTTTAAAATCTGCTCTCCAAAAGCGAGGACCCTCATCATCATGTGATTAGCCTTTGTTCCTGTCCTTATGTTAAACCGCACTGTACGATGATCGCTGGTACCCAGATGACTGCCCACTGTGACATCTGTAATGCTGTCCCTGTATTTAAGCTCCTGGTCCAGTACTGCCCCATCCTTAGTGGGTTTTGAACTAGCTGCCTAAGAAAACCCCCTGATAGAGAGTCAAAGATGGCCCTGCTCCTTGCCAAAGCCATAGTTGGAAGGCTCCACTCCACATCTAGCAGACTGAAGTCACCAAGTAGCAGCACCTCCCCCTTACTTGCCATTTTGATGATGGCTTCCCCAAGTGCCTTATCCAGCTCCTTCCTCTGTGTGGAAGGTCTGTACACTACCCTGGTATGGATTGCAGCCCTGGAGTCTGGCTCCAGAGTGACCCAGAGCACCTACAGCACCTCCGTTTGCTCTCACTTCCCTAAGTTATACTCCTCTTTTAGTCTGTCTTGTCCCCATCCCATCCTTTCTGCACATTTGCCCTAGGGGATATTTCTCCTCTCAGGACCCATTTTATAAGCTGTGAAACCCTCATTTCCATAGGTATCCTGGGGTATGATGCAAGTGTATAGGAGAATGTAGATAGCATACAATAATAAGCAAACATCATACAAAATAAGTAAAACATATGCATACAAAGCTAAAGGCATACAATAAATAGCATACAATAAATAGCATACAATAAAATAGAATTGAGATCCAATGCAATAATAAGCAAAACACCTCCTCTAGAGCTTTGTATTCTAGCCTGATCCTTCCTAACTTCCATCTCTTCAGGCAGGACAGGGGAAAATGTGGTGGATGTGTTGCCATCAATGTACACCAGAGCCTTTCCTGTATTATGGCTATCAGGGAGCTGCGTCTTCTTCCCACAAAGTTCTCACTGTCAGGCTCCCATCCCCCTCCTCTGTTCCCATCTTTATTGGTGTTTTTTATGCCTCAACCAAACTCTCACACTCTTCCCTGGTTGACTCTCTTCCCACTATCATCACTCAACTCCTGCCATTGCACCTCCCCTTGCTCATCTGCTCAACCTATCATTTTCCCTCTGTGTTGTTCCTCAGTCCTGGAAGATTGCCAAAGTTATTCCACTTTATAAAGGAGGTGACATCCCCTTCCGTGGCAGCTTCAACCACCAACTCCCTCCTCCCCACCCTCTCAAAGCTGCAAGAAAAACTTGTATATTCCAGACTTTCAAACTACCTCTCATCCTCCCATTTCCACCATTCCACCATCTTCTCCCTGCTATGTGTCACTGACTCCATCTACTTCGGGATACATTGCAGCATATCGTGGCTGCCATCTTTATGGATCTGACAAAGCCTTTGATTCAGTGTCTCATCCTCTTGGGCAAGCTGAGCTCTGATGGTCTCTCAACTCCTACTGGTGATTGGTTTCATATGCACCTCACAGGTCATCAACAGTCAGTGCAGGTAGGAGGCATCCTGTCACCTCCACTACTCATACAGGCTGCGGTCCCTCAGGGCCCCATCCTAGGTTCCATTCTCATCTCCCTGTTCCTGAATGACCTTCTCTCTGCCTGTTCCAACTTGCATATTCACATGTATCCTCTCACCTCTTTTGTTCACTGTGTACATGCTGCCCTTGGGACACGTTATCAGGCAGTTTGGCTTGGGTTTTCAATGCTATGCTGATGACACCCCGCTATACCTGTCCTGTGCACCTGGAAACCAGATGGCAGTATCTGTGTTTAAAACCTGCCTGGCTGAGATTCAGGACTGGATGACTCATGACTGGTTATGACTCAATCCAGACAAGATGGAAGTATTGGTGATGGAGCCAGGACATCGACGAGGTGGAGGGGTATGGGGTGGTGACTTTGGTTTAAGACTGGGTGGCTTACCTTTGATCCCCTCTGCTCAGGTCAGGGATTAGGATGTTGTTTTTTGACGATGGCTTGACACTTGAGGTTTAGGTCTCAGCCATCATTTAAAGTAGCTTTTACCATCTGAGAAACATTGCCTAGATCTGGGTCCTGATACCGTCTGATGCCTTTGTTAGTCGAGGCTTGACTACTGCAGTGCCTTATAAATGGGGCTTTCTGGAGGCAACCTCTGCCATCTGCAGCTAGTGCAGAATGAGGCGGCCAGGCTTTATGAGTGTTCTGAGATCTGAAAATATTACACCGGTCCTCTGCGGGCTGCATTGGCTGCTGATGAGGTGGAAGATTGCCTTCAAGGTTGGTTTACTGACCTATAAAGCCCTACATGGGCAGGGACCTGGCTATCTGCAAGATCTCCTGGTTCCCCACTGCCCATCACCTGCCCTTTGTTCTACCAAGGGTGGTCTCTTAATGGTTCCCAGGACAAGGCTTCAGCTGTCGGGTGATTGAGCTTCTTCGTGGTCGCACCTGTCCTGTGGAACTCATTGCCACCCTACCTTAGAGAGGCCCTCTCAGTGGAAACCTTTAAGAGGGGGCTCAATGCCTGCTTATTTGAACAGGCTCACAGCCTTATATAATTCTATATGTCACTGTTTAGAATGGGAATATAGATTTTATTGATGGATTGTTGGGTGGGGGTGGTAATTTCTGAAAAATGTGTTTTTGGAAATATTTTATGAGGTTTTATGTATGTGTGTAATATATTTTACTGTTTCTGTAAAGCGCTCCGAGCCCCCAAGAAAGTGTGCGCTATAAATAAACTTTTGATTGATTGATTGATGTATGCAGATGACATAGTGATCATCACCTCTGGTCTCTCTACTCCAGCTGTGGAAGACCTGCTTCAGCAGAACTTCCACAATATTCTGCGATGGTTCCAATGCAACCAACTCTGGGTCAACACTAAAAAGCCAGTGTCCATGACTTTTGGTACCAGTCAGAAAACTGGCCAGACTCCTGACACTCCCTGTATTTGGCACACTGGGAGGCATCCCCCCTTGAAGTGGTTTAGTCCTTCAAATACATTAGTGTGTGGTTTGGCAGCAAGCTTGACTTCTCAGTGCACACTGATGCCATTCATTCAAAACTCCACCCCAAGCTTGGTGCCTTGTACTGCAACAAAGACTGCTTATCTCTGCAGGTCTGCAGGAAGCTTGTTACCAAAATAGTGCTTCCTGTTTTTGACTCTGCAGATGTGGTCTATGGCACCCCCCCCCCACTTCCCTTGCCAGACTGGACATCCTTTGTAATGTCTTTTGCCACTTTGCAAAAACCCTCCCCCACCCTCACCACTGCTCTTCCATACCTATCCTACCCCTACTCTCCCATCACTAGACTCATTGTACCTCCTTCATGATCCAAATACTGGTCTGGTTCCCTTCCTCTTACCTCTCCTCCCTGCTCTCTGCTGTCCCCCCTGCCTTGCGCTGCTTCCATTCAGGGATCATCAGACATGTCCCTCCTCCGCCTCCTCACTGAGACGAGGGAGAAATCTGCCTTCTCCTATTTACTCCCTACACCCTGGAATCTCGCTCCTCCTCCCTCCACCTCTCCTGGCTTTCTCAGCTACCAGTTGAACCCCCACACCTGCTCCTGTTACCTGTCCTCCTAATTCCCCTCTGGCCTGGAGACCCATTCATCCACCTGTCAAACCTCGAACTGGGTCTACCCTTCCCCCTTACTGATTCCAATTCCTCACTATCTCAGCATTCCCTTCCCCTATGAGGGCTTAGCATGCTCCAACCTGCTAGGTCTTCCCATCTGATGAGTTATTTATTTTCATTTTTTGTGTGTGTTTGCTGATGTTTGATTGCACTTGCATACTGTAGGTCTTCTTTTAGGTACTGTGACCACACTTTCATTTTTGAGCCAATTCTTGTGCCTGTGTGTGTGTGTAGGATATGTGTCACAATTTGTACACCAATGTAATATTATGTAATGTAATGTTATTAAGTGTTATACTTCTGTTTTCTTCTGTTCCCTTTCCTCCAAGTCATACCTGGAAAAGAGCCTTGGCTCAGTGTGCCCTTCCTGATTACCACTTTTGGAAAAAATAAATAAAAATACAGGATGGATGCATTGGAAATTGTAAAGGTTGAAGACAGTGATTGGTGAACACTGTAACAGGGATATAAGTTGCCAAGTACAGAGTAGTCAATGAATGATTTGTTAAGCATATTGCATACAGGAGGAAGCTAGGTAATGCTATGCAAAATTGGTATCATGCTTGTGAAATTGCATGAAATTGAGGATTTCACATTTGCACAGCTTTTGCAAAAATTGCACAAAAATCGTCAACATTTTACCAATGCTTTTTTACTCATATACCAGCATTTTTCCTAAATTGCAATTTTTTAGTGAGTTCTTAGAAATACACAATTTCAGCAAATGGCTCCATTTATTCATTTTTAAAAATGTGATTTAAAAAAAATGCGGTTTTAATCAAAGTTGCCCATTTTAATCACATTGGTCTAGCTCATGAAATTGCACAAAATTCTGTGAAAAAGAGCACACAATTAATTTTATAATTTCACCTGGCACTACAGCTAGAGCATAAGAAGTAGAGGGGTCAAATGCAGAAACAGACATGGCAAGTGTGAACACTGATTAGGGCTTTCAGGGTAGAGAGAAGGAAGCAGAGTGGAAAGAGAGGGGGTAGCTACACCCACGATGATGGAGTCTGCAGGGATATTTTATTATGCACATAACATATACGATTTGTACAATGGCACAGATTTGTGTGGAAAATGGTTGAATGTGCTGCTGTCTTACCAAAATTACAATTAAGGTTAGAACTTTATTAGTATAATCATGTCTACAGATATTGCAAAGTTATACTTTGCAGGTGAAGTTTTGGCGAAGTTGCAAAATTTGCCTTTGTGAATTACTTCATGAAGTTCCCAGCTCGCAACTTGACCTTACTTTGCCTAACTTTGCCTGTATAGATTGCAAAGTTAGGTGAAGTTTGGCAAATTTAATTAAATTCGCCAAGAAAAAAGGCAACTTTGCCTTGTCAAAACTTTCTTGATCAACACTTCACACTTTGGGGCCCTGTTCTCTAAAGGTGAGGATGGGCTACGCACCGCGTAACCCAGGCGCAGAGTCCACCTGCACCAATGACACCCACCATGGCATTCACAATGTGGCCATGGCCTCCCCTCTGCACCAGATTCCCAGCCAAGCACAAAGCTCTGTGTGTGAGTGGGCAGGGGACTTTGTGGGGGGGGGCGTTCTAGCACTCCATGTCATGCACAAAGGTGCAGAATGCCCCACATGGGGTGCCGGTGGTTACGCATCTGGAGGGCAGCTGTAATGGCTATGTGCCCCCCCCAGTCACCGCTGGTGCTGGCGGGTGGTCATCGGACCCCCACAGGAAGGTGCCCCTGTGGTTGGGGATGGTGATCGTGCTGGGGGATGGTGGCCAGTACATGCCCCCCAGGCTGCTTTGCTGGTGCCCTATGTGCCCCCAACAGGATGGTGTCTTCCTGGTGCAAGGGATCCACTGCGGGCCCAGGTAGGGCAGCTGATTGGCTGCCGCCTGGGCTCCCTTCTCCACCCCCCACGCAGCTCCGCACCTGGGGGGTGGGGTCGCGGAGGGGAGCCGAGTGGGGACTGTTGCTTCATTAATACCGGTCCCCACGTGGTTCTCCCATGGGTGCAGAGCTGCATGCGCCTTGCACGCTTGCTCCACGCCCATTAGTGAATAGGTTCCACAGCGAATTTCACCAACTTCACAAATTAATTTGCGGAGCGAATTTTATCCACTTCACCTATCTCTAATCATGTCCCAGAATAAAATGATGTCAGACTTCTATGCTGAGGTTTCCAGTTGCTTTGGTGGCACAGCTGATAATGCAACTGAAACAGTATTCTGGATGGCCTGTGTTCAAATCCCAGCTAAAGCACTTTCTTCTTTCTCTCTTCTGTTTGTTTGGGTTTCACATAGTTGCACAGCATAGCTGCACACCACACCCTTGTGAATGAAAATGTAATTATCTGTGCAGCAACAGGTTGTGTACTGGAGAAAGAGTAGGGTGCTTTGGGGTGTCTCCAGTGTGTGGTGCCTTGCTAGCGCAGCTGATAGCACAACCAGAATGGTATTTGGTCGGTTTGGGTTCAAATCCTAGCTAAGGAACTGATTTCTTTCTCTCTTCTGTTTGTTTGGGTTCTATGCTGAGGAACCTACTGTGAGAATACTTGCTTGTCATGTGACCTAGAATCAGAATATCATGGTTTTCTTTCTGTGGCTTACAAGACAAGAACAAATTCCACTGATATTTTGGTCATAATACTAACCGAAAATCAAGGTATAGATACAGAGCTAAAGCTAGATTCATCTCTGAACAGTCCTGCTCTTGAAGACTGAGTGCATCACAGTTCAGTACTGGACCAAGCAACTTATTCTGAGTCTGTTCACACCAATATGTATACTAAAGAAAGAGAGAGAGAGAGAGAGAGAGAGAGAGAGAGAGAGACCACAGGCTGGATTTTCTCTATTTTTTTTAATCTCCCTATTCTAGCCTACCCTCCTTCCTGCCGGTCCACCCAGCTCTGTCATCCAGGCTTCTCCCAGGGCTTACCTGCTCCTGTAGTCCCCTACCGCTTGCCCTGCATGGCAGGATGGTGGGGAGTCTCTCAATCTGCCAGGACAAGATCCAGATTTCTGGGAGGTAACTGTGTCACCAGGTGCTGGGTCTGCAGAGGCTGGTGGTCATCCTGGTCAGCTTGGAGTTTCTGGTTTTCTCCCAATGGGACACGGATCATGTGCTGATGTCAAGGCACACATGCTGATATCTGCTATGTCTACCCATCCTCTTTCAGCTTGGGCTGCCTTTCCCCTGGCTTCCACCAGGAGCCAGTGAAACACCGAGCTCTTCCCGCCCTCCCTTCTGGAGGAGAAGAGTGGTCCCAAGAGTGCTTGATTCTCCTTCCCCCCAGCCAGTCCTCCAACACCTCAGGCTCGCTTCTAAACCCAGGTCATCAGTGTCACAAGTGGTAGCATAACCACTGTACTGGCAGCCTGGCCACAGGCTGGACATTCAAAGTATTGTGAAGCATTTTTACCACTGTTCGACTTTTTCCCCCAAAATTCTTAGACTACAAAAAAAAAAAGTGGTCTAATATTTTTGGCACAAGTGTCACAAAATATGCATCAAAAATAGATACATTCAGTAGCCGGCCCAGTGGCATGGAAGGCTGAGGCAGTGGACTCCTTAGCTCCCCCCATGCCAGTGACCCAGATTTGTGAATGAGCCTGAGTCACCAGGGTCAGCCTGGGAGGGAGGGCAAGGAGTTGGATTGAGCTGCTGCAAGGTGTCCCTCCTCTCCCAGGGATGAAAGTAGGATTCCAAGTTTCTTGGCTGCAACCTGGTGGAGGCTAGGTGGCAGTGCAAAGCCAATCAGGGAGCCAGGCATTATACTAGGTGGTAGAAAGGGCCATCACCGGAGCCACAGAGTACATGCACTCCTCCACGCACATGCGCAGCTGTGTTCTGGGGTACTGGGATAATGGGAGGAGAAAATGGAAAATGAGGCACTGGGACAGGCTCAGTGATGCCCTGTGAGCAGGGTGGTTTGAGATCCTCTGTGGGAGGACCGCAGCTTGCCTGCTCCAGAGTCCTGATGATAAAAAGCTATATTGAAATAAAAATGATGCATTCATAAAAAAATGACTCAGCAATAAAAAAATGACAGCCATCAAAAAATGACGCGTCCATCAGAAATCTCATATACAAGTAATTTGTCTGCTGTAAAGTGTACAAAATGTTGCAAAATGTATCAAAACATTTAAAAATCACCAGTGAACATTTTGGCACATTGCAGTGATGCAGCTGTGGCAGAATAACTGTCTCAACTAATGCATCACTAGTTTGGAACATGCAACCTCCAAAGGTTTTGCATTTCATCACAGCTGGAGAAAAAAAGATGTTTTACTTTACCCTAAAACAAAACGTGATTATACATATCAATTCTGTGAGACAATCTTAAATTCTAAAGCATAATTTGCAGTGCATTATATTAAAAAGCAAAGTTAGCATGTTGTAACCGTAGAAATAGTATAGGTTGCTTCCTTCTACGCATAACTGACAAAAGTTATGTTTCCAAGCTGGGAGACATCCTACAGATTCAATCAGCTCTGAAGTCGCTGCTTTGCCAGTTTATTATTCTGCCATCTGCTAACTAAAAGCTTTGCTGCCTGCTGGGTCCAATAAAGACTTTTATTTATTATATTACACAGTGCAACATCTGCCACAGGATTTGGCACAACTCAGCTTCCTAATTGAACAAGCAAACACTACTGTTTTAGTGCACAACTGGGTCCAAAGATGTGTTTACAAAATCTGCAGCAAATATTAAAAGATGTATTATGGCTATTTACAAGTGCTGTAACTTTGATGGGCAACTAGATACAGTCATCTGCTAAACCGGCAATGAACTGTAATTTATTACAAAGGGCATCACATTTTAAAGTTACATACTTTTTAAATATCGAACTCAGGGGAAATTAATTAATTTGGCAAAAACAAAATATACTTGAAACAAACTGGCACCTTTATAAAAACTGTTTAAAGGTAGATTTGAATTAACTGTTTATTTGCCACTATGCCTACAAAATATACTAGTTTTCCATCTGTAAGTAGCTGAGAAACGTTATTTACAGAACGAGAACCCAGTTACCTTTTGTTCTACAGAAGCCACCTGCTGGTACACCTGTTATTTATAAAGACTTCATACAGAGTGCAGCTTCATGCACTGCCATAAAGGAGAACATTGCAGAGTCTTTTTATTTTAATTTCCCCTATTTTACTGCCTGGTAGCTGAGATTAGAACAAACCCACACTGTGAAAGGATATCAGTCAAAATCTATAACTTGGATTATTTCCAAACTATTTTCCAGCTCTAATATTTTGTCCTTATGTATTCTAATCCTGGACTTCCTTCAGTGCTGCCACTTGTCCTCAGGACAGGGTTCCCATTAGACCCTCAAAACTCTTCTCTCTCCCCCATGCCTCTGGGCATAACTTTGCCCCAGTCCACCAAACTGTGAGAACCTTCTCAGGCCTGTCCATAAGGCTCCTTGGTTGTTCCCCTTAATGTGGGCAGGATCAGAGAGACAAAGGGAGGAAGGAAGGAAGGAAGGAAGGAAGGAAGGAAGGAAGGAAGGAAGGAAGGAAGGAAGGAAGGAAGGAAGGAAGGAAGTTGTTCCAACTTGGTGAGCTGGTAACATGGGAACACCTTCTGCTAGAAAGGACTACTCCTCCCATAATCTCCAAATTGACCCCTGCCCCAACCCCACTGAAGACCCAGGGAGGCTAGCACCAGCATGCCTGTTGTTCTGTGCACTGTATGTATTTTACTAACAACTGCAGTACCATCTGTGGACACCCAGGTGATTGTATCACAGAAGGGAGTGAAACCATCCCACCCTGGAGGAGAGTATGCTGTCACTCTGGATGAGTTTCTTTTAATTTGTGCAAACATGATGTCAGAGTCACAGAGCCTATGAATACCCTGGTTAATTAAGGCAGTTACACTATATGGTTGCTATTCGCCCCAGGTTAACAAGATAGTTGCACCAGATAGCTGTTATCTACCCCAGGGCATCATGATAGTTATGCCAGATAGTGGGCCAGTGTAAAAGTTAAACTTCACCTGCAAAGTTCATGAGAAGTGGCCAATTTTTGCATTTTGTGTAGTGCCTGTGAATTGGCCACTTCATGCTTTGCCACAATTCATGAAATGATGAGCCACTACACAAGACAAAAGCAGCCACATAGTGGCAGATTGCCACACTTTGCATAGGTTTTCATTCCAGGAACTGCGATCTTTGTGATTCATGGTTCCATGGAGTGCAGAATTTGTGTAGAGTATCGTTACTCAGATTTTGGCACTTTGTGGCAATATTCAAAAATTGGTCATTTGTTTCATTTCACCCGCACACCACACCTACCAGATAGTAGCTGTTTCTCCTTATATAATCAGGATAGTTATATACAGCAGTTATTACCCTCCCCAATTAATATGGATACGTTTTACAGTATCTGCTAGGGCTGGGCAAAAATAGCAAATTCTGACTTCAAGGAACATTGGTGAAATTTTGCAAATTCCTCAAATGTTTGCAGAATTTTGTGGAATTTAACCAATAGGTTTATTTGGTCATTACTCGGCTGTCTGATGAGCTGGAGACCCAAGAAGTGTCATGCTTTCATGTTGTTAGGTGTTTTGTGGGAATAGCAAATATGACGAAATTCGAATGGGTAGTTTTGAGCTCACAGAAGCAACTTAATATGGAGAGATCTTGGTTAACCAATTTCTAAGTGCAGGAGTTCATCATTTTACAATTTAATTACTTGTGAAATTTAGAAAAAAATGTTCTAAAAATGTACATATTTGTAACATACCTGTTATTGCATGCACAGACCTTAACTTTGGCATGCACGCCCAATCCCTATGGATCATGGAATATAACAAAGGTGGAACATTTGGTTTGGTAGTTTCAACTATACAGTGAAAATACAGCAAATTACTAATTGTCAATATTTTTTCAAAAATTCATAGGAGTGTATTAGAAAATGAAACCAGAATTCCTCTTGTGTAATTTAACTTTCCCAAAGCACTCATCACCACTGCATCTGATGAGCTGAACTATTTGCAGTCCTGTTTTCCGGTCCTGGGGGATTATTTTGTTCCTTCCCTTTTCTCTTAGTTTGACCAGACGGGCTCTGTAGAACTGCTTGTCCCCTTGATATTCTTCCTGCTTGTTCTTCACAGTGACAAACTCCCTTAAAAAGAAAGCCACCTAGTCCTTTTCCCATGATACATATCCCATTGAAATAGCTGGAATTCCCCCTTTCGTTGTGCTGCTGCGATTTTCATCCCCTGCTAAGTCTCTTTGAGAGCTTTTATTTATTTATTTTTTTATTTATTTCAATCTTGGACTGCAATACCTTTAAGTAGGGAACTGCTCATTTACAAAGGTTCCACATCGTTAGGGTGGGAAAACATACAATGGGAGCGAACAAGAGTCTCTAGTTAAACAAATTATACACAGATGTTTTAAACATTTAGATACAATGTGATTTAGTAAAAGCGATGATTTAACACAAGTATTATCAAGTCAAAGTAGCAGCCTAGGAGGCATTGCCAGCACATGGCACATCAATGGAAAATGCAAATGTGTGGGTTATTTCGGCAAACCAAATCAAAGTTATTAAAGTGCAAAGTTAGGGTATAACTTTGAGCACCCTACTCAACCCAAACTCTGGGGGCACAATCGCACCACTATGAAATATAAATAGACAACTCAGATAATAGATAGAGAGATAGTGATAGATAGATAGATAGATAGATAGATAGATAGATAGATAGATAGATAGATAGATAGATAGATAGATAGATCGATAGATAGGTGGATGGATGGATGGATGGATGGATGGATGGATGGATGGATGGAATGATGGATGGACAGACAGACAGCTAGATATGGTATTTGTACTGCAGATATGCCACATTTAGCGTTGTTTGGAAATGGTGCTTTGAAATTATATGGAAAGAACTAAAAATTAAAGTTTGGTAATATGTAATGAAATGTTTGCAGAAATTCTGTGGAATCTCATGGAAGCAGAATCATAATGTTACTTCAATTCTGCCAGAAGTTTAAATCTCACACAGCAATATTATCCTCCCCAGTTTATCAAGCATGATTATTCTTCTGGATATTCTGGATCACTGCACCAGATAGTCACTGTACTTTCCTAACATAGTAACTCAGTAATTTAAGGTTCGAAGAGACACCCGGGTCATCATGTCTTCTCCCCTGCTTCACAAGCAGTGATGAAATACAGTAAGTAAGCTGTGCAACCATGTATCACTTTATAGGGATTACCTACCCACTCTGGTACCCAAGGTACCTGGGATGGATTTTCAGAGATGGCTGTTCTTGGTGCCAATGCAGAAAAACTTTGTGGGTCTGCAAGGTTTTTCCACATGCACCACATTTTCAATCGCAGAGCTGTTTGCAAAGGGCTCTGCAATTTATTGCAGCCTGCAGCCACTTTTTGGCACAGCTGTGCCAAAATGTTTTGCCTGATTGGACAAGGCATAACATCCTCTGCAGCTGCACCTGCCACCCCATGCAGCAATTAAGACTTGGCACTGGTGCAGAGATTTTCTTTCCACACCGGAGACTGTGGAGTGGCACTAGGTCCCACAATGGGCTGAAATTCCAGCCCCTGGTGTTTCCCTTGGTAAGCAGAAATTTCTCCTGGTGTTCCTTAAAGGCATGTGCTAGCTTAATCTCAACTGGTAGGCTGTTCCACAGGTTCACCAACTTCTGGGAGAAACAGTGCCTCCTAACATTACTTCTGAATTTATTGCCCTTAGCTTTTGGGCAAGCCCTCGCATCCTCTTGCAGGATTCCAAAGAAAACACCTCTGACTGTATGACTTTGTCACCCTAGAGTATGCCAATGACTGAGATCCTTTTGTTCAACATACCATATGACCACTGACCAGTTAGATGGCATTAGTTTGCACCCTCTTGACTGCCTCTGTATTCTTTCTGTATTGAGGAAATTATAGCTTCATGCAGTACTTCAGGTGGAGCTGACCAGCTCCAATAACTGGTGTTTGTTTCAGCATCTGCCAATACACATTTTAATTTTTATTACATCGTTTACTTGGTCCTAGAGAGCTACACTCATTTAGGGTTTCTGGAGCTTGACTAGAGCCTTGTAAAGTAGCAGGATTTCTTTCCTTGCTCTGCTGGTCAGCCTCCTTTTGAGGCACCCCAGCATTCTGCTGGCCCTCTTCATAGTGCCTGTGCACTACTTGTCCTGCATTAGCCCCTTGTGCATTTTGACCCCGTGGTCCTGTTCCTTTCTCAACTGCAGTAAGGTAAGCCCCACACAGTCTGTAGGTCCTACTTCTGGTTTTCCTCTCCAAGGGTTGCGCCTTGCATTTGGCTACAGTGAATATTTATTTATCCATTTATTGAATTTTGGTAACTGGGTGAGCCCACTGGAAAGAAAAGGTCAATTTTTCAGGGGCAAGCCGGAGTCAATTACAGGCATGACATCATACAATGAGAATACAGTACAATACACCATACAATATGGGTTTAAAATTTAAAAATTAAAATTTTGGCACTTGCTAAAGTAACTAACGACTGGCAGTGTGAGTCAGATGCCAAGAATTTTGTTTGCACTGTATTTTTAGACCTGAGTAAGGCATTTGATACTGTTGATCATGACCTGCTCCTTTCATCCCTCCACAACATTGGCCTAGATCAAGCATCACTGAGATGGTTTTCCAACTATTTTGTAGGTCAGTTTCAGCAGGTAAAAGCAGAAGGGGAACTCTCTCCTTTAAAACCCATACCGAGAGGTGTTCCACAGGGCTCTATTTTGGGTCCACTGCTTTTCACAATTTACATTAACAGAACTGAAGTTGGCATCAAAGAAGCCAACATACGCCTCTTGGCAGATGACACAGTGTTGTATATCAGCAGACTGACCCTCGGAGCAGCATGTAGTGACCTACAACAAGACTTCGACCAGCTGCAACTAAGCTTCTAAACCAGAAACTACTCCTAAATGCCAAAAAAACTAAGGCAATGATCCTTTCACCTCATTTCCATGCAGCCTCACTTGTAAGGTCACCACCGATCCTTACACTCCTTGGCGAACCCTTGGAATTTGTAAAAAAGTTTAAATATCTTGAGGTTTGGATCGATCATAGAATTTCCTTCACTGACCACATAGAAGAACTGGTAAAAAAGCTCAGAGACTTGGTCTCTTTTATAGAATTAACTATCTCCTTTTGAGGGAATCCAAGATGAGACTGGTCCAAACCACCTTCCTTTCCTTTTTGGACTATGCGGATTTCCTCTACAGTCAGGGTCCTGCCGCAGTGCTCGCAAAGCTTGACACACTACCACAGTGCTCTAAGATTTATTACTGATCTTCCATATTAAACGCACCACTGTACCTTATACTCGGCTGTGGGATGGTCTTCCCTTACAGACAGGCAACAGAGAAACACCACCTTCTGGACCTTCAAAGCAATTACCAAGAAATTGCCTCACTATATTTTGAACCACCTTCCACTAAGTACAATAGGCAAGTACTTGTTGAGAAGTGCCACCTACATTTCTCTGACAATGCCCACGGTCAAATCGCGATTTGGCAGGGCTTCTATAAGTTACATGCTACCTCTATTATGGAATAAGCTACAAAAAACATTGAAATTGGTCCGCCCCGTTACTTTAACAGCTTTCAAAACACTATATGCTCATTCCTTTAAAGAATCCTGTAATTGCTCCCCATGATCATTGTCTCATCTTTAGGAGCAGATCTAGTGGCAGCTACATGCTGTTCCATAAACATTCTCTTCCCCCTCCTGTATCCTTCCCCTTCCCATCTCCTCCTACATTTCACATTCCCTCTCATTCCTTCCCTTCAGTTGCCACAGTTATACGTTATTGTAACCATATCCAACGGTCATACCCTTAAGCTGAGAATGACCCCCCCACCACCAACCCCAATATGGAGTCTGTACGAAATCCACTTGGCTATGACAATGGTCCCTGGTATCCCACAGATTACCCTTGGACCCCCCTACTTCATCTCCTCTACTTCCTTCCCTGGTACCTTCTCCTCTTCCTCCTCCTCCTCCTCCTCCTCCCACCCCCTGTCAAAATCTTCTTAATAACCTTATACAACATCCTTGACCCCTTTCTCCTTCCTCTGGTTTCCTTTGGACCATTGTGTTCATATTATTTAATCACCATGACTTCTTATATGTTTGTAATTACTATTCTATATGCCATGCTACGGTTACCAGATTCATGGCATCTGTTTCTGTGCAATTACATCTTATATTGTTCGTTGTGTAATTCTTGTGTACATTATGATTATGTGTTTTCCAGGTCCATCTCTAAAATGAGCATTGCTCAATGGTGTTCGCCTGGTTAAATAAAGATTTTGATTGATTGATTGATTGATTGATTGAAAATACAAGCAGTCACAAGTATAGTGGCTCACCCAATATTTATATATGGGCAACAAGTAGAGAGATAAGTAGGTGCACCTTACCGGGGGTATGCAACCAAAAACCACAACATATTCCTGCCACAAGCAAGGAAGAATTGGTCAGCACTCCACTGTTCAACACATATAACTTTTAATCCAAAACTCGATCCAAAGACTTGAAAGTTGCAAACCATCAACAGGTACAGAGCAGGCGTGGGTTCCTAATACCAAAGGTCTATAGCAGTTACAATAATGCAAATAGTAGTTCTAGCATTCACCATTCCATAGACCTAAAACACAACCCATGCCAGCATCCACACAGTTGTTAACATTTCAGCATTTACGCACTACAGAACTATGATGACGTCAGTGTGCAGATGCTGAAACATTAACGGCAATGTGGATGTTGGCATGGGGTATGTTTTAGGTCTGTGGAATGGTGAATGCTAGAGCTTCCATTTGCATTATTGGAACCGTATTGACCTTTGGTATTAGGAACCCACGCCTGTACCTGCTGCTGGTTTGCAACTTTCAAGTTTTTGGAATGAGTTTTGGATTAAAATTTATATATATTAAACTGTGGAGTACTGACCAGTTCTTCCTTGCTTGTGGCAGGAATGTGTTGTGCATTTTAAAATACAAACAATCTACAAGCAGAGGATGGAGAACATGTGAACGTGTTGCATTTACAAGACTAGTTAAATGACTAAACATTATACTTTAAATCAAGTGATTTGAGAGACATAACATGAGGCTCCATGAGTCAGACCAATTGTCAAGATTTGTTCAGGCCCTCCTGATTTTTGTCCAAATCTCAAGGGAGTCCACCACCCTGACTAGCTTAGTGTCAACTGTGAACTTTAGTGCCTGCTTTAGACCCAGCTTATAAACAGTAGATGCAGGTTTTGAAGAGTTATGGTTCCAGTACCAATCCCTGAAGGACGCAGCCGAGTATCCCTGTTCACCTGAAGTGGTGCCCATCCACCACCACCACCCTGTAATCCCTGCCCCCAAGCCACTAAGCAATCCATGTGTATATGTCTTTTGTATAGTGCACTAGTTTACTTTGTCCAGAAGCATATCTTGTGCCACAGTATAAAAGGCTTTGCTGAAGTCCAGATAGAGTATGTCCCCAGCCCAGTCCCTTTCCACCACCCCGGTCACCCCCTCAAAGAAGGTGGTCAGGCTCATTTGGCATGATGTGCCCCCTTCAATAAGCCATGCAGAGAGGGAACAAGAACCTTGACCTCATCCAAGTGCTCCATTATCCTGTCCTTGATAATGGCTTCCAGGACCTTGCCCAGCACTGATGTCTGATTGGCTGATTGTTGTGGTCCTGTAGAAGGACCCAATCAAGGGTGAAGACAGTGAGGTACCCACTGATGAAGACTCATTTAGACTCCAAGTGCCAGAATATAGTGATGCCTCTCTACTTAAAGAGCTACTGATGCCTCAAAGAAAACTTTAAAAAGCATAATAATTACGTACAATTCTGCCTGCGTTCCATTTATAGCTTATATATTTCTCCTCCCCATGATTTATTACTAGGGCAATTTGCATGACTATATGATCTACATCCCTTAGAGTTCCTTTAGAGTGCATCTGCCTCTACAGCGCACGCCCTACTTCATCATAATCCTCTGTTGTGACATCACAATCTGTTGCCATGGGAGTAACTGTTATATCACAAGCAGTGCTCTGTGACTTCAGGTAGGGAGAAAACAGCAGGAATAGACAAACTCTTCAGGAGCAAAGATCCTGTTTTCATACAGATGATCTCAGTAATAAATAATGGGGAGGAGGAATACAGCACTAATGGGAAATACAAGCTGGACTGTGTTTAAATATTAGGTTTTGTTAAAGTTCTCCTGAACATGTCACCAGCTCTTTAAATTTACCTGTGCAGCATTGATTTTTGGCATCAGCTTGTTTTATTGCCAGTGACTGCAGTGAATGTAGTGTGCTTTGAGGTAGTGCAGTACCACTCCACATTTTTAGATTCCTTTAATTTCACTGACTATATTTTAAAGGTGGACAATGATGGTTAAATCAGTTGCGCTCTTTTAAGTAAAAGGTTCTGAAAGTTTCAGTAGGGCTTGGATAACTATCAGAACCTCTTATGGCTAATCAACACCTTTTAGAACCTTTTGTAGCTTTCCTGTTCCCACTTGAAAAGTGCTTGTCAAGTCATCACGTGCCAGCCATGTTATGTAGAAATCAGTAGTAGGTCAGTTTCCAATCAAAGCACCACAGCTAGGAAGCACCACTTACAGGTATCTCATCCCATTATCCTCTCCAGACTGGAAATGGAGGAAGGGAATACTTAGGCTAATAGCCGTAACCCTGCTGCATGTGCTATGGAAATGCAGATTAGTCCAGGTGCTTGACAGAAGAAGTGGTAAGAGTGCTAAGAATGAAATAGCACCTTCAAAAGAATTCTCTCTAAACCCTTGTTAGCATAAAATCCTCACTCAGTGATAGTGTTGCCACTGCTTTCTCTACTCCATAAGTCATAATTTAGGATTTAGTAGCAGGCAAGAATTGTTGGCATGAAAAAAAGGTCAGCTTTATTAACAAGCATTTGTTAATGCTGAATGTTTGCTTGCTGGCATTGGCATTGGTAGTGTAGGAGTTAAAGAGATGCATAATAGGAATGGCAGTGAAGTATTGAACTGAAGCCAACTCCACCACCACTCTGCAGAGACTGACAGGCATTGGGGTGTGCCTTTGGGTTGTCAGGCATAATGACCATGCCATTTCACCACACCCTACCCTGCAGACACCGACAAGTGTCACAATGTGCCTTGGGATCTTTGGGTCTTATACTCACCCCATTCCATAAGGAAGTACGAGGAGATGGGTGCAGTATAGGAGAATGGGGTGAACTTTGGGGCCGAAGAGTCCAAGGCAGACCTTGATGCCTGTCACTGGCTGCAGGGTGTGGGTGGGGGTGGAATGGTATGAGCATTACAGGCGACAATCCCAAGTCTCACCCCTGATGCCTGTCAGTCTCTACAGAGTGGGGCATTATGGCCAGAAACCCTAACGGAGAAAGCGTTCATTGGTATTTCCACTCCAATTTTTCAACATAGGTTTTTTGTGACCCCCACCTCATCAACAGTGTAATATCAGTTAGTTAGTCAGTAAGCTGATTTTGCACAGTGACTACACCATTTGGCAGCACAGGTGCGAAACACATTTTGAACAGGATGTAAAAATGACAGCTGTACTGTCTACGAGGAAGTGTAAAAAATGGCAATGTTGAAAATCTGGAGTGAAAATATAAAAAAACTGGTGAAGTCACGAGCGTGCATGGAAACTGCACAACGCACACCCATAATGTAATTAGTTTGGGGATTGTTTACAGCAGATTGTCAACACAGGCATTTTGGGACCTCCGCTCATGAACAGTGTCACTATGATTTTCTTACTGTGTCCCGAACGCTGATTTCCCACAGCGACCACACATTTCTGCGCTTGAAGTGCGAAAACACATTTTGGCCAGGGTGTGAAAAATGACAGCTGTACTATTCATAAGGAGGTGTGAAAAAATGCCAGTGTAGAAAATCTGGATGGAAAATATTATAAATTCGTGAACTTACGACGGTGCGGGGAAACTACACAATGCACGCTCGTAACACAGTCATTTTATTGACTTTCGTCACCAAATTTTCAACATAGCCATTTTAAGACCTCTGCTCATGAACAGTGTCACTGTGATTTTCTTAATCTGTCCTGAACATTGATTTCGTACACCAACCGGGCCATTGTGCGCTACTTGCATGAAAACACATTTCGGCCAGGATGTGAACAATGACAGCTATACTGTTCACAAGCAGGTCTGAAAAAATGCAAATTTTGAAAATGTGGCATGAAAATATTGCAAATTTGTGAAGTTACAAGAATGCGTAGCAACTGCGCAACACATGCTCATAAAACAGTAATTTTTTGGATTTTTTCCACCAAATTTGCAACATAGGCTTTTTAAGAGCCCACCTCATGAACACTGGCACTGTCATTTCGTTAATCAACCCCTAAAGGTGATTCCACGCAGTGACCCCGAAATCACCTTCCGGGGCCGATTAATGCCATGACAGTGCCAGATTTCATGAGGAGGGGTCCCAAAACCCCATGTTGAAAATTTGGTGCCAAATTCCCAAAAATGATTGAGATTTGCATCTAAGTTGAATAAAACCCTATTTATTCCATTATACAGCTTACCGGCATTTCCTCAGTTCACGGTCGGCTTTGAAGACTGCAGACGTGTTCCCGATCCACTGAAGATCGTCGCGCCATACTCTGGAGGTAAGTATGTGGAGTAGCGGGTGTTAGGGAGGCAGGGTGTAGAGGGTGGGCGTGGGTTGGGGAAGGGGGGTCAAGACAGTTAGCGAGGGACCATTTTTTATTACAGGTCATTTTATTTTAAGACAACGCGGGACTTTTGCCACGCTGGGGTGGGCTCCCATCGTGGCAACTGGGAGTCGGGTTTTTTTGTTTGTGGGGGGGTACAGTGGATCTGACAGGGGATTGGGCACCCCATTGCCATACGGACTTTTGTCATGCTGGGATGGGCTCCCAGCGTGGCACCTGGAAATCTGTTGGGGGGAAGCGGAGCTGATGGGGGATTGAGCACCCCCGACAGCCATACAGTGTGTGGGGGGACTCAGGACTGCATGAGCACACTAGGGTGGGCTCCCAGCATGCTACGTAGGTGTGTGTGTGTGTGGGGGGGCAAACTGTCTATGACAGTTCGGATGCAGTGAGTGCTGACATGTAGGTAATTTGCATACTGCCGACAGACAGCAGTATGCAAATTGCCTGCACGAGCCAAGGTGTTTTCCTTTCAACTGTATGCCAATGCATCTGAATGGCTGTCATAGACAGCTCGGACATTCATTGGCACGGTGCAGCTGTGCCTGCAAAAGAGAGCAGGGCATTGGAAGTGGGGGAGGCACACCTACGAAAACTCATATGGTGGCACTATGTTTCTTGCACATGCGTGCAAGAAAACATAAAAATTGCAAAAACTACATCAGAGTACAGTACTGAGTCTGTGACCAATGTTTGCGGAACTTGCTCAAAAGAAATCAAAGTTTGTCCATTAACATCGTATGGCTTATAGAATAATAAAATCAATATAGCAGCAGCAATGATAGCCGAAGAGCTGTGTCTTATAAATTTTCAGATAGTGAAGCAATAAGGCTTTAATGCAGAGGTGTGGGTCTTCAAACTAAAACAGTGAGGCATTTAGTTCAGTCAGTAAATTCATCTTGAAAGTCATGCAGTATAGTGGTTAGATTACCAAATTGTGACCCCCAAAAAGGTAGGTCTTAACCCCACCCCAGCCACTGGATCACCGTGTGACCTTAAGCAACTCACTCTGACCCCCCCTCCAGCTTCAATTCATCCAAGATGTAAATTTGAGCAGAGCAAGACTTTATTATAAATGAGATGTTGCGTCTCATCTGGGTTATTATGTATAAATACATTGTAAGAATAGAAAATAAAAAGAAACCCCCATTATACTTCTGGCACATTGAGCGGTACAGACTGTACTGTATATATCGTACATTATATGACTGTCACAACCCTCTGGGTAGCTTTCCTCACTGGCAGCACTAGCATTACATTGATAAAATACTTCAGTGGTCCTATCTGTTTCCTACTTAAGCAAAGTTCAGCTCAACAAAACAGCCATGATATTAGTGAGCACATTCAGCATGTCTCATGGATGGACTGTCATGACAAACATTGCACCTTGAATAATCACTGAGATATAAAATATACAAATAAACAAACAGCCAGGTGGGGCAGATGGCTGCGGCATCTGTGCCTCACCCTCTACTACACCAGCAACCTGGGTTCAGGAACAAACCTGGGTCACTCAGGGGTTGGCCGGGGGGAGGAGGATTGAGCATTCCAGCAGATGGTCTCCTCCACTGGGGAGGGAGGGAGAGAGGACTGCCTTCTCCATGGCAGCATCGCCACCTAGGTGACCATGGGTAGTGATGCAGGTTAGGAGCAGTTGGTCAGGAGGGAGAGGCTCCCTGATGGAAGATGTCTGCACGTCCAGTGACATCTGCATGTCAAGTCATTATCTATGCAGAGCATATGGGAGGGAAGAACAAGCATTTGTTAATGCCGAATGTTGTCTTGCTGGCATTGGTAGTGCAGGAGTTAGAGATGCATAATAGAAATGGCAGTGAAGTGTTGAACTGATGCCAACCCCACCGCCACCCTGCAGAGACTGACAGGCATTGGGGCATGCCTTTGGGTCATCAGCTATAATGCTCATGCCATTTTACCTCACCCTACCCTGTAAACACTGACAAGTGTCATGGTGTACTTTGAGTCTTTGGCCTTATACTTACCCCATTCCATAAGAAAATATGCTGAGATGGTGCAGTATAGGAATGAGGTGAACTTTAGGCCGAACACTCCAAGGCAACACCTCAATGCCTGTCAGTGGGTGCAGGGTGGGGGATGGGGTGAATGGCATGAGCATTACAGCCAGTGATCCCAAAGTCACACCCCTGACGCCTGTCAGTCTCTGCTGGGTGGGATGTTACAGTTGGAAATCCTAACACCATAGGCGTTTGTTGGTATTTTCACTCCAAATTTTCAACATGGGCTTTTTGTGACCCCAGCTCATGAAGAGCGGCACTATCAGTTTATTAGCTGAAAGGTGGTTTTGCACAGTGGCTATGTCATTTGGTGACACAGGCATGAAAACACATTTTGGGCAGGATGTGAAAAATGACCTGTATTGTTCATGAGAAGGTGTAAAGTGTAAAAAAATGGCAACTCTGAAAATCTGGAGTGAAAATATGAAAAATTGGTGAAGTCATGAGCAGGCATAGAAACTGCGCAACACACATCCGTAACCCAATTATTTTGGGGATTTTGTTAACCACATTTTCAACATAGGCATTTTGGGACCTCTCCTCATGAACAGTGGCACTGTGATTTTGTTAATCTGTCCCAAAAGTTGATTTCCCACAGAGACCACGCCATTGTGCGCCACAGGTGCAAAAACACATTTTGGGCAGGATGTGAAAAATGACAGTTGTACTGTTCATAAGGAGATGTGAAAAATGCCAGTGTTGAAAATCTGGCATGAAAATATTGCAAATTTGCAAAGTTAAAAGGGTGTGTGGAAACTGCGCAACGCACGCTTGTAACACAGTCATTTTATGGACTTTCATCACCAAATTTTCAACATAGGCATTTTAGGACCTCTGCTCATGAACAGTGTCACTGTCATTTTCTCAAACTGTCCTGAAAATGGGTTTCACACAGCAGCCATGGGCCTGTGCTATTCTGTGCCAGACGTGTGAAAACACATTTCAGCCAGGATATGTAAAATGACAGCTGTACTGTTGATAAGGAGGTGTGGAAAAATGTCAATTTTGAAAATCTGGAGTGAAAATATTACAAATTCACAAAGTTACGAGCTTGTGTGGAAACTGCGCAACCTCACGCTCGTAAAACAGCCATTTTTTTGGATTTTTTCACCAAATTTGCAACATAGGCTTTTTGAGAGCCCCCCTCATGAACAGTGGTGCTGTTGTTTCATTAATTGGTCCCGAAAGGTGATTCCATGCAGTGACTGTGAAATCACCTTTCGGGACCGAATAACTCCATGACAGTGACTGAATACACGAGGAGGGTCCAAATAACTCCATGCTGAAACTTTGGTGCCAAAATTCCCACAAATGCCCAAGATATGCACCAAAGCTTAAAAAACCCTGTTTATGCCATTATACAGCTTACTGGCATTTCTTCAGTTTGCGGTCGGCTTTGAAGAGTGCAGACGTGTTCCCGGTCCAACGAAGATCGTCACACCATGCTCCAGGAGGTAAGTATGGGGTGGGGGGTGTGGGAGCCAGGTGCGCAGAGGGTGTGTGGTTGAGGGTGGGGCCACCTGTGTTGATGAGGGATCATTTTCTGCTTTAGAAGTTTAAAAAAAAAACATTGTGGAACCGTTTTTTACAGGGGCATTTGACACGCTGGGGTGGGCTCCCAGCATGCCACCTGAGTGTTTTTTTTGGAGGGGTTCTGTAGCTGATGGGAGACTGGGCACCCCCATCAGCACACAACAAATGGGGGGGGACATTATACCGACAGGGAGTGGGCTTCACCCATCGGCAAGTTAAACTGGGAAGGGGGGACATAATGCTGAGGGGGATTTGGCACCCCCTTGGCACAAACTTTAAATGGGAGGGGGGCTGCATTATGCTGATGGGGAGTGGGCTCCCCCATTGGCAAATGAAGTGGGTTGGGCCACTCTGTGGTGGCATGCCGCCATGTTTTGTAAACTGGTTCACCAGGAAAGGCACACCGTTGCCTGTGAAGCTTGGCTCTCATTGCAGTGGACCCTTTCTTTGATCTGGAGGCCAGTTTACATGTTGCTGGTGTCAGCGCCTGCAGCTGCCTTATTGGGGAATGAGCGACGCACTTACTGATGCATGCCGTGCATTTGTCCACAGTGACTGCACCTCCAAATCTGCTACTAATGCAATATGTTGGGTGCACAAGTGCGAGCCAACATAAAAAGGAAACAACACCTGCTGCAAGCAGGATAAAGCCTGTGGTTCTTCAGTGCCCGTGGTTCCTTAGGAGGCAGTATAGCGTTGTGGTTAAGGCCACTGAGCTGCAAAGCTAGAGACCTGGGTTTGAATCTCATCAGCCCCCACTTGCATACTGTGTGACCCTGAACAAATCACTTAACATCCTTGTGCTCCCAGGTTACACCTGGAAACAAGCTCTTGCTTAGTGTGCCTTTCCTGGTTAAACAATTTCCTCTTCCCTTCCCCTTCCCCTCACAGACCCCACATCACATACTGGGCACAGAACCCTCTGCACCAAGCATAGACATCTGGAAGGGGCTTGGAGAATCCTCAATGGCCCTGCCATAGGGGGCAAGCTATGGAGGATCAGGTGAGTCCTCAGGATAGTCCCACAGAAGGTGGGTGATGGGATTGGGGGGCACAGGATCAGAAGGGGGCCAGCCTGGCAAAAAGGAGAAAACTACACAAATAACCACAAACCCAAGACCAAAGCAGAGGTAGGGTTTCTGGTATCAGACTATTGGATACATATAATGGATACCCTCAAAGAAAGCTTCTACATCATAGTTCATGTTTTGTGCATTGACAGTGGAAAGCTTCCTGAAAGACAAGTAGAAGGTGACCAACAGTATATATTTACGGACCACTTCCCACCAATGTCCTTTTGTGGCAAACTTTGCACCCTTCAGAATCTCTGCATGAACCACCTATTAAACCCTTTCCAGCTGACCCTAAGCCTACTATGGTGAAAGGATCCTTCACTTACCTTGGACATGATAGCATTGAGATTCAATGATCTCGACCTTAACTGATGTTGAAGAAGCTGGACAGACCCTGAGGATAGAGTCAGCTGTTTATACTGATGATGTGAAAGTCGGCAGGCGGTGTGAAAGAGCTATTGTCATGGATAAGTCCCAAGCCATCTGATGAGTTCCCATTGAAGATGAAGATGTAGTCTTTCATGACATGTAAGCATCCACATGCAGATACTTTTTCTTTCCATTTGTTTTTATCTAGCTTCCCCTGTCCCCCATCCCAATGCTCGGCATTGCCACAACAGTACACCTCCTCTGTTCAGTGTGACAGACAGACTGTTGCCTTCCATTGCTGGACAAAATTAGAAAAATCTGTTTTGTGCACTTTTTATGAAATTGTGACAATTTAGCATTATTTCATGCAATGCTTTAAATTATAACAGTGTATTTAAAATGGGCCATTTTGCTAGAAATTGTGTATTTAAAAAAAAAAAGAACACATTTAAAAAAATTTGCAGTTTTCAAAAATGGTGCTGTTTGCCAAAACTGGGCATTTTAAGGAACTCACTTTAAAAAATGTGCAACATGAGAAAAACATGAACTATTCAAATAAAAAGCATTGGCAAAATTATGCCAGATTTTGATACAATTTTGCAAAAATTGTGTGACTAAGAAGCTGGCAATTTCACAAGTATAGTAACATTTTGTTCAGCACTACTGTCTTCACAGTTGATGCCAATGATGATCTTTGGTCAACTGCCAAGCAGCCCATGTCCTTGTTCCTTTTAAGACCACCTCCTCCTCTACATAATGCACCTGGACCCCAGTTAGCAACAATGTGGGTATCCATGATTTGTACTTGGACCCCCAGTCCTCCAGGGGGCAGCATGATGTACTGCCATTCCTACACTTGGCCAGCCAGATATGTTTTTAAAGCACTAGTAGCACCAAAAAAATAGAATAGCAAGCAGAAAGTGTTAGTTATTTTTAAAAGTAGTCCCATATTTTTTATTTCTGAAGTGTTTTGTTTTTCTGTGGCTCATTAGATGGTCTTATACCTAATAGTATTGTGTATGATGTGAAAAGCAGTGCTTTACCTGGAAGCAGACACACCTAGTTCTATTTGTCCTGCTACATCATCAGCATGTGACTTCACTGATTAAAACATAAGTTGTGCTTCCTGATTGATAATATGTGTAGCACATTACCAACCAAGCAGCAGAAGATTGGTTGTTGTTGGTTACTAGTGATGTCACAATCAGTGAGGTCACAATGCTGATGTATAGGGAGAAATAAAACTGATTATGCCAGCCTCCTGGTAGAGTACGCACACCAGACCTGGTACTGTCTGGTAAAAAAATGTTCTAATTAGCAAAACAAAAAAATTAGAAAAAAAAAAACTTCAGATATAAGACCTGATAGCTGACTACTTCTGAAAGTTACTATTAATTCTAAGGAGTACAATAGCTCTTTAAATCAAATGCCTTTCAGGTGGAAGTGCTCCAAAATTAAGACCCTATGGCAAAAAGGCACATGAGTAGTCCATGTATTGTAGACTTGGATATAGACAACGATGTCAGAAAAAGATCGATGGTCCATCCAGTCTGCCCATGGTTCTCTATCTAACCCCGGGACCTATTGTCCATCCAGGGTTCTAGTCCTGCCTATCCACCCCCATTGCCCTCCCTGTTACTGTCACACTGAGTAACTACTATATCCTTCACTCTGCTCCAACTGTGCTTGAACTCATTAATGTTTTTTGTGTCCACCACCTTGGCTGGTATACTGGTCCATGGTTTCACCACCCTTTCTGTAAAATAATGCTTTCTAATATCCCCTCATGAACCCCCCCTGTCAGTTTCTATTCATGCCCTTGTGACCTCAAACTGTTATGCAAGCTAAATAATTCCTCGCATTTCACCTTGTTTATTCCTTTTAGGAACTTGAAGGTCTCCCCTCCCATCTGCTCTCCAGCAAGTACATGATCAGTGCCTTGAGGCGATCCTCGTAAGACCTGCCCTATTTGCCTTGAATCATCTTTGTCATCCTTCACTGCACTGTTCCTAGCCTTTCCTTGTCTTTTTTGAGGTGAGGATTCCAGAAGTGGGTACAGTACTCCAGGTGTGGCCTCATCACAGATCTATATAGAGGTAGTATTACCTTCTTTCATCTGCTGTCAGTACCCCTCCCGATACATTCCAGCATCCAATTAGCCTTACAATAGTTCTTGTTGCACTAGCTTGACTGAAGAAGTCACTAATGATAACTCCTACGTTCCCTTCCTCAGGCATAGTGCTACGTCTTGCCCCATGCATCCAGTACTCTGTCATGGGGTTCTTTTTCACTAGGTGCATCCCTTGTACTTTTTGGCAATGAATTTCAACTAGTAAACCCTAGACCACCACTCTAATCTTTGCAGGTCACTCTGCATTTCCCTGATCCCATTGTTGCTATCCATCCTCCTAGAGAGCTTAGTGTCATCTGTGAAGAGACACAACCTGCCCTGGATTCCTTCTCCAATGTTGTTGATGAACATACTAAAGAGGAATGGGCCCAGGACAGACCCCTGTGGTACCCCACTCATGACCTCCCTGTCTTTGGATTTGAACCCATTAACCACAACCCTCAGCTGCCTCCCCTTTAGCCAGTTACCTACCCATCTTACCATATACCTAGTGCACCCAGGTCCACCATCCTCTTCAGCAATCATCTGTGAGGCACCAACTCAAAAGCCTTGTGAAGTCAAAGTAGAGTAAATCCATGGAGTGGCCCTTAGGCAATGCCCTCAAATACTGTATACACAATATTGATGAGTAGTGGGGGTGGGGAAATTTTTGCTAAAACTGCACATTTTTAAAAGCTCATATTTGTAAAAATGTTTAACGTTATTTGAATAAAAAGACAGTTGTGAAATTGTCATGTATGCCTAATTTTGCTACTGAAATATAGAGAATACTGGATGGGCAACTATGCACAAACTGCATGTGCTTCCACAGAGGGGTTCTGATTCCCTCTGACCTCAACAACATAGCTAGAGAGGTCTGAAGGAATGAGAACCCCAAGGTGGCAGCTTATGATGGTTGTGCATTGAGTTGCATGTACAGCATTTTTTATAGCATATGGTTTGTGAAACTTTTTTCATTATTTTTTTAAACCATCATGCTAGTAGGTGCCACATGTACCATCCACTCAGCAGTTGCAGTTTCATAACCCCTTCCTCCCATTGTAGCCGTCTCATCTGCTGCCACTGATTAAGTGAGATGAGAGTTTATTTATTTATGTATTGAATTTTGTTGACCGGTGCAGCAGTTTGTTAAAAATTCTATAAACAACAGCAATATCATGCACACTGTAGAAGTTTCAGAATGCTGTTGTACCACAGAAGGGTGCAATCATGTTCCATGACCTTTGCACTGTGGTACAACCGTATTTTGAAAGATATGGAAAACTGTACACAACAATGCTGTACCATATACTATTAAAATTTTGCCCCACACCGCATACCATTATTTGAGCAAAATCCCCACGGTGAATCAGTAACAGCAACACAACCCGTTCGACATCCACAGTGTTGAACAGGTTGTCAGAGCGCTATATGGATATAGCTACTCGGTGTTGGCTGCTCTTCCCATTGATCTGCCCCCCCCCACAGATGATTATCTTTAAGTCCAGGGAGTGTGGGGGGCAAAGCTCTCCATAAACAGTCTAAATGTGCCCTGCACCATGGTGGTTAGTTGACACATTTGTCAGGCGATGTGATTATTGTTTACAAATTAGTGCCGCTGTAAAGTCCATCCACAAATTTTTTGTCAGCAAGACTTGGTGGAACCGCCCCACACTACTCCACAAGAAGATTATTCTCAATGGTGCCAATTCACTAAGGTGGGTGGGGTACATGCAAAAGGCACGTAACCTCCTCGCATGGCTCCACACCCTCAGAAGATCTGTGCATCAGTCGTATTCTTGAACACTGGCCAACACATGGCTCCTGTCCATGACCTCACCCCACCCATGCCCAGGTTCATGGGGCGTAGTCATGTGCGGAGCTAGGCAGGCAGCCACCCCACCTGTGTCCCTCAGTCAATTCCTTGTTGGCAGCCAGTGCATATCATGCCAACAGCATGGTGGGGGGTGGCCCCTAGATGTCTGCCCCAGCCCACCCAGAGTGCTCCAACAGCTGGGAAGGCCTTCGTGGGGGGGTCCAATGACCACCGCCATCCCCACCATGATATGCAGTTGCAACCCAGAGGCCACATGACATTTACAGCTGCCTTCAGAAGGCATAGCCATCACTCCCTGTGCACCGCACTCTGTACCTTTTTGAATGGTGCAGAGTGCAGCAAAGCTCCCTGTGCCAGCCCCCTGGCCCACCCCCACATGGAGCTGTGCATTCAGCCAGGGACTCAGGAACATGGGGGACATATTGTTTTCATGCATGCCATGCAGGGTGTGCAGTGGGCATGGCCAGGTGCGGGCAGGTGCGGGGTGGGCTATTCACCAGGGTTACGCGGTGCATAGCCACTCCACACCTTTTGTGAATAGAGCCCAATGTTTTTTCTTTGAAGATACTGATCGACATGAAAAGATATGATGGAACCAGTTGCTGGACACCATTGTACATGGTGCAGTGGTCTAAAATACCAGTTAATTTTATTATGCTTTGACTGAGGATTGTTGAGGTATAGTTTAGATGGAACAGCACATTTTAATAGGTTTTAAAAATGTAGCTATTTTCCTCCAGAATAGTTTACAATTCAAATTACAGTATACAATAAATGTTATAAAAATTAGAGCCACACTGGTAAAAATGAAACATTATACCACGAAGGTTCAGGCTAAATATTGAGCTAGTAGTTCCAATAGCTGACCCAGATCAATTCCTGGAAAGGGAAGTAAAAGAAACTGACAGAGAGCAGAAGTTTTCTTATAGCTCTCAAAACTTACCCAAAAAGCTGGGCCATTGGTGCAGCAGGAAAGCTACTACTCATGATGCCACTGACCCAAGTTCAGCAGCGAGCTTGGGTCATCAGAGGTTGGCCGGAGGGAGGAGGAATGACCATCCAAGGGGATGCTTTCCTCCTAAAGAGAGGAAGGGGCAGCAAGCTTCACTGCTATACTGCCATCTAGGTGTCCACAGGTGACAGTGCAGTTGGAGTGGCTTGTGGGTGGGAAGACGTCAGCTGGTGCCACACTGTGCATGCTTGCGTGCATGCGTGCTTGCATGCTTGCACACCATTGTCTCCGATGTCCTGGGGGCAATGGGAGAAAAGAGTAGGAAAAACCCTGACTGCCTAGATGACACTAGCCTGCTTGCAGACCATGCACCTGGTTACCCAGGCACTGCCTCACACAACTGTACCCATTCAGTGGCAGGGAATAGGGGAACCCCACTGTCCCCTGCCAGAGGAGGAAGGTCTAGGGATACACAGGAAAGTGAAGGTAAGTCCTGGGGAATACCAGGGTGATGGAGCTGGGACAGGCTGAGAAGATGGGGGCCAACTGGAGAACAGTGGCATAAACAATTACACACAAAAAAAATTGCCCAAAAGATTTTTGCAGATGCTGTGCCCTGACTAAAAGTGTAAGTACAGTGCAGCCCTTTTACACGCACACCCTTTTTTACACAGAACAAAATGTACATTTAAGAGGACTGTGCACTTATCCAGACCTACATGTTTTCAGTGGGAAGGACTGAGCCTGAGATGATTTTTATTTTCTTTATTTCTGTACTTAGAATAGCATAAAAACAAGTGTAATATCAAATAAAATACATTAATGTCAGGAAAGGCAAACATTTGAACTAAAAATTATACAATTTTTTAACACTAAAGAAAAAGAACTTAATAAAGATCTTGTTTTTTTAGCACATTACTAGTGATTATGCTTAAAACAGTGCTTTAGAGTTTCTCATTGAACCATCACATCAGCACCCTCTGGCTCTTTTAACAGGTACCTTCTAAGGACAATGACATTTTTTTCCTGTCTTGATTTTCCACAACTGTAAATTGATGGTCTAAACTAAAATGTAGTTGCCCTTTTATCTTATAAGCTCAGCTCTTCAACAGACACATTCCAATGACAATTAGAGTCTTCCTGTTTGTTAGCAATGTGAATTGATTGTAATGTTTTGATGCTGCAAGCTCGGCCCTGTAGAAACTAAACAATGTACAGTAATTATTCCTATTATGTGCATTTCTGACTGTAATCTACTGTACTACTATACCTGCAGTACTTGTTATACATGTTATATCGTATCGTATTTGTACAAATCATTTGCTATCATTTCTTTATTACAATAACTGTACTTGTATTTGTTCTAATTATTTGCCATGTACTGGGTCTCGGCCCCCAGGTCGCATCTGGAATCGAGCATGTTGCTCAGTATGCCTTCCTGGTAAATCTCGTAAGTAAATAAATAAATAAATGTGTAACCTCTAGTCTATGTCTTGAATCCACATCCAACCGCTATAGCTGCCATGCTATTCGGCTATTTTCACTCTGACCTGAAGAAGAGTTTTATCTCTCAAAAGCTAGTCTTAGAAATAATTTTGTTAGTCCAATAAAATGCATCACCCGCAACTTATTTGTTGTTTTTTTTCTCTATATTTGAAAAAGGAAGAAACAGAAAAAGAAAAAAATCAAGTCAAGGGGAGGAAGGGGGGGAATCTTGGAGGGGGGACTAGTAGAGGGGGGGAATGGGCAGACTTGATGGGCCAGTAAGGTTCTTTTCTGCTGTCACATGTGTATGAATCTATAAAAACGACCATCCAAGTTTGTAATCTGACCTCAAAAGGGCAATCACATGGAAGGCCTCTGAGACTCTACATTTCTAATTTTTTTTGAGATCTTTACTGAATGGGACAAAGTGCAACAAAGAACTCTAATACAGCATGTCTTACTGTCTGGACAGAATACCCATTAGTTCTTAGGTCACAAAAAAGAGGAAATAAATTGTAGTTATGACAACATTACAGATTGAGGGAGTGTTCCCAACCAATCACAGCACTCCTTTCCTCTGTGCATGAGATAGTTCTATTCAGTGAAGAGTGTTTCACGTGCAGCTGCCCTGTAAATATGCAGGTTTGGGAACAGTTTTTTCTTTTAATATATTATTGATCAGTCTCAATCAATAATACATTAATACTGCTGCCAAGACCACTGTTATGGTTGTCAGACTGCTCTCACTTACACTCTTAGGGTATTAGACCCACTCACCTTAGGTTTGCGGCTCTCATATCCTAAGAATGTGCATGAGACAACTCTTATGATGTAAGAGTGATCTCAGCAGCATTATTAACATACATTACAAATCATAACATCATTCTTGGCCAATCAAGATTATTTATTTGTAAGCATTCTAGGTATTCTTTTTTTTTCCCCCACACGAGATTGCCTCATGCAAACAGTTCCAAAATTCTACAGTTCTAAGTTCAGTTTCCATAGTCCATTTCATCACACAAGGGTTTCTCTAATTTTCTACAAAGTCAAATCATTTTATTTTAAATTCAAGTTGCATTTTCTAAAACCATAAATTTTCGACATGGTTTATAATGTGCATATGTACCATTACTGTGTCTCTTGTGATTATAAGAGTGCATGCTCAAGTCCTTTGTGTGCCAGAGCTGTTCAACTTTGCTTTACAGTTCTTTTACCCAAAGAACTCAAGAACACAATCATATGAGTTTATGGGTCCAGTTGGAGGGCCTCTTATGGATATAAGAGTGATGCCTCATGTGTTCTTAGGATCAGAGGACTGTGAATTCAAGGTGAGTAGTCCTTCACCCTAAGTGCTGTCCCACAGGCTGGGAAGCTAGCCAAAGTTCTCCCCATTCACAAAGGTGGTGATCCCTCTTCCCATGGAAACTACCATCCCCTCTCCCTCATCCCTGCTCTTGCAGAGTTGCAAGAGAAGTTGGTCAGCTTTTGGCTGTCTGACTTCCTCCACTCCTTCAACTTCTTCTCTACATTCCAGTCTGGTTTTCGGAAACACCATTCTACTGTCGCCTCCCTCCTACATATCACTGACTCCATCCTCTCCAGGATGAATAAGGGGCACATTACAGCATCCATTTTCATCAGTCTAGCCAAAGTGTTTGATTTGGTGGCCCATCTGCTTCTTCCGGACAAGCTGAGTTTTGCTGGCTTATCAGACTCTGAAACTGGGTGGTTTTGCTCCTACATCTCGGGCCATCAGCAGTCAGTACAGGTAGGGGGTATCCTGTCCCCTCCACTCCCCATCCAGGCTGGGATCCCTCAAGGCTTCATCCTGGGTCCTTTTCTCGTCTCCATTTTTTTCAGTGACCTCTCCATGACCTGTATCAATTCACATATTTGCATGTATACAGACAACACTGTTCTCTACAATTCAGGCCCACCAACTGAGGTTGTTAAAGTCACATTCCAGCAAGATTTCTACAACATCCTGGCTGCACTGGTTTCAGGCCAACCAACATTTGGTCAACACAATGAAAACTGTGCCCAGGACCTTTGGCTTCAGCTAGAAACCATACAGGTTTTTTTTTGTTGTTGTTTAACCAGGAGTAGCACACTAAGCTGAAAGCTTTTTTACAGGAGCGACCTGGGAGCACAGGGAAGTTAAGTGACTTGTTCGGGGTCACACAGTATGCAAGTGGAAGCTGTGGAATTCAAACTGAGGTCTGATCTGCTGGATGTCACCAGATTTTCAGCTCAGAGCCTTAAACCACTGTGCTACACTGCCTCTTGCCTCCCTTCCCTCCTTCACCACCCTAGATGGTTCTCCTCTTGAAGTGGTCCATTCCTTTAAATACCTTGGTGTGTAGCTTGATAGCAGGCTTCACTTCTCTGCTCACACTGATGCCATTCATGATAAACTCTGCCCCAGATTTGGAGCCCTGTACCTTAATAAAGGCTGCTTGTCCCCGCACGTCTGCTAGGAACTGTTTACCAAAAATGGTGCTTCTAGTCTTTCAGAATGCTGATGTGGTATACAGTACTGCTTCCTCCTCTTCCCTTGCCAGACTGGACACCCTCTGTAATGCCTTCTGTCATTTTGCCACAAACTCTCCCCCTCATACACATGACCACACACTCTACTGTTCCTTATCCAACATCCCTCTTCCCGTCTGCCACCTGCATCACTGTGCCTATTTCATCATTAAATATTGGTTTGAGGAAATGCCTTCATTCTTATCTTATCTCATCTCTCCCATTCAATCTGTTTCATATGCCTTCATTCCAGAGATCCCTGCATGTTCTCCCTTCCCCACCCTCAATCTTTCACTGGGCCGTCAGCTTTCCCCTATTCTCTGCCCTCCCTTTGGAACTTCCTCCCACTCAATCTCTCAGCCTCTCCAACCTCCATTAAGCACCAGCTTAAACTCCGTCCTCCCCCCTCCTGCTCCAGTCAGCTCACTTTCTGACCTGCATTTCAATCCTCCTCCCCAGTTCATTCCTCTTTCCTTGGGATTGTTGTATTCCTCCCATTTCTCTACACTTTGATTTTTCTACCAGCTACTTGATTATGTTTCAGATTGTAAAGTGTATTTCTCGCTCCAGATACCCATAACTGTATATTTTGCTCATTGGTCAGTTTGCATTATATTTGTTTTCAAAGTATTTGTTGGCAAACATTTATTCTATTACACTTAATTGTGTTTTTCCTCTCCCATCTTCCCCAGGCTGCACCTGGAAACAAGCCTGGGCTCAGTATGCCTTTCCCAATTACCAGTTTCTAAATAAATATACAAAGTTATGTGGCCCAAAGGATGCAAGAGGTGACACTCATATCCATTAGAGGCCCTCCAAAAGGCCTCATGAAACCATTATAGATTCCTAACTTTTTAAAATAAAAATACCCTTTTTTAATTTAAAACATTGATGGTGTGAGGAGTCAGTAAGAAGCCTGTTATAGTGGCTCAGCACATGAAATACACTTATGGTAATAAGATTACCTCATGTGCAACTGAAGGAAGCACTGTGATTTGTCAGGGATGCTCCTGTGATCTATAATAACCACAAGAGACACAGTAACTGTACATATAAACATATAGTAGAGCCATTCAGAATGTGGAATTCTGGCAATTCCACTACTGAAATGTTTTTCAGAATTTCTTTTTGAATTCCATGTAATTCTGAAAAGCATTTCTATGTAAAGTGCAGAACAGCCTCCCACAGATCCCGTAAACGGAAAAATAATTTTCTATGCATTGTGGGGAAAAAATAGGGAATCATTTTCCATGGATTGCAGAAAAAGAATCTGTAGTTTATGATAACTCCAGCATACTAATTAGCCAAAACCACTGTGCTTTTAAAATTTAGAAATTCTGCTATTGATGGAATTCTGCAGAATTTGGTAGAATTGTATGAAAGTTTGAGGAATTCTGTTCCATCAGAATTTGGAGCTTCCACACAGCCCTAGACAACAGGTTTAACTTTAGAATGGAAAACTTCCCTTTTTGTTGGTTTAGACTATTAGAAGAAACTCAAAGGACAAGACTTTAAAGAGAATATACTACTCATATGTTTTTTACTATATCTTTCTAGTGCAGTATTGGACCAGTTGCAATATACAATACCAGATGGGTCCTGTATGCAAAAATACTAAACTTAAGGGTATCCTTGAAGAGGGTAAACACAATTAGGAAATTAAGGAAAACATTAAAAAAGATATTCCAGCAGCAATTTAGGCACCCAAAAATAAATTATTAAGACAAAATTTATTTTCATACATGGTGTATTTAGTTCTCACACTTTTGGTATAGTATTGTGGGATGTCAGTTGTAAATTCTAATAAAAAAAATCCACTTTTGAAATTTAGGAATTCTTCTACCAACAGAATTAAAAAAAATTTGAAATGTTGCAACTACGGAATTCCATAGAATTAGGAGGAATGTTCTGGTATTCCACAGAATTCTATCCCATCAACATTTGGAAATCTCACACAGCCCTAGTGAAAAAAAATTATGAACTAACAAAAAAGCTAAAAGCTTTTGACAGTCTAAGTAAGTAAACTGAGTGCTTTTTGAGTGGGGTGGGATAAAACCATATATCATTTACTGGCAACTAAGACCCCTATCCACATTCAATAAGAGTAAAATGATAGAGACGGTTACAAAGTCCTGTCTAACAATTAAGGAAGATTGCCAGACATACCAAGCAGTTACTGTATTAAACCACAAATATTCTAATTCAGAGACAGCAAAACATGAACATTTTGATGTATGTTAAATGAAGACCTTTCGTGATTTAATATTCTGTGGATCTACTCAGGAACTTCTCTATTTTTCAGCTGCATTGTTAATTATGGTTGCACTACTATATTTCCAATATGACCCAGGTATTCTTTAAAAATACTGAGAATCATATTAAACAAGTTCCTGAACTTTGCTTTCTGTTGACATTTTTAGAGTGCATGACTCATTCAACAGTGGCAACGTTTGTTGTAGAAACATAGAAGCACAGAATTTGTTGGCAGAAAAGGACTGCTTAGGTCACCCAGTCAGCTCAGATGGTTCTTGCCTACTCTGTCCCCACAGACCTTAACTGGTCACTGGTGACCCTCCCTCCTCCTTGCCTATTTACTAATATTGCAATTTTAGCAGTACACAAAAATTGGAACAGCACCCACACTTTTACATGGACGACCAGGACACCAATGTCTTTAATAGAAAATCCTTTATAAAACAGACATGTAAACTGGACAACACAATGGCTATAAAAGCAAAAAAAGACTAACGTTTCACCTGAGACACTACCAGGCTTCCTCAGAGTAAATCATTACATCACACAGATGCTCATTTTATACACAAACAATGTGTAATGTGACTGATTAAAAAAAAATACCACTTAAAATGCTCTGTACTATCATATCCAAAAAAGAACAGTGCATGTTTCTTTTTTATTTTGTTACTGTCTTACACATGCTTGAATCTTTATTCTTGGAACCTAGAGTTTCTAACTATTCATCTCCACTGTTCCTGTGGTTTGCACTGTCTGTGTTTCAATTGCAGCCCATCGTTTTTTACTATTATTTAATTCTGCAGTATGAAGCACTTACTTAACAGTGTGCGAAGTGCAGTGTGGTTTGCCTCTGAATCCCATATAAAGGGAATCTGTTGGGGCATGTTCCATCTCATGGTTCCAGGCACCTAAAATTTGTGTTGACAGTACAGGAGGCAGATTAAACATTCCTGTTTCTTTGTATGAAACATAAACTGGAGAATAGCCAGTAAGGGTGCATATTTCTTAGCATCTGTTTTTTTTCTTCAAAAAAGCAGAGCGATCAATGCTATCATTTAGCCCCTTTTTCGAACATGCCCCTATCCTAAATATTCAGTAACTTTCTCTTTGTTCGATTAGTTTATTTCGGTCCTCCCCTCTAGGGCCCAATGTAACTAGCTCTATGCCAAGGAAACAAAAGGTATGCTTTTTCGAATTATTTAGTTGAATGTGTTATCTACACATGTGCTAAAAAAGTCCACATCTGTGGATGGGTAGAAGGACAATCCTCTACTCAGAACTGAAATTTCATGTTTTGACAATGTGTAATCAGACAAACTCACAACAGGTACAAGCATATTCTTAATTTTGTCAGATTCACACCCATTTTCCCCCTGTACTTGTATCATGTCAAATATTTGGAACCTAGAGTTTCCAAATATTCATCTGCACTGTTCCTGTGATTTGTACTGTCTGTGCTTCAATTGCAGCCCATATTTTTTTACTATTATTTAATTCTGCAGTATGAAGCACTTAATTATCAGTGTGCAAAGTTCAGTGTGGTTTGCCTCCAAATCCCATATATAGGGTATCTGTTGGGGCATGTTCTATCTCATGGTGCCAGGCACCTAAAATGTGTGTTGGCTCCACAGGAGGCAGATTAAACATTCCTGTTTCTTTGTATTTCCTTTTCCTTTTCAACGTCCTCTTCTACTATATGTCCCCTTGCTTCCTCCCTACCTATATGTGAAACTGACATCAATATTATGCAGGAAAGTATACCACTACAGGGGAAAATGGGAGTGATCCTGCATTAGAGATTCTACACAGGTAGTTCAAATGGTAGAAGATCTTTATGTTGAACCAGATTGTTTTTTTGCAGTGATAGATGTCAATTCTCTATACACAGTAATTCCATATCAGGAGGGAATTGATGCCCTGACATACTTTTTAGACAGCAGAACAGAGGAAGAGTGTGTAGCCACTCCCACACAGTTTCTGACTAAACTGACTGATGCAGTGTTACAAAAACATGTTTTCTTATTTCAGGGCCAATTGTAACATCAGGTACATGGAACAGCTATGGGGACCACAATGGCCCCAAGCTATGCCAATCTCTTTGTAGAAAAGTGGGAGACGGATCACCTGTATGGCACCGCCAAAAATCCATTTTTTATAAACTGAATTTGTGGCAGCACTTTATAGATGATATTCTGATCATGTGGAAGGGAACACGAGAGGAATTTATGTGTTTTGTGGAATGGATGGAATGAACTAGTAGCTGTTTAAGATATGAATGTGAATTGAGTCAAGCAGACATTACTTTTTTAGATCTGAGGCGTTATAAGGATGGGAGGGGTGGAGTGTGCACCACCCTCTTCCAGAAAAAAATAGAGTATAACAGCTTACTCAGATCTGATAGTTGCCACCCACACCACACATGTCACAATATACCTAAGGGACAGCTAGTTAGGACCTTAAGGAACTGCACAGAACAAGGGAAATACATACAAAAGAGGGGCGAACATGTCAAGAGATTTCTTGATAGGAGGTACAGCCAACACAGCATTGCAACAGCAATTAAGAAAATTGATGAAATGGAGAGGGAGCAGACTTTACAATATAGGTATCATGCTTACAAGAAAGAAAATACAGATTGCCCCTTTGTCACAGGTTTTTCAAGGAAGGCGGATAAGATAAGGAGAATTTGTCAACAACAATTGGCCTGTCCTAGAATTAGAACCCAGACTAGAAGAAATAGCCAAACAGGGACCAAGGGTGGTTTTTCGTAAGTGCAAAAGCATTAACGATTTTGTTGTTTCTAGTGCAGTATCAGTCCCAGAGGTAAACAGACCTTACTAGCTCCAGCACTTAAGGGTATACATCAATGTGGCAATTGCATCTATTGCAAATACATACATGGCTGCAAGGAATTCCCTCATCCATTACAGGGAAAGTTATAGAGATAAAAGATTTCATAACTAGTAGCAGCACTGGAGTAGTTTACATGTTATCTTTTGATTGTAGGGCATATTATGTGGGTCAAACCACACGGAAGTTCAAGGTCAAAATAGGGGAACAGGTGAGAGTGATTGATGGGGGGATACAAGATATGCAATTGTAAAACACATTCAACTAAATAATTCAAAAAAGCACACCTTTCATTTCCTTGGCATAGAGCTGGTTACCTTGGGCCCTAGATGGAGGGAGGGACCTAAATAAACTAATCGGACAAAGAAAAAGTTACTGGATATTTAGGATAGGGGCACGCTCGAATAAGGGGCTAAATGATAGCATTGATCTCTCTGCTCTGCAAAATATTTAAACTAGCAATTGGGGAGAGGGGTGCAGCACCCCATACATCGAATGGAAAAGAACACCTCTCCCCCCTCAGCTAGTGGTCAAACAGGAGTTCAGCATGTTTGTAGTTCATTTGCATCACCAGGTAAGGAAAAAGGTCTGGCTCCACATACGATGCATAGGGGAAATGCCAGACCTCACCCAACAACTAACACACTAAAATCTGGCCAATGGAAAATCATGCACACAAACGCTCACAGTCTGGGAAACAAAATCCCAGACCTGCAGACAATAATGATGGAGGCTAACCTGGACACAGTAGTCATTAGCGAAACATGGTTTACCAGTAACCACACTTGGGAGACTTCAGTACCTGGCTATGTACTGTTCAGAAGAGACCGAGGTGCAAAAAGGGGGGGTGGAGTGGCCCTTTATGTCAATGAAAATATCAAAGCTACAGAAATTCAGAATACACATAAGGAGCCAGAAGAACTGTGGGTCACCCCGGAAACAGGAAATGGAACACCTAAATGAAATGGGGTTGTCTACAGGCCTCCATACCAGGGAGAGGACACAGACACATTACTGTTGGAATATATACAAAACATGACAGCTAAAGGAGAGGTTCTGATAATAGAAGACTTCAACATGTCAGATACAGATTGATCAATACCAGCAGGAACATCTGCCAGAACTAGACATATGGTGGATTCCCTGCAAGGGGAGGACCTCAAACAACTGGTACAACAACCCACAAGAGACAGAGCTATCCTAGATCTAGTACTTACTGAGAGGGAAAGGATTACAGATCTCCAGGTAGAAGGTCAGTGACCATCACATGGTATGGTTCAATTTGGTCACTAGAACTAAATCATCCCATTCCAAGGCAAATATATGGGACTTCAGAAGTGCTGACTTTGATAAGCTGGCCAACAGAGTTAAGCTAGCCCTGGCAAAAAGAAATACAGGTGAAGGGATACAGGCAAAGTGGGCAAGCATCAAGGATGCAATACTTTAAGCAACATCTCATTGTGTTAGAGAGAAAAGAAAGTGCAAAAGAAGAAGGAAACCACTTTGGTTCTCAAAAACAGTAGTAGAAAAGGTCAGAGCCAAAAGGCTGGCCTTCAGGAAATATAAGGGAATGCAACAGAATGAAGATAGGGAGGCATACCAAACTTCCCTAAGGGAAGCAGGGAAGGCAGTAAGGCAGGCAAAGGCCCAAACTGAGGAAATCCTAGCACAAACAGTAAAAGAAGGTGACAAGACTTTCTATAGATACATTAGTGAAAGGAGAAAGTCCGGGGGGGGGGTACTGCTAAGATCAAAGAGGATAAGGGGGAGTGTGAGGAGGAGGACCATGTAAAAGCATCTATCCTAAATAGATACTTCTGCTCAGTATTTACTGGAGAGAAGGGGGCAGGGCCCACAGCTCAGCACCATGGACAGAGGGGGGAGGGAGGTGTGCACTAGTCTCTTCACAAAAGAAAGGGTCGTACAAGAGCTTGATAAGCTCAGGGTGGACAAGGCAATGGGACCTGATGCCATACATCCCAGGGTACTAAAGGAGCTATGGGTGGAACTAGCAGAGCCATTATTAGTACTGTTTAGTGAGTCTCTGAGCACAGAAGAGATCCCAGAAAACTGGAGAAGGGCTCATGTGATCCCGCTCCACAAGAGTGGTAGCAAGGAGGAGGCAGGGAACTACAGACCAGTCAGTCTTACCTCAGTAGTTTAGTTTAGTTTATTGTTCTAGGAATTACTACCTTTGAGCCAGAGGCTCTTTTACAAAGGATCCACGTCAATTAGGTACAGTACAAAAGGTTACATAGATAACACAACAATTTGTTTGGTCAATAGCAAGAAAACATATACAAATACATATCAAATCACTTGTGCAAAAGGACATGAGATATCAATAATCACATTATTATTACAAGAAAGAGGTCATGCCAGATTAGGAGAAACAAATAGGAAAAAGTCCAGAACAGAGAAGTTAAGTGAAAGGTGGGGAGCAGACAATAGCAGGAGAAAAGGTTTCCCAAACATGTCTTTGTCAAATAATGGAACAGGGTGGGTAGTGAGAAAATAGGAGGTTTAATCAGGGCAGTCACAGGAGCTGGAGGTGGCAAGGTGAGAGAAAAGCCTTGATTTGAAAATACCTAGAGAGGTGGAGGCAGTAATATGAGTGCTGAGGGCATTTAGCCAGCTGGGAGCACGATAGGCAAATGATCTTTGTCCCTGGGAAGTCCGGCATCGGGGGACTTGGAGAGGCTGGTGTTCTGATCTTCTGGTAAAACGGGTGCTAGCGCTCGGCATAACAGGTCTTGGATACAGGGTGGAGTGAGGCCCAGAGTGGATTTTTTCGCCATCAGGCAGGTAAGGTACTTTATCCGGTTTGAGAGTTGCAACCAACCTGAGTCAGCATAGAGTTCACATGTGTGGGTACGTCGATGTGCACCAGTGAGTAGCCGACAGGCCTTATTTAGGGATGTTGTAATGCGACTAAGTGCTGTAGTAGTGGCAGATCCGTATATAACTAAGCCATAATCAACGACTGAGATGATAGAAGATTGGATGGTGTAGTGAGCAAGATTATGGAGGCACTCCTTAAGGAAAGGATAGTGCAACATCTGGAATCCATAGGAGCACAGGATCCAAGACAGCATGGGTTTACAAAAGGAAGGTCCTGTCAAACTAATCCATAGATTTTTTTGACTGGGTAACCAGAGTGGTGGACCAAGGGGGAGCAGTTGATGTCGCCTACCTTGACTTCAGCAAAGCTTTCGATAGTGTTCCACATAGAAGATTGATTAATAAGCTGGGTAGGCTTGGTGTGGGTCAGAAGTTGGTCAACTGGGTGGCAAACTGGTTGATGGGCAGAAAACAGAGAGTGGTGATAAATGGTATACAGTCAGAAGAGATGCAAGTCACAAGTGGGGCACCTCAGGGATCAGTCCAGGGGCCAGTACTCTTCAATATCTTCATCAGTGACATTGCAGATGGATTGGAGGGTAAGGTCTGTCTGTTTGCAGATGACACCAAGATCTGCAACAGAGGAGATGATCCAGATGGGGTGAGCAGAATGAGAAGAGATCTAGATAAACTAGCAAAATGGTCAGAAGAGTGGCAACTGGGGTTTAACGCAAAGAAGTGCAAGATCATGCACATAGGGAAGAGAAACCCTGAAACCACCTATAGGCTGGAAGGGGAGTTGCTGGCAGTCACAAGGGAAGAAAGAGACTTGGGCATCATCATCACTGATTACCTGAAATGATCCAAGCAGACCACTAAAGAAGTAGGTAAGACTGGGGGATGTCGGGGTGTATTAGTAGGGGTATCACAAGTCAGAAGAGGGAGGTAATAATCCCTCTTTACAAGACACAGCTTAGGCCCCATCTTGAGTACTGTATGCGGCACTGAAGGCCACACCTTCACAAAGACATTAATCAAAACTGAGGCAGTCCAGAAAAGGCAACCAAAATGGTGCAGGGACTGCATCAGAAAACATATGAGGACAGATTAATGGAGCTCAATATGTGTACCCTAGAGCAAAAGAGGGAGAGAGGTGATATGATTGAAACATTCAGACACCTTAAGGACATTAATAAGGTGAAAGAGTCTAACATGTTTCAATATAAGAAAAACAGCAAGACAAGAGGACACAGCATGAGATTAGAGGGAGGCTGATTAAGGGGTAATGTGAGGAAGTTTTTTTTTCACAGAAAGGGTGGTAGATGCATGAAATGGCCTACCTCAGGAAGTGGTGGATATGAATACAGTGCAGGGCTTCTAACAGGCATGAGATAGGCATAAGGGAGTGTGACATAGACAGCCAGTTCTGAGTGCAGTATATATTTTTTTTTAATATAAAATGTATTAATGTCTCTGCTGAAAATTCAAATGCTCTAGGAATGACCTCTCTCATCCCACCCACCACCCCCCAGATTTCAGCTGACAGATGCAGGCCAAGAGAACTGCTGACAGTATGTATCACACACTCAGTTCTTTTGAGACAATGTGTTACTGGAAGACTTTTATTAAGGATCCTGTTTCTCTGAGCTAATTACAGACTTGTTTAAGTTAATTTTGTTAAGAGAGAAATCATAAACTAGGTTTATGACATTAAAATAAGGGAAGCTAGGATGTCACATAGAGGTGTAAGGTTATAAATGACCCTATGAAGCCTGTGTGAAGAGGGTACAGCATGAGATCAAAAGAGGTGTCATTGAAACTTGAGTTATGCTAAGGTTGCAGAATTAATACTTTGAAATTACTTCCTGTGGTTGTATACAAAAGTATTTTTGTTAGATATCTGACCAGAGGAGGGGCTGGATGACTTCATCCAAAAGGGGTTGGTCAATACTGCTTGAAAGGATTATTCTCTTTCACTATAGAGATGCATTTGTATCTGACACTGACCAACAAAACACCTGAGCACTGAAAAGAGGTATTTATAAAGCTAGACAAATCTAAAAAAATATGCACTGTTTTAAAACCTTGTTTTGTTTAAAGATCTGTATGTCTTGTTATACAAGAGTTCTGTATTGTATGTCTGACATATTATTGTATATTTTAGTAACAACTCTAATTTTAGATAAAACCTGGTCTGTCTTTGAATTGCTTTCTTTTGCTAAGAAATATTTATGGTTCAGCAGACATATAGCTTGTATGGTGGTATCAAACTGGAAAGAGAAGAGAAACGTTTTAAATCTGAGGTCTTTATAAAAGTTTTAAAGGGTGCATCTCTGAATACCTGGTTAGGTGCCTGTAGGCAAAGATATCATATCTGAGCCTGTGCATTGGGTATGCTAACAAGAAGTTAACAGTTTGAATCCCTCCAGAACTGAGACCAAAGGTTGATCTGAACTCACAAAAACAAACAAGAGGGTTACCTTGTCTGTTACACTGTTCACAAGACTGCGCTCAGAGCTTGGCACTTTGGGAGTAGAGGACCTGATCTGCTGAGTGAATCTATGATGGATTGGTTGGCAGTGGTGGCAAATTTTGGTATCACAAGCTTTATTGTTCTATCAGCTGAGACCGTAAGCTCTCTTGCAAAGAAAGAAAAAGACAGAGTTTTATTTTAAAAGGAAAACAGAACTGTATATCACTTAGTGTACAGTCAAGTTCCTACCTATTTTATTTTTTTTCTAAAGTGCAAAGTTAGAGTAGCAGTAGTTAGGAAAGATGGCGTCCTACTACAGCAGGCACACTACAGAACAATTAAAACAGTTGTGTGAGAACAGAGGAGTCCTGTTGGAGGTGAAAGCCGGTAAGCAGAACCTCATAGAGGCCCTCATGGTAGCAGATACCCAGGGCAGGGAGTCACAGACCGTGACTGAAAGGGACCAGACCTCGAGTGTGGCAGAACTAGTGGCCAGTGAGGGGTCCTGAGCCAATGAGGTGGACAGCAGGGCCACTGTTAGTGAAGGGCCACAGCAGCAGAGGAAGGTCACCAGTATCCTGAATCCAGAGGTACTCAAACTGCAAATTGAGTTTCGGAGGATAGAACTGGAGGCAGAGCGACAACAGAGGGAGGCAGACCATGAGGAATGTGAGCGCCAGCGAGAGGTAGAGGAGAAGAGAGAGCAAGAATGCAGAGCTACAGAGGAGAGGAGAGAGGAGAGTCAGTGGCAACACGAACTGGAGAAACTATGACTTCAACCAGCGGCACCAGGGCAGGAAAGTGGCTTGGGTTTAACTGGGACTGCAGGACTGGGTTACAAATTGAACTCTAAATTAATAGCTGAGTTTAAGGATGGGGAAGATATAGACGCCTTTTTAAATTCTTTTGAAAAAGTTTGTATTCAGGCTAAAATTCTTAGAGAGTCCTGGAACTTCCAGCTATCCCCGCTACTTACCGGAGAAGCTCGGGATGCATTGGGTCACATGGACAATAAAGACAGTGATGATTTCAGCAAGTTAAAAGCTGCACTACTAAAAAAGTTTGAATTAACTGCTGAATCATACAGAGCTAAATTTCGTAAGCTCAGGAGAAGCCCTGATATGAGCTATGAGAAGCTAGCCAAGAAACAACGTCAGTTTTTAAAACGTTGGTGGGAAGGAATTGAGGCAAACACTGTTGATAAAATTGAAAATGTGATTTTATTAGAACAGTTTTATTGGGCATGCCCAGCAGAGTTAAAAACCTGCCTAGAGGACTGAGATCCAAAAACAGTGCAAGAGGCTGCTGAACTCTCGGACCGCTATGCCAAAAGCAGACCTGCTGTGAGAGAGAATGGGGTGGGCGTGGCAGTGCAGAAAGGGAAAAGCGTGCCTTCAGGGCAGCTAAAACCCTCACTGCCTCCACCAAAACCAGTTAGCCCCAGGTTTCCAAGAAAAGATTTCTCTGAAGTAAGAAATGCTTGTTGGTTACATAAAGAAACTGGGCACATTGCCAGACAGTGTCCAAGAACGGCAAGCACTAATACGCAAAGTAGTACCAGAAAGAAGTGGGTTGTTTGTGTTGTTCTGAGAGCATGCCAGTGAACATGAGAGAACACATGCACCCAGTCATGGTAAATGGCATACAGATGCAGGGGTTAAGGGACACAGGGGCATCCCTGACATTGGTGAAAGGGGATCTAGTACAGCCTGGTCAGCTTATCCCAAACAAATACGTGACTATACAGGACTTTGTGGGTGAAGCAAAAACATTGCCACTGGCCAGTGTTCTCCTGGACTGGGGTGAAACAGGGGGAACTGTGCAACAGGTGGCTGTAGCTAAAACATTAGCAGTAGATGTGATCCTGGGTAACAATCTCCAACAGGGGATGGTATGTGCAGTTACTCGTAGCCACGCGGCAAGGGAAAATAGTAGTTCCCTGAACCCCACAGAAACCAGTGTGGAAACCACGGAGAGGCTGGTTCCCCAGCCTGTGTCTCCAGATGGGGAGACTGATAAAAAGGGGGTAGAAGTTTCCCTGGTAGCAAGTGACCACACAGCTACGGAATGTTATTCCAAAGAGGGAGGGGTGACCAATTGTCAGAGGGTTAGGATTGACAGTTATCCTGAGGGCCCTGATGCTAGTGCTAGGGACCCTAGTTTAGCAACTGAAGGGGACTTGTTCCATGCCTTCGGACTGTGTGAGGGGTTTGTAGCTGCTCAGAGGAGTGACCCTAGTTTAGAGAAGCTGAGGGCTTGGGCAGGCTCTGAGGGCACACAGGGAGGTGACAGCAGACATAAGGTTTATTGGGAAAATGGACTTATGTATACACAGACAGTACAGACAGAGGGAGGGATGCTAGGCAGGCAGCTTGTCATTCCCCAGGGGTATCGTGAGCAGTTGCTCAAAATTGCACATGATATTCCCTTTTCTGGTCATCTGGGAATCACATGAACTATGCAGCCGTTGGCCCAGAATTTTTACTGGCCCAACTTCACCCAGCAGGTGAAGGAGTATTGCAGGTCTTGTCACCAGTACCAAGAAATAGGGAAGGTGGGCAAGAAAACCCAAGCCACCCTGATCCCCTTGCCCATAGTGGAGGAGCCATTCCAGAGGCTGGGAATGGATATTGTGGGGCCTTTAAATACCCCCAGCTCCTCGGGGAATAGATTCATCCTGACTGTGGTGGATTATGCCACCCAGTACCCAGAGGCAGTCGCCCTATCCTCACTAAGGACAAAGCGGCAGTGGCTTTACTTCGGATTTTCTCCCGTGTTGGGTTTTCACAGGAGGTGATCTCTGATCGAGGGGGTTCCTTCATGTTGGACCCGATTAAATGTTTATGGGAGAAGTGTGGGGTGGTGCAGAGATGCACGACACCGTATCACCCACAAACCAATGGGCTTGTAGAATGTTTCAATGGTACCCTAAAGTCAATGCTCTGGGCATTTGCTGAACAGCATGGGAGGGATTGGAGAAATACCTTCCCCACCTGTTGTTTGCATATAGGGAGGTGCCCCAAGAGTCGACAGGATTTTCCCCCTTTGAACTCTTATATGAACGCTGGGTACGTGAGCCCCTAGACTTGATCCGGGAGGACTGGGAAGGCAAGCACGCCACCCAGGGAACTCCCACTGTGGATTATGTCCTTAGGTCTAGGAAAAGGCTGAAGGAGCTTATGGGGACAGCCCAGAGCAACCTGGCAGCTGCCCAACAGAAACAAAAAGTATGGTACGGCCGCAGAGCCAGAGCTCGCTCGTACATGGTGGGTCTGGAAGTCATGGTCCTTATTCCAGTCTGGAAAGACAAGCTGCATGCTGAGTGGGCAGGACCGTACAAAGTGGTTAGGAAGGTAAATGATGTAAACTACATTCTGGAGTTACCTGACCGTAGGCAGACTGAAAGGATGTACCATGTCAACATGATGAAGCCATATGCAAACAGGGCTGACATGGTGTTCGCAGTATGTAGTCATGGGGAGGGGACGGACGGAGGAGACCACCTTCTGGACTTGCTGGAAGAGAGTAAGTGGGAGTCCTCTGTGGAGGCAGTAAAATTGTGTCCCCAGCTGAACCCAGACCAGGTCCAGAAAGTAAGGGAGGTTTTAGCAGACTTTGCCCCCTTGTTTAGCACCAAGCCTGGACAAACACCCTTAGCAACACACGATGTGGAGACAGGGACACAGACGCCCATACGGCGAACAGCATATCGGGTGTCAGAGGCTGTCTAAAAGGACATTAGGAGGGAAGTGGAGGAGATGTTGGATTTAGGGGTAATCCAGAGATCCCACAGCCCCTGGGCCTCACCTGTAGTCCTTGTGCCCAAGCCAGATGGCTCAACTCATTTCTGTGTGGACTATCATGGACTGAATGCAGTCATGAAGTCCGACTCCCACCCAATGCCCCGGACGGACAAACTCCTGGACAAGTTGGGAGGGATGACCTACCTTACGACTACTGATCTGATCAAGGGGTATTGGTAGGTAGAATTGGCAGACAGAGCTAGGGAAAGGTCGGCCTTCATCACTCCGATAGGCTTATTTGAGTTCAACGTAATGCCTTTCGGAATGAAGAATGCCCCGACCACTTTCCAAAGGTTGGTGAACCAAGTGTTGAATGGTGTTGAGGAGTACATTGTAGTGTACCTGGATGACATTACCATCTTCAGTACCAGCTGGGAGGAACACCTTTCACACTTTAGGGAAGGCTAGGCAAACCCCTCACACAGTCCCAAGGCAGAGGATACTCACTGTCAAAGCCGAGAAGTGCCAGGTGGCCATGGGGGAAGTGGCATACTTCGGGCATGTGGTAGGCTGGGGACAGCTCCATCCTAACCAAATAAAGACAGAGGTGATTCAGGCATGACCCAGACCAGAAACCCAGAAGAAGGTCAGGAGTTTTCTAGGGACAGCAGGGTACTACAGAAAGGTTGTGCCTAATTACAGTGCCCTGGCTGTTCCCCTATCTGACCTGACAAAGAAAAAGATGCCAAAGAAAATTACGTGGGGCCCAGCCTGTGAGGAAGCCTTTACCAGACTGAAGGAGGCATTGTGCAGTGCTCCTGTTTTGACAAGTCCAGACTATAGCAAAACCTTTATAGTTCAAATGGATGCCTCAGACGTGGGTATTGGGGAAGTACTTAGCCAGATGTCTAGCCAAGGGACAGACCACCCAGTTCTGTACTTGAACAGGAAGCTTATCCACAGGAAGCAAGCATACTCCACAGTGGAAAAGAAGTGTCTTGCCATAGTGTGGGCCCTGAAGAAATTAGAGCCATACTTGTATGGACAGCATTTTGTGGTGCAAACTGACCACAACCCCCCTGGTTTGGCTGATGCAGATGGGTAAGAGCAATGGGAGACTGCTAAGATGCAGTCCTGCTTTACAAGGGTATGATCTAAAAATCATACATAGGGCTGGAGCGAAGAACAAGAACTCCGATGGGCTGTCTTGGGTCTATGAGGAGTGAACTGATTTGGGAAGCTCATCCCATGTAGGGGATAGAGCCCCCAAATACAGTCTAGGTGGGGAGGAGTGTGGCGTAGACAGCCAGTTCTGAGTGCTGTATATATATTTTTTTTAATATAAAATGTATTAATGTCTCTGCTGAAAATTTAAATGCTCTAGGAATGACATCTCTCATCCTACCCCCCCTCCCCCCGATTTCAGCTGACAGATGCAGGTCAAGAGAACTACTGGAAGTATGTATCACACACTCAGTTTTTTGAGACAATGTGTTACTGGAAGACTTTTATTAAGGATCCTGTTTCTCTGAGCTAATTACAGACTTGTTTAAGTTAATTTTGTTAAGAGAGAAATCATAAACTAGGTTTATGATGTTAAAATAAGGGAAGCTAGGATGTTACATAGAGATGTAAGGTTGTAAATGACCCTGTGAAGCCTGTGTGAAAAGGGTACAGCATGAGATTAAAAGAGGTGTCATTGACACTGGAGTTATGCTAAGGTTGCAGAATTAATACTAAAATTACATCCTGTGGTTGTATAAAAATATATTTTTGTTAGATATTTGACCAGAGGAGGGGCTAGATGACTTCATCCAAAAGGGGTTGGCCAATACTGCTTGAAAAGATTATTCTCTTTCACTATTGAGATGCATTTGTATCTGACACTGACCAACAAAACATCTGAGCACTGAAAATAGATATTTATAAAGCTAGACAAATCTAAAAAATATAGTTATAGGAATTGCACTGTTTTAAAACCTTGTTTTGTTTAAAGATCTGTATGTCTTGTGATATAAGAGTTCTGTATTGTATGTTTGACATATTATTATATATTTTAGTAAAAACTCTAATTTTAGAGAAAACCTGGTCTGTCTTTGAATTGTTTTCTTTTGCTAAGAAATATTTATGGTTCAGCAGACATATTGCTTGTATGGTGGTATCAAACGGGAAATAGAAGAGTTTTAAATCTGAGGTCTTTATAAAAGTTTTAAAGGGTTCATCTCTGAATACCTGGTTAGGTGCCTGTAGGCAAAGATATCTGGCCCCCTGAAGACAGATATATCTGAGCCTGTGCGTTGGATATGCTAGCAAGAGGTTAACAGTTTGAATCCCTCCAGAACTGAGACCAAAGGTTGATCCAAACTCACAAAAACAGACGAGAGGGTTACCTTGTCTGTTACACTGTTCACAAGACTACACTCAGAGGTTGGCACTTTGGGAGTAGAGGGCCTGATCTGCTGAGTGAATCTGTGACAGGGATCAATGCAGATGAGAATGAATAGAAAAGCCATTGACAGAGCAAAGTCCGATGGCACATTCATAAGGTAGAAAAAGAAATGAGCAGACTGGATGGGCCTTGTGGCCTTATCTGCCATCAACGTCTATGTTTCTATGTTTCTATGTTTCTATGCTTTTTTGAAAAAGTACAGATGCTTTGGAATGTGCATCCTTACTTGCTATTCTCCAATTTATGTTTCATACAAAGAAACAGGAATGTTTAATCTGCTTCCTGTGCAGTCGACACAAATTTTAGGTGCCTGGAACAATGAGATGGAACATGCCCCAACAGATTCCCTAAATATGGGATTCAGGGGCAAACCACACTGCACTTTGCACACTGACAATTAAGTGCTTCAAATTGCAGAATTAAATAATAGTAAAAAACGAGGGGCTGCAATTGAAGCACAGACAGTGCAAACCGCAGGAATAGTGGAGATGAATATTTGGAAACTCTAGCTTCCAAGAATAGAGATTCAAGCATGTATAAGACAGTAAAAAAAAAGAAACATGCACTGTTCTTTTTTGGATATGATAGTACAGAGCACTTTCAGTGGTAATTTTCTTTTTTAAATAAGTCACATAACACATTATTTGTGTATAAAATGAGCACTTGTGTGATGTAATGATTTACTCTGAGGAAGTCTGGCAGCGTACCAGATGAAACTTTAGTCTTTTTTCACTTTTATATCCACCGTATTGTCCATTTTGCACATCTGTTTTATAAAGGATTTTCTACTAAAGACATTGGTGTCCTGGTCGTCCAAGTCTAAGTGTGGGTGCTGTTCCAGTTTTTGTGTACTGCTGTTTTGACTTGAACATAGCGCCACACACTTCCTGGTGCTCCACATTTTGTGTCTTTAATGTTGAAATTTGTCTATCCCATGCATGCTTGAAGCCCCCTATTGTTTTTATCTCCACCACTTCCACTGCCAATCTATTCCAGTTGTCTACCACTTTTTCAGTGAAGTAATACTTTTTCACATCCCTTTTTAACTCATTCACTCCACAGGAGCTCTTTGAGAGTTCCACCACTTGTGTCCTGTATACTTTTAACACTGTGTCCTGGGCCTTTCTAAGCAAAATCAAGCCATAATCAATGTGCCACAAACAAATGCAAATACCTCATGAACCGTGAGTGCTACACACAAAGTACAAGTGGCAAAGTGTTTAGCACAAAATTACCTTTCCAATGGTACCATGCAATTATTTGTAAGCAGTTTCTTTTTTTCCTGTACTAGACAAAATACTAAAAAAAAGTGGGTTTTTTTGCAATAAAAAAAAGCACCATTAACCATTTTTCATAGGAAAATATGTAACATATCAACACTAAAGTAAATATTCATACATTAGATGTAGGTACAAAAATAATTTATACTAAAAAGCATTTTTTTAATATAGAACATGTATTTTTTCAAAGTGCTTAGGTGAGGCTTGAGGGACAAATGTCAGCCATACACACCATACCATAAACAAATGTTAATAATTCCTAAAGTATACATGATACACACAAAATATTAGTGACAACATTCTTCAGCACAAAATTACCTTTCTAATGGTGCTGTTTAGTCAATTCTAATCAATTTGGTTCACAAGTAGTAAAGAAAAAAATATTGCTGATGACCTGAGGAGTGTCTAGGGCAAACAGGAAGTATTTGGCTGCTGACTGAAGTTGTTGTGGGAGACAAAGGGGATGATTTGACTGCCACATACAGGCATTTCCTGGAGGTAATAAGTTAAACCCTCCCACCACTTCCAGCTTCATCACATGCCCTCTGGTTTTGGTGACCTTCCTCATCCAAAAGAGACTCCCCCTGCACCCTGTTCAACCTCATGAGGTACTTGTAGGTCAGTATAATGTCCCCTCTCCATCTCCTATTCTCCAGGGTGTACATTTATTTAGCTTTTGTTTACTGGGTAAGTGCACTAGACAAGAAACTTTGCCTATTTTCAGGCACGACCCGGGAGAGTTGCATACAGAGATACAGTTACACACAGAGTTACATACAGAGGCAATAGCAAGTTAGGAGACACATAACATCACATGATTTAGTGCAAGGAAACTAGACTATAATAGATATCTCAGGTATTGCTGCATCACAGTTGGCAAGGCAGTTGCAAACAGGGGAAACAATAACTGAGGAAGAAATCATGCAAAGCGTGTTCTAGTGCAGGGGTTAGCAGCATAGGGGATCAATATGGCAACAGATCAGGTAGCACAAGTCCTCCTGAGAAACAAGTGGTCACAACCAGAGAGAGATTAAGCCTTCCCACATAAGGAATGTGGCATACATATAGAGAAAGTGCTTTAGATTTGGGAGAGCTACATTAGGTAGATGCTTCAGTGATTTGGGTGCATGTGCATCTATCAGTGCCTGTAAGGTAGGCATGTAACTCATTTTTGAACAACTGGTGTGATTTGGAGTGCCTAATAGATGAGGGCAGGGTGTTTCAAAGCTTAGGGGCCGATGCTTAAAAGGCTTGTTCACCCATTTTTGTGGCACATTTAGATGTACTAAGGCAAATATTTTCTGCTGACCTAAATGGATAAGCTTGTTTTGCTCGATGTAACAGGCAGGCCAGCACCTCTGGTGTGCCAGATCTAATGTTGGAATCAATTGTACATCCTGCGGTGTAAGCACGGTAAGAGGCAGGGGAGAGCCAACCTAGACTTGAGTACAGTATACACCTGTGGGTCCACCTGGGGACCGATAAGGCAAAGCAGCAAATGTTATTGTAGCAGTTGTCCCATCTTTGTAGTACCCCTTTGTTTGCATCATGGAAGGTTGCTATGCCATAGGTGAGGCTGGGTCTAAGAATTCACTGTGCGATGGCCAGTTAAGCTGCCGTATTTATTGAAGTATAGATTTTGTATGCCAGCCCCAGCTATATATTTACAGCTTTTCAGGTGGAGGCTACGTGCAGGTTACAATCAAGCAAGGGGTCCAGCATTATTCCCAAGTACCTGAAGAAGCCCACCACCTCCAACAGGATGCCATCTGTTCCTGAGATTGACAGTGCAGATGTCTGAGCTTTGATCCTCAGTGCTGAGCCGAACATCATGGCCACCATTTTTTTGGCATTTAAGATTAGCTTATTGCATGTTAGCCATGTATGTAGGCATTCAAAATCGGTATTTAGTGTGGAATTTATAGTGGTTATGTCTTTGGCACTTGTGTACAGTACCATTTCATCGGCATACAGAATAGTAGAGGAGTGCCCAGACATCACTGGTAAATTGTTTAAGAACAGCGAGAAAAGCAATGGGCCAAGGATGGATTCTTGAGGCACCCCAACGGTGGTGGTGGTGGAAAGATCAGATCTGTAGTTGTTTATTTGAACAAATTGCACACGTCCAGAGAGGTAGCTGTCAAACCATGAGATAAGAGTCTTTTCAGAGACCAAGTGTGCCCAGTTTTGATAGAAGCAGGTGGTCAAATGCCTTGGTTAAATCCACGAAGACTGCTCCTGTGCAGAGGCCCTTGTCCATTCCAGTTTTTACATCTTTTGTAAATTTGATGAGCCATGGTTGTGCTGTGGCTCTTCCTGAAACCATGTTGTGCAGAAGAGAGAAAGTTATTCTGTTGTAAGTGTTCAGCCACTTGGGTTGCCACAGTTTTTTCTAGTAGCTTATTCATAGCAGATATTATGGCAATTAGTCAGTAGTTGTTTATGTCCTTGGTATCCCCTTTTTTGTGTATTGGTACTACTCGGGTGATTTTCCAGAGACACGGGACTTTCTTTACACTGAATGAGATGTTGAAGATCCTGGTGACCGGTGCCACTATGGCTGGAGCTACTATTTTAAGGAACCTTAGTATTAGGCCATCTGGTCCAGCCAATCTGTGAGCAGGGATTTTTCTAAAGAGACTTAGCACTTCTGCTGTGTTAACCTCTCTTAGGTTTAGTGGTATAGAGGCAGGGGGCATGTCACCAGTAGGTAGAATATTTGACTGGTTTGTGAGCCTCTTGTAGCTACATGCTGAGATCCTTCAGTCTCTCCTTGTAGGGCTTTTGGTGCAACCCCTCTATACAGAATCTTAAATTTAAGTTAATTTTAACTCCTCATTTCTTTTACCCAGATAATATCACTTTCTTAGATCTCCATAAGGAATCTTGAATAAACTAACTATAAACTTAAAGAGTAAGTAAACATTGATGGGTCATGCACAGTCTCAAAGCCCATGAAAGGATCTTTCAAATGAAGTATCGGGCATACTGTACCTGTTGGTGTCAGCAGTACTGAGATATAATACTTAAATAATCAGGTAGCAGCTATTTAATAGAATCTTGAGACAGGAAGTGATGTCACTGGGAGGCAAGCTGTATCTTGTTAAATACAGCATGCCCCTCTGTGACATAACTTCCATAATTATATGAAATGGCTGCTGCCTTGGTTTAATTTATAGAAGTGTCAGACATTTACAGGGATTATTTTAAGACTGCTGACACCTGCATGTAAGCCCAGTACCTTCTTTAGAACAGCTTTTCGTGTGATTTCAGAATGTGAGTGGCCTGGCAACATTTACTTCCTCTTTAAGTACAGTAGTTAAAAATATTGTTGTTGCTTATTCCTTTTGGTTAAAGCCTTTTATGTGCCAGCTCACTGATGCAGCAGTAGGGTTACTGCTTATTGCTTCAGTGACCTGGATGTGGAAAAGAGCCAGAGTCATTGGGGGCCTGGCCAGGGGATGCTCTCCTCTGGTTAGGGAGGGTACCATCTTCTGCAACAAAACTGCCCCCTGGATAACCACAGGTTGTAGTGTGGCTGGGAGGCTGATGGGTGGGGCTGTCACAGGTGGTGTGCTGGCATGCTTCATGCACACGACACCATCACTTGCAACATCGCCAGAGGTCAGATGAAAATAGAAAATGTGAACCCAGGACCCACAGCAGTGGGTCCCAGTACATCCAGGTCCTCAGACCTCTACTTTGGTGCACCTGAATGATTGCATGACACCAGGGTATACACCCATCTGACTGCACCTGAGGGGAAGCTATGACTCCATTCTTTTGGCAACCACAGGTCAGAGGCACATCAGAGATCAGTGAGTACCTAGGGAGCTACTGAGACAGTCAGGTACTGGTGACAGGAAGGGGGCATAAACAGCTAATGCAAAAAAGACTTTTGCACTCCCAATCTCTTTCACCAAATTGAAAAAATGGACACTATTTTCATACCACAGTTTAGCCTCAGAACCAAGCTCCATATCCAGAATGCAGAATTTGTAATTGGATATTTATTTACATAAACAAAATAACAGATGACACCCTCATTTGTTGTTTTTGGAAAGCCTTAAACTGTGAAATGTACAAACTGTACAGATAATGTGACATGAAAATGGCTTTCCTGACAGCATCATATTTGTGATGCACTGTGGGCCAGCATGTTTCCTGTCAGACAATATCACATAAACGGGCTTAATAAGATACAATTATTCATAGTTTTATGCTAATGGAACCAACTACCATATGTTTATGTCAAAATATTATCACAGAAATATATTTTACCGGCCTGATCAAAATGATAATATCATGCATGTATCTTGGAGAAGAAACCTAGCATATACAAATATTTGCTTCGCTGTAAGTGCAAATAGCAGTAATTACGGTTTATGTGCCTTTGTCTTTTTAATAAAGTGGCACTGTAATAATATGGTGCCTCTGTTATCCCATCCATTACCCCGTAATGTACAGAGTAAGTAGCCTTATTTGTAATTAACGATGGGTGAATGTTTCACAAGAAAATGCATATACACCTCAAACACACAGAACACCACAACCTAAAGGGGGCTCAGATTTTTCCAAACCTAAATCAAGTCTTCATGGGGTTTTATCTACTGTGTTTTGGAGGAAATGCTGACATTTTTGATTATAAACATGTAATTGCTGTGGACTGTCCTCTGAGAACTATTGTTTAGCAATGAAATTTTCCTTAGAATTTCAATTGCTGTGCAGTAATCTAAAATAGGGTTAGAAAATCTCTGCTAAAATGTACATGGCCTGGAATTCAATTCATGTAATCCAGAGTTCATATTGAGGTTCTATACAGAGTCTTTTTTGTATTTTAAGGACTGAAAATATTACTTTTTGTACCCTGCAACCCACTTGTATCTGCATATATAGTACTCTATGTGAATACTACATGTAGATTTGATAAAGCCAACATGGTACCAGCAGACCCCATACCCATACCCCTCCTAAAAAAAGCATTGTTTGTTTCAACTGTTAGGCAAATATAGTCTATATTTCAGTTATTTTTCAGTTTGGAATTAGCTTTTCTATTCATTTGTTTAATGTTCTTTATTTTTTGAGAATCAATATTGCCTAGTGGTTAAAATGCAGAGTTGTGAACCTAGAGACCAAGGTTTTAATTCTACCACTCATTGAGTGACCTGGTCACATATCCTCTCTGTGTTTGACTTCATCCCCCGCCCCCGGCATTCCTCTGTCTCACTCAGCCTCCCTGTGCTTGCCAAGTGGCTCATGCAACACCTGGTGTATTAGAAATGCGTTGGGATATAGTATGTACTATATGAGAAATGTTACAGTATATGAAACCAAATTGCCTTCCAGAGTGAATGGACCATTTGTCTTTTTCTGCCAGCAGTGTCTATGTTTAGTTTCCTTCCTTCCTTCCTTCCTTCCTTTGCTCCACCCTTCCTCCCACTTTCCCTTCTCTTATTCCTTCCTTCCCCCATCCTCTCATCAGGAGGTGGCTGGGGTCACTTCTGTTTGGAGACAGGTCAGGTGTCGGCCAGGGAGTGAAGGTCTGTGGATGTGGTTATGCTTCATGGAGGGGGGGGCTGATAAAATCCAGTAAACTACAGACCAGTCTGTCTTATCTTCATTATAGGTATGGAGATCGAGAGGCAAGTCCAGGAAAGCATAGTAGATTACAGTCAGAGCCTCTGGTATGATCAGCTATTTCCTGAAATGTATGTGATTTCCCTAGAGAAATTCCTGCCTGCAGTACGGGTTTTATGGCTGCCACCAGAGAGAATCTCTTTAGAAATACTGTGCAATATCCGGAAATATCTGACCATGTCAATGGCTGCAACTCTGCTTAGAGGCTAATGGGTTGTAGGCATACAAACAACATGGATTTGTGGTGTGAAGATTTTCCCAGACCAATCTATTAGTAATTTTTTGACAGGGTCACAAGGGCAGTAGATGAAGACAAGTGGTAGATTTACTTTACTTTGATTTAAACAAGGCCTTTAATTCAGCACCTTACAGGACACTGCTGAAGAAGCTGGAAGATCTGTGAGTGGGAAAAGGTATAATATGATGGGTAGGGAAATGGTTGAGGGTGAAAAAACAGAGAGTGGTTGTAAATTAGGTCAATATAGAAGCCAAGGCTGGCCCAGTGGTGCAGAGGACTGAAGCACTGCAAGCACCTTACCTTGCACCATGCTGGTGACCTAAGTTCAGGAGCGAGCTTGGGGCACCAGAGTTTGGCGGGGGAGAGAGCTGGGAGAGGATCATAGGGCCACCAGGCAGCTTTTCTCTCCTGGATTGGAGTGGTGTGTATTCCCAGCTCTTGGCTGCCACCAGCTGTGAGCCTGGTGGTAGCACTGACACTTGGGGGACAAACGTAAGTCAGGGAGGGTGGAGGGAATCACAGTTCTGGAATGCACGTATGCCTCCATGTGCTTGCATCCTCTGTGCCACCACAGCTCTGGGCTATGGGAAGAAAATGTCCAGTGGAAATTTGGAACCAGGGCTTGGTGGAACCTTGCCCAGGGTACTGCGACCATTCATGCCTCTCTGGTTAGGGGGACTTCTGGATGTGAGGTATTGGGGGAGAATGACTCTTCCTCGAGCCCCACTGCAGGGGGAAATCTGCAGGGGAACCTACCCCAGATGAGGAGCGGTAAGGGACAGTCGACAGTACCCAGGGACAGGGCTGAGTACCTGTCCTGTCAGCCCTGGAGAGACAAAAACCTTTATTAAAAAAAGTTAGAGGATGGGGGAGTCACAAGAGGGGCACTGCAGGAGTATGTCCTGGGACCAGTCCTACTCCATGTGCTTATTAATGGAATAGGGAAGGGTATCCAGAGCAAAATGTCTTTTTGCAGACAACAGGAAGCAATTTGGCAGAATGGACAATGGGGAGATGTGGGGGAGTTAAAGAGGACCTGAAGAGGCTGGAATATGGCAATAGAGATTCAGTACCAAAAAGGTGCAAAGTAATGCACGTTATGAAAAAGAAGCCACAAACAGAGTACTGGATGTGGGGGTTAGATTAGCCAAAACATCTGAGCCATGGACCTGTGGTTATCATTGGTGACTCCCTCAAACAATCTAGTCAGTGTAACAAAGCACACAGCAAAGCAACAGGGAGAATGTATCAAGAGAGGTGTTGATGGTAGGAGGAAGGATGCAATGTTTCCCTTGTACTGGTTCCAGGTGAGGTCCCGCCTGGAGTACTGGGCCTATTTCTGGAGTCTGCACATGAGAAGGGACAAGAATAGGCTGGTGACCCTGCATTGCAGTGTCACCAACATGATCCAAGGCCAACAGGGTAGATCCTATGAGGAAAGGCTGGAGGCCTTTAAGGTGTATGTACTGGAGGCCAGAAGGGAGAAAGGCAATGTGTATTTATTGATTGACTGATTTATTGACTGATTGACTGATTGATTGACTGATTGACTGATTGATTTAGTTTCTGATTACCGGGTAAGTGCACTAGACAATAATAAGCCTATTTTCAGTCATGACCCTGGAGAGTACAGTTACAAGCATAATGGAGTACATAGATACATAGAAATTCTCGGTAGATAAGGACCGCTAGGCCCATCTAGTCTGCCTGTAAGCCCTATACTTGTATGCAGTCACTGACCCTAAGTGATCAATGGCTTTTCATCGCTCTCTCCCCACACAATGTTCCCTTGTGCCTGTCCCAGGCACGTTTAAACCCCTCCACTGTGCTTGCCCCCACCACCTCTTGTGGCAGACTGTTCCAAGCATCACCCACCCTCTCTGTGTAGAACTCTTCCTCACATTACCTCTTAATCTACCCCCCCCCCCCATTTCATATTGTGTCCCCTCATTCTGATATCATTTTACACTGGAAAAGATCACCCACCTGCACCTTGTTTATGCCCTTGAGGTACTTGAACGTTTCTATCGTGTCCCCCTTTTCTCTCCTCTAGTGAGTTCATATTGAGGTCTCTTTGTCTCTCCTCATACATTTTGAGATGCAAGCCATGCATCATCTTTGTCGCTCTTCTCTGGATAGCCTCCACCTTGTCTATGTCCTTATACATGTGTGGTCCCCAGTACTGCATGCAATACTCCAGTTGAGGCCTTACCAGTGTTTTATACAATGGCATCACCACCTCCCGTCTCCTGCTAGTAATACCTCTGCCTATGCACCTTAGCATACCACTGGCCCTCCCTGCAACCCTTGCGCACTGCTTTGATACCTTAAGGTCATCAGATATGATAACCCCCTATACTGTACAAATACAGTAAAGAAATAATGGCATTAAAATTATTATAGTTCCGTAATACAATACATGAGTGATGGAGATGTACAAATTCCTGAGGGAAATTAACAATATGAACAGTGAGGACCTGTTCACCTGGGACATAAATGCAGTAATGAGAGAGCACAGATGGAGGCTCATCAGTAGGAACTTCAGGGGAAATGTGAGGAAATTCTACTTCACCAAGAGAGTGGTGGAACCATGGAACAGATTACCTGCAAAGGTCATAGGGGCAGGAACTATAAACAGGTTCAAATGCAAATGGTTTGGGGGTAGGCATTAAGGTAACATACCCATCTATGATGGTAGGTCAAGGGGATAAGTAGAACATTTTTCTGAGCAGACTAAATGGACCCTAGGGGCTCGATTCTCAAAGAGCCCTTAGATTGACACAAGCTGCAGCAAAAGGCAGCTTGTATCAAAGTCTGGTGTACCAGGGATCCTGCGCCTGATTCTGTATCGGGTAGTGTGCTGGTGGCAAAGTCCAGCAGCTTGCACCATGTGCCCAACAGATGGTGCATCTGCATGGTGCACCATAAGCTGCTGGGTAGCCGTGTGCCAGTCCCTGGTGGCTAGTGGAACCCTCCCAACCCTGATCCCCCATTATGTCATATTACACAATCTCTGGTGATCTAGTTGACCCCCAAGCCCAGATCCCCTGTCATGTCATTTTACATATTCCTTGGTGATCTAGCAGACCCCCCAAGCCCTGATCCCCCATTATGTCATTTTAGACATTCCCTGGTGATCTAGTGGACCCCCCAGCCCCAATCTCCCATTATGTAAAATTAACACAACCCTGGTGGTCTAGTGGACCCTCACCCCCACCCCGGCAGACAGTATACCACCAACCCACTCTGTCTCTATTCTGAAAATGAGCCAGCGACTGGCACGGCCCACTGCTCACCACCACGGCCAGCCACTGACTGAGCTCTCGATGAGCGTGTACTGTATTCAGTGTGCCCTCATTGATTGACAACTGTAAATCAATGGGTGCATACCGAATAAATTATGCGCTCAGTGACAGCTCAGTCGGCAGCTGGCCATGGTGGTGAGTGGTGGGCTATGCCAGTCGCCGGCTCATTTTTGGGATGGGGGAGTGGGGTGATGGGACACTGCCTGTCAGGGTGGGGGTGTGGGAGTCCACTTGACCACCAGGGTTGTGTTAATTTTACATAATGTGGGATCAGGGCTTGGGCATCCACTAGATCACCGGGGAATGTGCAATATAACTTAATGGGGGATGGGGCTTGGGAGAGGGTCTTCTGAATCACCAGGGCTTGTGGGGTCCGCTAGATCACCAGGGAATGTGCAATATGACATAACGGGGGATGGGGACTTGGGGGAGGGTCCACTAAATCACCAGGGACTTATTTTAATAACAGGGTGATCAGGGCTCTGGAGGGGGGCCACAGCACATTGTTGCAAATAGCTCAACTCTCTCAGAGGGCAGATTTCTAAGAACCCTTAGACTAGCTCTGGCTGGTCTCACGGTGCTTAGAATTTTGCCCTCTGGGAGAGTTTTGAGAATGCCACTTTAGGAGATGTAGCAGCTTGCATCTGCTGCATGCCCCTAGTGCCATGCTGCAGCCTATTTTGTGGTGCATGGGTGGCACAGGCCCCCACTGGTGTGAGATGCATTTGTGAATCACCCCCAGTGCAACATTTGGTGCAAGCGGCACTTTGCGCTATTCTTTATGGTTCAAGCCCCTTGCACCACACCAGGAACTTTCAGAATCAAGCCCTAGGTCGGTCGGTCCTTCCTTCCTTCCTTCCTTCCTTCCTTCCCTTTTACCATTGTTGAACAGTGCCTTCCCTTTTACCATTGTTGAACAGTGCTTTGACTTTTATTGGTCATTTGCTCACTTTTCAGCGGTGACATCTCCATCTTATTAATATGGACCTTGTGTTTAAAGTAACAGTGGTTGCTCTCTTCTGAACTTAAACTGGTCTTTCCTCGCCCACCTTAGTCTGGGAGTCAAGGCCGAAAACTGCAGTACCAGTGCTACAGATACAAGTAGCATTTTCATCAGTACTAGCAGTGCCACTTTAATTGGCTCTGGACCTTAAACTTCATGATTATATAGATACATAGATACACAGATGTTGTAGGCAGATAAGGGCCTTGTGACCCATCCTGTCTGCCCTATCCCTTTTTCTAATGCTTAAGGTATCCTAGATACTACAAGCCCCAAGTATTGGCCCAGTCCTCCTGGGCATTACCCTGAGCTGCCTCTTATTCTGCCTGTGGCCATGGCAGTGCTTTTGGTGCCAATTATGCCATATTTGGCTTAGCAGCAGCTAACTCATAAGGTGGCAGATTACTTTACTTTTGCTTTCCCACACTTTTATAAGGTCTAACAAAGATCAGCAGCAGACATAGCAGGTTGAAGCTGAAAGTCCAGAAGTTGGAGTGTCTCTAACTTGCAGTAAAACTACTTTTCCAGTGGTCCTTCAAGAGACAGAGGAGGGTATCATTTGGCCCCTTGTATCTTTTCTTCTTGCTATCCTAGCCTCTCTCAGCTCTGCTGTTCATTCTCTCTCGCACTCTTACTCAAACAGTGAGACACAAAAAGATGCAATCCATCTGTTCCTATGTTGTTGGAAGTTTCACTTCCTCTGTATCCTCTGCAGACAAACGATTTTCACTGTTTTATTTTTCACTGACATAAAGAAAAAGAAGAAATTCACTGTGGTCCTTCACTTGGTTTTAGTTCCCAAAACAATCTGATATCCAACAATCCTGAGCAGTTATTGCAGCAGTTGCTGACAATAATCCCACCACCATAAAGGTGAAACATCCACTGGTTCTGTGGTGCTAAGCATTATGGGATAGGTCTGGCATGCTTGTGACTCGGGTTCGTGCCTCAAGCCAGAGACCCCAGGTATGCAGACTGGCAGGGAGGGTGAAGACTATTTGGATGCCCTCCTCCCTGGGGGGAGGGGAATGATCAGAGTGCTACTACTCCTTGTGATACCTATGAAGGTGCCATTGGTGGCATGGCTGACCATGTATGCTGCCCCCCCACACACAGTAATGAACCTCTGGAAACAGAGCAACAGGGTGGTGGGTAGGCTTAGCAAGAACACAGACAAGTACATCAGCACAAGACACCTTTTATCAACCCCCATGTTCACAGGCCTGATGCCTACACCCTGAATGCAGTGCCCCTGCCAGGTGAAACATTTGTATCCCAACTTTCTGGGCCCTGCTACAAAGGGTTTTCCTGTAGGGTGACTAGCACAGGCGTGGCAAGTCTAACAGAGAGCTTAAGATAACTAGTCATAGAGTCAAGATGAGAAGAGGTAATTGTCTAAAAGAGCAAGGTTGAGTTACGTGCTGGGTGGATGCTGTCACCTGGGAATAAACAAAATATTAAAATAATGTAAAACAAAGCCAGCAAGTCTTCTACAAGTGACAGGAAAACTACAAGCAGCTTAGCCTTGGCTACTACAGTAAGAAAAAGAAGACATCTTTCCACTGTAAAAAAATTTACGATGTTTATTACACACCCTGAGTGACACCCCCAAAGTGATATTGAAAGCCTAGCAAAATAAATTACCATCAGTTACCAATGCACTGAGTTTCCTGTAGAGGTTGCCATAAGCAGCTTAAGCGACAGTGCATGACAGGGTGTGTCTTGTTCTGGGATAATATCACGTCTTGTGCGGTTGGGCATGAGGCTGTAGGCTGAGTGTGTCCAGCACCAAGGTATGACGTCAACCCAGCACAACACACACCCAGGAGTGCATTATTGTGAATATAAAATCACATTTGTTTTAAGAAAAGAAAAAATATAAAAACATTTATTAAAACTACATTTTTTGGTCACTTTTTTAATGGGTAGGCATACTTACAAAAAGCAGTGCTAATTATTTATTTTGGCCAGTAGGATGAGCTGCTGTGGCATTACTGGGACTCTGTGGCTTTGCCTCCCCTCTCCCTTCATGCACACTCTGCCCTCATCTGTATTTCTCACTGTGTTTCTGTTGTCCTATATCTTTTTAACGTTTCTCTCTCTCTCTCTCTCTCTCTCTCTCCCTCCCCATTTTGATGTCCATGAAATAGGGAATCTGCCCGCTGCCCTGCTCGTTCTTACTATCGTGCTGACATTCCAGGTCTGCCTGTGAGTCTCCTGGTACAGTTGGCATGTCTTTTGTACAGGGAGAAGAAAAAGGGAGAGAATATATGAAAAAAAGGTGAGTAACTGAAGCAGTTACTGAAGAGAAGGAAAAAAAGGATAACTGACGCGTGAACACATTCTCTGTCCGTTTGAGTGAGCGGGAATATCTGATACTGATCAGAGTGGGGAGAGCTGAAGCCAATTGCACTGACAACTTCATGGCAATGCCCCAGTTACTTATGAAAAATATGAATTGTGATGTGTTCTTGTGTCAGGTTCGACACCATATAGTTTTTTGCAACATATTTTGGATTGTTTTATGAGACTGGCAGGAAGGGATGTTCATTTTCATATATTGTTGAAGTATTGGCAAAAGCCACAACAGCCATGTCAAGTATGTGCAACTTGGTCATGGGCTGTGGACTGATTTAGGTAACATTTAATGCAGTCATGTGTGTGCTGGGACTAGATCTGTGATATTGTGCTGTGATAACATCAGGGCTCTAGCCTCAAACTGACCAATCAGAGAGCAGGGATTCTTCTTGCCATATTATAACTTATCATTAAACTAAGCAAGGGAGTAAAAGGAAAAGAGAAGATAAAGAAGTATATTGCCAACAGTATGATGCATGAGGCAAAACCAAAGATAAGAATCTGAGTGAGGCGAATACACTCTGTGTCACTCTTTGCATTTTTGCATCTTGTAGCATCCTCAAACTTAAAGGGACACTCTCAGCTTTTTAGCTTAATTTTAAATCCTCATTACAAATAAGCAGGTAGTCACACAAAAAATATGAGAAATGGCAATAATAAGAAATTCCAGACACAAATATCTAATGAAAATGCATTTAGAATACCGTAGGCACATATTTGTGATGGGGATTTAAAATTACGCAAAAATAAGCTGACATTGTCCCTTTAAGCTGAAGTTATCATTATAAATATTCTCCTCCTAAGAATCAAATCAAATCAAATCAACTTTATTTATATAGCTCCTTTCAGAGCCAAGGCACTGTACATAAGAACATATACATAAAATAGATTAAAACAACATTAAAATATGTCAACCATACTGTATTTAAATAAAGGCTAAGCTAAATAAATAAGTTTTTAAACCAATTTTAAAACTATCGACGGACCCCAACTGTTGCTTGAAACTCCAAATCCTTGGATAATATTACGTACCTAAGTTATCCATAGCTAACTTATGGCCGTTGCCTGCCAGTCATCTCAGACAAAATCCAAGGAATCTATAGCACTTCCTGAAAAAAAGCTGCTGATGTTTCATAGTGTATAACTTTGAGAGAAAGAGCTTTCATGCTTTTATAATGTGTCGGTGATTTATTTTACTGGGATTTTACTTTATTATTACTGTATCAGAGGAAAATGGATTTAGTGGATTACTTTATCTGATCACATCCCTATACAGAACTGAACAGTATCTGGTAAACAGAAAATGAAAGAATTTTCTACCTTGGATTACAGTAGAGGATTTTTTGCCTGGTGGAAATCATTGTCTGTCAAAGGGATATTCTACCTTGGAAAGGGGTAGGCCCTCATTTTTATTTATTTTTTTTGTTACTGTTGTTGTGGACCATGCTATGCATGTGTGTAAGTCCAAGATTAAATCTGTGTGGTACTTCGATAGTTCCTATAGGTCTTAGCTTCCTTTTATATCTTGAAAGTTCCTGCACTGTATACCTGTCATTCTTTCACCTGTTTATTTATTTATTTATTTGTACATCAGTTTACAACCTTTGAGCCAGAGGCTCATTTCCAAAGGTACCACGTCACATTGAAGACAGACAGAAATAAATTTAGGTTCCAGCATATATGTCACATACTTAGGGTTATACAGAATGGTTTCATACATTTATACAATTTAGTAGACATTACAATGATACAGCTGAGAAGATGCTGGTAATCACAGAGGCAATAGGCTATGGGGGGAGAAAATTGGGGGGTGGGTGTGTTTGAGTGCCGCCCAGGGGACGTTGTCATGTGTGGAGAGATCAAGGCCCCATTTAGAGACAGGAGCAGCTGCAAGTGCTAAACAGTTGACTCTGACGGTGATTTTGAAGTTGGAGATTGTGGGGGCATTGGTGATTGGAGCAGGGAGAGAGTTAAACCAGGATGGAGCTCTGTAGCAGTAGGACCTCTGACCATGGGTCATTCTTTCACCTGTTAGCTATGAAGGGGGAAGCAGATCCCTCATGGTAGGCAGTGAGTGATGATAAGGCAGCAGCAAGAACATTTCTCTCAGGAGGTATGGCTAATTTTAGTTTAGAGACTCTAACATATCTGTGCATCCATTCCAAGTCCATCTAAATTGGTATCACTAAATTGCTGCTTATTAAATTTGTCTCTTTTTTTATGCTTACTGCCTAAAACTCTGACTTTTTTTTTATCATTTTGTTAATTCAGTTGCTATTTTTCTCCTTCAAACTCACCCTTCTCTTCTGACCGTTTGTACCTGCCATCGGTATCTTGCATTAGTCATTGACCATCCATCCAGCACCCTGCAGGGTGTCCACACATTTGTTGAAGAACTCATTCAGCAAGTGGCTCCCCAACCATCCATGCTGCCACCTGATACATTGCATAGTGTATAGTCCCTCCTCACTAGTGTATGTCTATGTGTCAACATATAGTGGCAGTGGACCAGGGCAAGGGGAGGCTTTCCTGGTCTATGTGAAGCAGCCATCACTGCTGCATCTGTACACCTAGACAATTGTGACACCTGCTGAAGACCTACCTGGTTGAACAGCCAGTGCACTGTGCTGGTAAATATCACTGGTACTGGAAACTATAATTTTGATCTTCCAAATAAATTACTGTTTTGTTCTTATTGCTAGTTTCCTGGGGATTTCATGCATGCACCTCTTCCTGCTTGCCCCATAGTGATATCTAATTCTGACAGTGTGTTGATGCCATTATGCCCACTCACCAATGGTGCCCCTTGAAGCACACATCAGAAAGACTGGTGCGATAGAGTACAGTTCTTTGTGGAATAGCTTCACCTCCCTCCTTAGCCACTAGGGTGCAGTCACTCCAGGGGGCATGGAGACCCAATGGAAAAAGATCAAGAAGGGAATAGCTAAGGCAACAGTATGCTATTTGAAAGAAGTAAGCAAGGCTAGGAGGAGGAAATGGACACTATGCTTCTCAGAGGAGGTGGCTAAGGTGTGTAAGAGGAAAAAAATGGCATTTAGGAAGTACAAGGAGACCCAGAAGGAGGAGGACAGGGAGGCACATCTGGAAAAATAAAGGGAGGCAGAAAGTAGGGTGATGACAGCCGAGGCACAAACAGAGGAGACCATCATCAAGGAGGTCAAAAAAGAGGATAACGTTCTTCAGGTACGTGAGTGAAAAGAGGAAAGCAAGTGGGACAGTGAAAATCAGGAGGGCAGGGGTACTGTGCAGAAGAAGATGAGGAAAAGCAAACATTTTAAAATGAGTACTTTTGCTCAGTTTTCACAGTGGGGGGTGGACCAACACATATCAGCAGTCATTAGGAGGGAGGGAGGAGTGGACACAAGTCCATTTTTGGAGGAGAGAGCCCAAAGGGGATTGAACGCCCTAAAGGAAAACAAAGTGGGACCAGATGGGATTCATCCAAGGGTTTTAAAAGAACTAAAAGTGGTGCTAGCCACCCCCCTGCCAATACTATTCAGCACCTCAGAGCTTCCCCCAGTACCTAGAACATGGATTTACTTCCATCCTGGTAGTGTTGCATGCTCTGACACCCAGCTGCTGCTGCATGGCAGTCAGGCAGCAAGCCACCACAACCCCCCTCCCTGAGGGAGGAAGGCAGTGCTACAGATGCTCAACTCTCCCTCACCTGGCCCAACCCACTTCCATTTCTGAATCTGAGTCACCAGCATGGAAGGAGATGAGACACACGGTGCCTCAGCCCTCCAGGTCACTGGGCCAGCCCTATGTTTCATTCTGCATGAAGGCCAGGACACCCAACCCAGAAAGGAGACAACATCTGTCAGACTGTCACTCCACTTAAGGATAAGACAATTCTAAATTTGCATTCGGATAATCTGCGGAAATCTTGTGATTTGAACACCAGCTGAACATGTCCGAAGGGCCTGCTTTACCTTCAACATTTTGGCACTCTGACACCAGGATGCTGCACCTCTTACAGGAAGCACACACTGAGCATCTCCATGTTGTTTTTAAGCCACCTGAACTGCAGCAGCCGATTGGCAATGCTACAGCTTGAGAAACCCATGCATTGCACACACCTCAGTGCCATTTCCAGCTCTTTCTCAAAGGTGGAGTACCCGAGGCAGTAAGGAGCTCCTTCTATGTAAACAGAGTGAGTTTTGATCAGAAAATTTTAAATCATCAGAGAATCATGTATTACCATTCCAGTTTGTTAATTACTCACTCTATTTAATTGTAGTTTCAAGCAGGAGTTGAACATTTTCTCCACCCTTGTGCATGAGGTGGGATCATAAGAAGGCTTTGTTGAACATTTGGGCCCAGATATTCAAACTGCGCCAGGCTGTGGTGCAAGCTTGGGCGCAGCTCAACTTGGCTGCGCAGGGGTGTGGACTGGGCGATATTCAACCGAGCTGCCCCATGGCACAGCATCATTGAATGTCGCACCCTGACCACCCCAGCATGACACAGTGGCACCGCGCCAGCCAGTGGCCAGAGTGAGCATAGATGCGCGTTAAGTTCCATTGCGCCATGCACAGCAACCGCGATATTCAAAACTTGACATGCAAATGGAGCCATAATGTATGCTGTGACACATAGGGCCAGTTGCATGTCATTATGGCTCCCATTTGCATGCAGGTGAACTCATCCTCGACGACTTGCGCTTGGTGCCCTGCCAGGCAGCAGCCGTTGAGGGACGATGTCCCTGCAGCGATCACGGGCATTTGGTAAAAAAACTATTCTGTCCAATATCCCTGGTGGTCCAGTGGACTGCTGACCGCCCGATCACGGCATTTGTATTAAATAAAATAACTATTTCAGTATCCCTGGTGGTCCAGTGGACCGCTGTCTCGCTCTGATCACGCATGCATAAAAATTGTGTCAATATTCGAGGTCCAGTACACTGTCGATCGCGGGTATTCTAGAAGAACAACCATTTGCGGGTCCAGTGGACCACGTCTGCCTGATCATGGGTGATTCAGAAACAACAGTCCAGTATTCCTGGTGGTCCGGTGACCGCCATTCGCCCATCGGCATTCAGTCATTCACACCCCAGGCTCAGGGGTGTTTCCTCTTCTCACTGAGCCACCAGCCTTTCCGGTCAGCCGGGTAGGCGGTAGCACCACTCCGCCGCCTCGCCGCTCGCCGACCGACTAACAGAGCTGCACACCCATTGGTCTGCCAGTGAGCCAATGGCGCAGTTTCAGGTTGTACTCACGCCATTCCAGATATACCTCATCTGAATGTGTAGTATGTATAGGCTGCATGCCCATTGGCTCACGCCAGAAACAATGGGCGTGCAGCCCCACCAATGGTGTCAGTCGGTGGGTGGCGGGCAGCAGGCAGGTGGTGTTCCGCCACCTGCTGACCGGGGAGCAGGGTGGTGGGCTCAGTGGGCGGTGGAGGGGGTACCCCTAGACCACCAGGATATTGGATTTATTTATTTCACAGATGCTCATGATCAGGCAGATAGCGGTCCACTGGACCACCAGGGATTTTGGATTTATTTATTTCTACAGATGCCCGCGATCAGGAAGATAGCAGTCCACTGGACCACCAGGGATATTGGATTTATTTATTTATACAGATGCCCGCGATCGGGCAGATAGTGGTCCACTGGACCACTAGGGATATTGGACTTATTTATTTATACAGATGCCCACGATCGTGCAGATAGTGGTCCACTGGACCACCAGGGAATTTGGGGATATGTTTAGTTATTGTTACAAATGCCCACGATTGGGCACACAGCAGTCCACTGGACCACCAGGGATATTGGACGGAATTCTTATTTTTTTTTTAAATGCCCGCGATCAGGCATGGGGGGGCGCCATCAGGTGCAGCCGGAGCTCGGGTGGCCACCCACAGGTGGCAGCTACTGTGTTGCACCCTGCAATGCAGCAGCTCACCTGTGGGTGGCTATAAGTTGTTCCTTTTTTTGGGGGGGATCAACTTTGTGCTGGCGCAGGTAGGGGTTGCGCATGCATGGCTCTGCACATCCCGGGCTGAATATCGGGCTGTGCAGGGTATGCATGGGCACGCCCCCCCATCTGCGCCTGCATACATTACTGATGCACTCTGGTGCATCGGGATTTGTGCCGCGCACTTTTCCCTTTTGAATATTGTTCCAGGGTGCATCAGTGGGTTGTGCATGGCACAACACTGTTGCGCCATGCGCTACCCTTTTGAATATCTGGGCCTTGGTGTACAAATGTTAAAAAATAACACTATGTGCCTACATTGAAATTTTCAAATGCAGGCTCGTAACTTTGGTAATTTTCAGTATTGTGACCCCAGATTTTTGGCATAGCCATTTCTTCACAGCACCTCATAAATGTGATAGCTGTCATTTTTCAAATCCTGGCCAAAATGTATTTTCATACCCGTGGTGCACAATCATGTTTCAGTGATGCAGAATAATGTTTTGGTGGGGAGTTGAAAATGTTTACCTACCAGGTTCATTATTTGGGGGTAATAAAAAGGTATGCTGAAAATTTGGTATATAAATATGGTAAAATGCCTAGGTTATGACTGAATGATACACTATTTCAGCTTTCACTCATAATTTTGCTAATTTTCAATATTTTGACTCCAGATTTTCAACATAGCCATTGTTCAACACCCCCTCATAAATGTGACATGTGTCATTTTAAAAATCCTGGACAAGATGTGTTTCCGCACCTGTGGTGTGAAATGACATTTCGGCCAATATACTATAAATGGTACATGTCATGTCTATTACGTGAATCCTAAAAAAAAAGTATCTTCAAATGTGGTCAAAATTAAAATAAAAATTGTCTAACAAGCATCAAATGTTTGGCATTGACAAATGTTTGTTTTTTAATTGTGTTGCCAATAGTGAAATACACTGTACATGTCATGAATTTGAGGAAAAAATAAATAAAATCTGTTCACTACAAGGGGAGAGAGAGAGAGAGAGAGATGATCATGTCTGACTTAGATATGACTATAGCTAGGTTTATCTGTGGTTTCTTCTGTTTGCTAAAGCTAGCAACATACAGGTGCTAAGAGGGCACCCACCCACCCATATATTAAATGTTTTCCTGCTGCAGCTGAATTAGACTTCCTGAGTGCACCAAAAAAACAAATAGTAAAATACATTCAGCCGGCCCGGTGGTGCTGAGGGTTGAGGCGCTGGACACCACACCTCGCGCTATGCCGGCGACCCGGGTTAGGGAACGGACCGGGTGGCAGGGGTCGGCAGGGAAGGAGGATTGAGCATCCCAATGATGCTCTCCCTCAGGGTGGGAACCAGAATGCACTCATGTTCTGTATCCCTAGTAGCCGTGGAAGCACCGGCAAACTGAAGGGGATGGAGGCGTCTGCCTGGCGGAGTCAGGAGGAGGACGCCGACGGTGCATGAGAGGTCTGGCGTGTGTCAGCACACCACCTCTCGGGATATACGTCCTAGCGCGTGACGTCCCAGAGGGTAGGGGGTAAACCAGGGAGAAAAATGGAAAAACACCTCCCGGCGGCCTAGATGATAGCCTCTCAGTACCATCCGGACCACCAAAGAGGGACAGACCCCAATGTGCAGGAGGAGGAAAGGAGGCACTCTAGGGGCAGATCCCACCGAAGGTGGAACAGAGGTTGAGAGGAAGGAAGGAGGGGACTCCAGGAGCAAGCAAAGGAGAGATAAAAATAAAAAGTGAAAAAAAAAAAATACATTCATTTAGTCAGTAAAGTTATAGCCCCATCATCATGGAAGTATGGAAAAAATGAACAGACATTAGCTAAACTCAGCTACTTGCAGCTGTTTCTTGAAAATAAGTAACTTGTATGTTACTATGAACTTTGTATAACAAAGTCAAGGTACTGCAGTTGCAGCACATGGAACTGGTGCATATATTATGGTCAGAAGTGCAGTCAGTTAAGGCATTTAAATTTAATAAAACACCAATCACTCTTGTTGGCACTGGCAAATTGCAGTACATACAATATACTAAGATAATGCAGCAGTTCCTATATGAGCAAAATGTACATTTCATATATAAATAAAAAAGCGGTTTCCTCACCACGTAATATCAAGAAATATTTACTGTAGCTGCAGCAGCTGCCATATGATGCTTAAGGGACAGTGTCAGCCCCCTTAGGCCTCATATTGTCCCTATTTAAAAACAGGTGCTAATCAGAGCTAATATGGCTGCAAAATGTTACCCCCCCCCCCATGAACCATGTGGGCGAAAGTGTTCAAAGCCTTGCTGAAATGTGATTGTGCACCACCAAAACATCATTCCGAGTCACAGGTGCAAAAACACATTTTGGCCAGGATTTGAGAAATGACAGCTGTCACATTCACGAGGTGGTGTACAAAAATGGCTATGTTAAAAAGTTGGGGTCAAAATATTAAACATTTCTAAAGTTATGAGCGAGCATAGAAAAATGTCAACATATGCTCATAACTTTGTCATTTTTACATATTTTGATGCCAAATTTTCAATATAGCCTTTTTATGACACCATCTCATGAGCAATGGTGGTGAACATTTTCAAATCCCACCTGAAAGTGATTTTGCCAAGTGACTGTGAAATTGCTTTTTAGGACTGATTTGCATAATTCCACCACTATTGTTCACGAGGTAGGGTCCTGAAAAGGCTATGCTGTAAATTTGGGGTGCAAATATGACAAAGTTATGCCTCCCAGTTCAAAACCCCATTGAAATACATTGAACCGCAGTTACCTGAATTTCTGATATTGCAGTTGCCAGTTCCAGCAGCAAGAAGTGTCTTCCATCCGAGAGTGGATCTTCACCCTGGGAGCTGTTCAGGTGAGTGAGGGTGTGTGGGGTGGTGAATGCTAAATGGGAGGTTGGGGTGGCAGTGATGAGATCAGTTGGGGACTGTTTTCTTTTTTACAGCTTTATTACGGGACGGTTTTCTTTATTGCAGGTCCCATGTTCAAAAATGATATGGGACTTGCCTTGCATAGATTAGTTAATTGTTGATCAGTTACAAACTACTATAACAATACATGAATAAAATTACAGAAAATGCCAAAAAACATTTACATCACACTTAGATAAAAATCATTTATCATCGCTTCAGTAAATAAAATGCTTTCTTGTTAATCTTTAAATTACTAATTACATTGCATGCTCAGCCCATCCCATATTCCTATCTGTAATTCTATTAAGAGCTCATTATTGAGTTATGTTATGCTCAGTAATGTAAGTGGATACAGTAATTCATACCACCAACAGTGCTTGCTTATAAGTTTGCATATCAACCAGTTCATCCAGGTTCAGATTAATTTAAATAACAAAATGGCAAAGATTGATAGAATACTTGGAGATAAATGGCATGCAGGATGACAGGCAGGGGAGGAAGAGTGGAGGGTGGAGCTGAGCTGTGGCTACAGTCGGCAGCGAGGTCGCAGTCAGCGACCAGGGACCGCAGAGCTGAGCCATTTTCTTGCTGGGGCAGACATAGGGGCACAGGCTGCAGTTCAGCCAGCCAACCGCAGACTGCGGTGTTGGAGTGGGCCAATCCAGCAGAGAGGCGCCAAGGCAGTCAGGGTTTGAAAAAAGCCCCAGACCGCAGAGAGCTGTATTTGGTCCCACGCCACTCTCCCCGACTCTGGCCTCTATTAAATACAGAGGGGAGGAGGATCCATATATAAAGTGGAGGAGCTGACAGGCTGGTCCAAATGGGAGTGGCCAGGATTATGGAAGGACTGAAAGCGGGAGCAAGGAGGGACTCGAGCTAAACACTGCAAGGAGCTGATTTTGCAACAAAGGGAGCTGGGCCCTGTATTTCTCCGCAGGAGATTTGGGCTTCAACCTCGGTGGAAAACAGAAATTGACACAGCTATTAAGAAATCCTTCACAAAAGAGCTAGATTTGCGAGGATATGAACTGAGTTGAGACTACTGGCACTGGAGGTGCTGGAAACTTGCTCTTGGTCTACTGACGTTGGAGGTGCTAGGGACTTGGACTTGAATGTTGTGACTTGGACTTGAACTTGGTGACTATGGTTATAATTCATGAGTCTATGGATATTAATTCTTGAAGTCTATGGTTTGCACATACTTTATTATTTATACATAAGATGTGTTTTTAGGACTGTATCTGAGAAGGTCGGGGGTCCAAAAATACATAAGGTGTGATCTTTAAGGCTGTATTTGAGTATCATGGAAGTAATGGTAGGGCAGCTCAGAAGGAGGGGTGACCAAGGGAGGGGGATCTTTGGCAGGGTGGTGGAGTACAGAGGCTGTGGAACGGCTATGATCCTAAATTGGGCTTGGAGGATGGGGGGATGTATGATGTGTAAGCAGCTCACTCAGCTGAGAGAGGAAGTGGAGAGGCTAAGGTGGGGTGTAAATGAGAGGGGAACTGGGAAATTGGAGTAGAGAGACAGGGGTGGTCTCTCTACCCTCGTTTAGCCCACTATAAGCCAAGGAAGGAGAGGGACGGGCTGAGCGGATTCACTGGAGGATCAGACACACTGTTCTGGAAGTCAAGGGCTTGGGAGGAAGAGGATGAAAGGGAATCCAGCAGGCATAGACCAGAGATAGTAAGAGACAGCAGCAAGTCCAGAGTTATGACAGAGTCGCCCGAGACAAGAGGAAAGTGGTCAGCAGAAACAGACAGCAGGAAGCCTAGAGGCACACTAAGAACACCTATAGCTAGAGAAAAGGGGTCAGCTGGGGATCAGGAGGAGTGGAAGACAGTAGGCTCAGGAAAGGGCAGACGGATGCCCAGAATGAAGGACAACACAGGCATAGTGAAATAGGCCAGTGGGAGAAAGTAACAAATAGTTTTGCTCCCTCAGGTAGCCTGGGTGAGGACTTTGGGAGAGGAGAGGGGAAGGGTCTCAGGTGAAATGGAAGGGAGGGCAGAAGGGCAGGCATCACATGCAGGGGACAAGGTGGAGAAGAGAAAGGGCACATTAGGGACACACCAGAGGGTAGCACTAGGGGAACTGGGGTATAAGAAAAGGGGCAGAAAGGAAGCACTGGAAGGGCTGGAGTTGATCTCCTGGGAGGCTGGAAATGAATGACAGGAAACCCTGCTGGACAGAAGCTGCAGTAGGAGGCTGTGGTATGTGCCGGGCAGGGTGCAGGAAAGGGGAAATGTGCAGTCACGGCAGGTGGTGAGGAAGAGGACTTCCCCAAGTGAGGTAAGGTGCTCAAAATCTTCTGCAAAGATGGGCAGGACAGGAACAGTGGGAGGGGGATCAAGCACAGTTGGCACAAACTCATGCAGTGATGAAGATAGGGGAAGACCTGGAGCAGATAGAGTGGGGTCAGGTGCAGTTGGCTCATGCTCCAGCAGTGAGGCACAAGGGGGTTGCAGGGATGAAGGAAGTCAGGTGGAAGTGCAAGGGATGAAGAGGTATGGGAGGGGGAGTTCGGAGGAAAGGCAAAAGGGAGGGGGTAAGGAGGGAAAGGTACTGGGGGAGGGGAAGCATCAGGATAGGTTACGTAATAGGGAACAAATGACAAGCAGGGGCAGAAACCAAGTCAGGATGGAACATGAGGAGGCCAAAGGCAGCCAAACCCCACGGCACAGGGCTAGAGGACAAAGGGACACCCAGGAAGCAGGGGGCAGTAGGGTGGCACTTTTGGGGGACTCAATAATTAAGGGGCTAAAATGGGGAAGGAAGGGAGCAAAACACAATGCAGTATGGGTACAGTGCATGCCGGGGATGACTGCACTGGAGGTAAGACATCACATTCCTTCCTGGGGTAAGCAGCAGGAAGAAAGGACACATCTGGTGTTTCACTTGAGCACAAATGACTTGGAGGGGAAAAGCGTGATGGAAGTACAGGCAAGGTTCAAGGAACTCACTAGGTTCTGTAGGAGCAGCACTGTTTTTCCTACTATCGCCTTCTCCGAGGTGTTGCCAGTACCAAGAGCGAGCACACCCAGGAAGGAAAAGATAAGGGCTTTCAACAATTGGCTGCAAAGTTGGTGCAGTCGGATGGGGTTTGGCTGGATAGGTGACTGGGGCTCTACATGGGAGGAGGAGGAGGGGCTGTATGCCCAAGACAGGCTGCACCTGAGCTCTTCAGGGGCATCTGTACTAAAGTATAAACTGAGAGACTTCTTGGCAAGGGAGTTAAATTTAAACTAAATGGGGGGGGGCAAAGGACGGGGCCATCCTTACGAGAGGCAGAGAGAAAGGCGATCAGCCTCCCCCCAAGTCACAACACCCATCGAGGGAACAGTTAGCAGCAGGGAAGGACGGTATGGGGCTGCATGTTGGAAGGCTTTGGTTTCAAATGTCAGGAGCCTGGGGAACAAAATGGGAGAACTGGAGGCCACCATGATGGAGGAGAACCTAGACATTGTAGCAGTGAGTGAGACTTGATGGAATGAGCACCACGCCTGGGGGATGGTGATCCCAGGGTATCGTTTGTTTAGGAAGGATCGGGAGGGGAAGAGGGGGGAGGGGTGGCATTATATGTCAGGGAAGGGATTGGGGCCATGGAAGGGTGGGACGAGGAAGGGGAAACAGAGATAATGTGGGTCACCCTAGGCAGGAGACAAGGGGAAATCCTGCACATTGGGGTAGTTTATAGGCCTCCTATGCAGGGGGAGGAGGGGGATAGACACTTCATAAAATCTGTAGAGAGGATGGCAAGGAAAGGGGAAATTGTGCTAGTTTGGGACTTAAACCTTCCGGACATAGACTGGGAGGCCCAGACAGCAATCTCTGCAAGGAGCAGGGGCATCTTAGAGGCTCTTCAGGGCATATTCCTGCAGCAAAGGGTCAGTGAGCCCACTAGGGGTGTAAACCTGTTGGATGTGGGCCTCACAAATGGGGACAGTGTGGAGGAGGTGGAGGTGGGGGAAGAGCTTGGTACCACTGACCACAGGGCTGTCAGGTTCAGGGTGAAAGCGGGCAGGGAGAGGGTTAGGATGAGGACTAAGGTACTGGACTTCAGGAAGGCTGACTTTCCTGAAATGAGAAAGGTAGCCAGGGAAGAAATGTTGAGGATAGGGGATGTGCAGGGGGTGGAGAAGTTATGGGCAGCCATCAAGGGAGGGGTATATAAAGCCATGGACTTAGGTACAAGAAGGGTAAGAAGGAATAGAAGATGGAAGAGACCTCTATGGTTCACTAGAGAGGTGGCATTAGGGGTCAAGGAGAAAAATAAAGCATTCAAGATGTACAGAGGGACACAAAAAGAAGAGGACAGGGTAATTTACAAGGAAAAAAGAAAGGAGGCAGGGCAAAAGATAAGGAGGGCTAAGGAAGCCACTGAGGAGAGGATAGCAAAGCAGGCAAAGAGGGAGGACAAGACCTTTTTTAGGTACATTGGAGAAAGGAGGAGGGCACAGCATGGGATTGGAAGGATAAGGGGAGGATGTGGAACAATATTGGAAGGGGATTTTGAAAAAGCAGAGGTACTGAATAGCTATTTCGCCTCAATCTTCACGGAGAAAAGCTAGGGCAGGGGACCAGGATGGGGTGGGTAGGATGACAGCCACAGGCAGGTGGGTGTGGCAGAGTTCACAGCTGTAGGAGTAAGAGAAGAGCTGGGTAGACTTAGGGTGGACAAGGCAATGGGGCCTGATGGAATACACCAAGGGTTCTCAAGGAGGTGAAGAATGAACTGCTGCCACAGCTGGTGAGGCTATTTAACTTGTCCTTGGTCACAGGGGTGGTGCCCACAGACTGGAAGAGGGCAGAGGTGGTTGCACTGCATAAGAGGGGGGGAGGAAGGACGAGGTCAAAAACTACCATCCCATTAGTCTTACTTTGGTGGTGAGGAAGGTAATGGAAACACTACTTAAGATCAGGTTGATAGAATACTTAGAGGTAAATGGCATGCAGGATGACAGGCAGCATGGCTTCACCAAGGGTTAGTCCTGTCAGACCAACCTGATAGAGTTTTTCGATGGGGTGGTACGGATAATGGATCAGGGAGGAGCAGTGGATTTGGCCTATTTGGATTTCAGTAAGGCCTTCAACACCGTTCTGCATGATGGAATGGTGCATAAACTGGACAGACTAGGGGTGGACCACAGGATCACCAGGTGGGTGGAAAACTGGTTGAAGGAAAGGAGTCAGACGGTGGTGGTAAATGGGACACATTCCAGGGAAAGGGCGGTGACCAGTGGGGTGCCACAGGGATCAGTGCTAGGGCCAATACTCTTTAATATCTATGTTAGTGACCTAGCAGAGGGTCTGGAGGGACGGGTGTGCCTGTTCGCAGATGATACAAAGGTCTGCAATAGGATGGATTCACCTAGTGGGATGCAAGCCATGAGGCAGAACCTGGAGAGGCTAGAAAGATGGTCTGACACCTGGAAATTGAATTTTAATGCACAAAAGTGCTTGGTGATGCACCTGGGGAGGAGGAATAGGAGAGAACCTTACACCCTTGGGGGGTGGTGATTATGGAGAAGGAAACAGAAAGGGACCTGGGGATTATGGTATCATGGGACCTCAAGGTGGGCAGACAGTGTAGCAGGGTGGTGGGAAAGGCAAATGGAATGTTGGCCTGCATTGCCAGGGGTTTTAATAGCAGGAAGAGGGAGGTGCTAATGCCGTTAAACAGAACCATAGTCAGGCCACATCTGGAGTATGGGGCGCAGTTCTGGAGGCCTCACCTACACAGAGATGTTGAGTTGGTGGAGAGGTTACAGAGAAGGGCAACTAAAATGGTAAGAGGGTTGCAGGATGTACCCTATGAGAGAAGATTGAGAGGGCTGAACTTGTACCCTTCGGAGACTAGGAGGGAGAGGGGAGACATGATTGAGACCTTTAAATATCTGAAGGGAATAAACAAGGTGGAGGGTGATAGCTTGTTCAAGTTGAAGAAGGGAGCAAACACGAGGGGACATAGCCTCAAACTGGAAGGTGGGCAATACAGAGGTAATGTCAGAGGGCAGTTTTTCACAAAGAGGGTGGTAGAGGCCTGGAATAAGCTGCCGGAGGAGGTAGCGGTGGCTGAAACAATGGAGGGGTTCAAGAGAGATTGGGATAGATGTAAGGGGTTGGGAAAAGAGGGTGGAGGCATAACAGAAGGGGGGTAGGGTACTGGTCAGACTAGATGGGCTGTGGGGCCTTTATCTGCCATCACATTTCTGTGTGTATCTGTGTGTAATTCACAGGGGATAGGTTCATAATCAGTTAAGAGAATAGATTCATAAACAGTTGAGCAGCTATGGATTCATAAGTAACAGTTGCTGCCATAAACTTAGTTAGTGGCTCCTGAAAATAACCATTTTCTAATTATCTCTGGAGTAAAATAATGAAAGCACATAAATAAAAACAATATAAAATACTACTAGTAACTATTAACATTCATCTACATTTTCCCACTAAAACACGTTTGGATTCAGACCAGCACATATTAAATTCAGTGTGGTTCCAACATGGGTTGTAAATCTGTATATAACTAAATACAGGCACAAAACCAAGGTATAACCAGGGTAACAATACTTCAGCTGGGGAGCAAGCTGCACTACAGGAGGTCTTCCTCCATGGAGAGGGTTTTTATCCCACCAGTAGTTCCAATGGGTTCCCAGCATGAAGTACAGTAACTATATTAACCAATTGTCATTGTGGCAGGTGATGCGAAGTTAATTGTTAGTTCAGAGTGAATAATAAAAATTAGCTTGTAGCTTGTAAGTGGCTATCATAAACCGCCCTTTTACTTAATATTTCATATTTCTCCCACAGTCTGTCCATAAAACACTGGAGTCCAAACTGTGGCCAGAGCTGATAAAGAATTCAACAGCACAAACATTTCTGTCAGGAATATCATTTTCTAAATTTGGAGAACTCACAGTTTAATTACCAAGCCAAAATGCCCACTATTAAAGGAATAATGCCTGACAGGGTGGGTGTTATGCTGGGATAACATCCCACCTCGGGTGGTTGGGCCTGAGGCCACCGGCCGAGGGCATCCAACACCCGAGAAAGGATGTTATCCCAGCATAACACCCAACCTGGAGGGCATTATTCCTATTATACAATGGCTCGTTGTTTTATACAGAAAAAAATAATTTTAAAGAATTTTGTTTAGTGTTTTAAAATATTTTTTTTAAGAAAAGATGCAGGCAGTGCTCCAGGATATCATCAGCAGGGATGTTATGCCAGGATAACATCCCTGCTGTGATGGCCAACTGACCAATCAGGAGCCAGGATTCTTTCTTGCCATTGTATAATATACCTTCTCAGATAGTTTATTCCAGGCCAATTTAGTGACCCTATAACGGCATCATATTCAGGAGTCCTTTTGACCTTTAGTAGTCAACAACTTAGCATTTTCTGAACAAGTTATTAGTATATATTATGAGTTCCATAGGCACAATCGAGGATCCAAAATGGACAGAAAAGTAAAAGTATACCTTTGAGGGGAATTACCCCTAAGATATTCTCCACCTATTATTAAATTAGCCTTTCACATCCTTTGAGGTCCCTAGAGGTCTTCAGTATTTCTAAAGGATTTTTCAAATGGAGTTCTTTTAGAGGAGTCTCCATTCCTCCGCGATACCATTATTAGTTACATTCTCATTAAACTGATTCACTCCTTCCTTCCTTGTTTCAAACCTGCTTGACATCAGGGCTTTGAACACCTTAAACACTCCACTTCAATTGTACCTATAAAAACACAATAACAGCGCTTCTCTAAGTGCAGTAACTTGGGAACAAATAGGAACAACCCATCTCCCTCCCCCCCGGCAACAAACAGCATACCTGTAATAAAAGAAAGAAATGCCTTACTGCACCCATGGTGCTGCAGTTAGCATTGGGCTCTCCTATGACTCCAATCTCCCAAATGATGGCATATGGTAAGAAAAGCTGTTCTCCAACTCCAGTAGTGGGGCAAAAACTCGCTTTCATCCTTGTCCTGGAAACAATATATTCAGCCCAGACATCAAGTTCTCATAGTCCACACCGACCTTGTACCAAGCTGGGGCATTCACCATTCATGCTGTTTAAAGACTACTTCCTCAAAACTCAAGCTAGTGTCCCAGCAATAATATCAACCCCAGGAGAGTAGGTGGCATAAACCACCCCATCCTGATCTCCAGTCCAAGGCAACGCTGCTTAATCGAGCTCTTTGCCCTTAGAAAACACTCCTGTTCAGCAGGTGAGCCAGGAATGCCAAACTAACAGACATCTGTCACAACCATTGGGGTGGTCACTTTAGAACTTCTGAACTTCAAAAAGGCACAAATCCAGGGCTATAGATTGAAACAAGACAAGTTTAAATCATGTAAAACTTCAGTGAAGCCTTAAAGCTCGGTGAGCAGAGTTGGAGAGCAAAAACTATGGAGCAGGGAGCCAGGAGTGGAGCTGCACTGCAGCCATCTTGCTACTCTCAAATTACATAGGAGTGTGGGATGCCATTAGACAATGGAAAACATCACAGAAACATGGGGATGGTGATCAGAGGGTAGGGGTGCCATGAGACACCAGGGAACATTACAGAACCACAGGGATGGCAATAAGAGGGCGTGGGTGCCGCAAGGCACCAAGGAAAATCACAGGAACATGGGGATGGTAATCATATGGTGGGAAGGGTCAGTAGACACCAGGGAAAATCACAGAAACATGAAGATGGTGATCAAACGGCGAGGGGGCCACTAGACACCAGGGAAACATTACAGGGTGGGGGCAGCACCTAGCTCCATAGTCGGAAGTGAACCAGAAGTGAACATGGAGCAGAAAAATAGTGTGCTCTGCTGGGGGGGGGGGCAGCACTGTAGTACATAGAGAGGACTGCATGTACTTCAACTCCACTGTGGAAGAGAAGACAGTGCAGGTATCTGGTCACGTGCTTCCACAGTCCCCTCTCCCTACTATGTAATAGCAATACGTCACATAGCTCTGCTATGCAACCATAAAAACACACTTTATGATTGGTCACTTTCTACAAAGATTGCTGATTTAGCTGGTAGTTTGTTTCTGATTCCTTTTTTCTTTTTAAAAGTGAAAAACAGACTGGACCCTGGCCCATACTGGTGTTCCCATCACTACAAAGTTTCTTTGCAGTGTTGCAATCCTTGATAAATTTCTACCGCATCTTTTCTGCAAATACCCTCCACACACAGTCCAGCTAGATAGCCACTCATGATGCAGTGGGAGGAGAGGAGACAACATCATGAATGGCTGTACTTTTTGGGGGTGTCTTTGTATTGTTCAGGCGGTACAGTATGCAATTACAGGTGATCAAGATAGGATTTGAAACAAACTAAGCAAGATTGGAACAATTTAATTACACCACTACCATACATTTAAAGCAGGAGGGCAATGAAGTTTGGCCAGAAAATATGTTCCAGTACTTTTTTTTTACTATTACAATCAAAGATTCCTGGCATTTTGCACTTTAACTTGGTAGTAACATTTTCTAGTTCCACAAAAAATGAACATGTTATGAGTGTATTAATTCAGTTTTTCCTCAAGGAAAAAAACTGGCCATGACAATTATCTCAGAAATAGCATTGTAAACCTGGCACTGGTTAGGATCAAGAAAAGAACAAAAAGTCATGGTGTGCACTGCACAGCATAGGAGGGAGTCGGGAGTCGGACCTAGTAAGGTAGATTTGACAGGCATGTTAATATTGGTATTAATTGCAGCATTTCCAGAGCCAGAAACCTGCTCTTTTAGGAAGACATTTTTCATTGCACAGCTGTTATACGTTGTACTAAAAAGGAAGCAAATATAACAACCAGCAACATCAATGAATTTTACAGAAGGTAAGTAACCCAAAAATATGGGTTTTCAGCGAGACATAATTTGATGCAAAAAGGTTGACAATCTCCTGTCATGCCATTGGTCCTGTTCCCACTGGTGTCAAACTTGTCATGCAAAAAAAAAAAAACTGACTCTGGGCCCTATCTACAAAGCAGTTTGTCATTAAACAGAAATGGTGGAAGTGTTTTTTTGTGGATATGATCCATGGTAGTAAAATGACAGACACAACATTTCATCAAATTCTATTCTTTAAAGTTTCCTTTTTCCCCAGACCCAGTCACCCACACAATATTTATAAACCACCATCTGAGTTGTCACTATCATCATTCACAACAAACAGAAATCATTTCATCAGGATCGGCTGGTATAGTTTTGTAGTGATATGAACATCTTGTCTTATTAACTTTAACAAACATTAAAGAGCTGGTGACATGTTCAACACAACTTTAACAAAACCTAATATCTAGACACAGCCCAGCTTGTATTTCCCATTAACATAGAAACATGGACTTTGATGGCAGGTAAGGACCAATTGGCCCACCTAGTCTGCCCATTTCCCTACCTACTGGATAAGCTGCAGATCCTAGTTAACCAAAAACCTATTTCTTCCTATCCCCAGGCCCCCACAAGAATTGCCTTATGTCTGTCCCATGCATTCTTGAATTCTCCCAGTTTTAGACCCCACAACCTCCTCAGGAAGGTGGTTCCATGCGTCTATCACCCTCTCTATAACAAAATACTTCCTCACATTGCCCCTGAGCTGTCCCCCCTCTATCTTCAAATTGTGTCCCCTTGTTCTTGCACATCTCTTTTTCTGAAAGGTGCTGCCCTCTTGGACTTTGTTGATTCCACTGAGGTACTTAAAAGTTTCAATCATGTCCCCCCTCTCCCTCCTTTCCTCAAGGGTATACATATTAAGCTCCTTTAGTCTCTCCTCATATGGCTTCTCTTGCAGACCCTGCACCATTTTAGTTGCCCTCCTCTGGACTGCTTCCATTCTGTCTATGTCCTTGCAGAGATGGGGTCTCCAGAACTGGACACAGTACTCCAGATGGAGTCTCGCCAACTGTCTGTACAGAGGGATAACAACTTCCTGTTTTCTATCGGTGATGCCTCTCCCAATACATCCCAGTATCCCCCCAGCCCTCCCTACTGCCTTTCTCACATTGGTTGTTAACCTTAAGGTTATCTGATATGATTACCCCCAGATCCCTTTCCATTTTTTTATGTTGATTGCACGCATGCGCAAGAAACATGTTGCGACAGCTTGCTGCAGAAGCAGGTTGTGGAGGCGCGGTACTGTTATGGCCAATGCCCTCACTGCCTTTTGAGGCTTGGCCTGCTTTCCACAATGGGGTGGCATGCTGTTGCTGACACTAGTTCAGCCAGCGTGCCACCACCTTGAAACGTTTTAGCTGCTGCAATCAGGGGCTGCCTCATCATTGCAGTGTCAGCCATTCCGGGAGGGAGTGACCCGTCATTGCAGGGCGGTCCCTTGCATTCCCCCGACCCAGTTTGCCGACGGGGATCCCAGTCCCCGTCAGTTTGTGTTGTCTGCTGAGAGGGTGCCCAATCCCCCTCGGCATCATGTCCTCTCCCCCTGTTTCTTTGCCGACGGGGTGCTCAGTCCCCATCAGCATGTCCTCCCCCATTTCTTAGGTGATGAGGGTGCCCAATCCCCTCAGCTCATGAGACCCCTTTCACTAGTATAAAGCAATGGGGTGCCCATCCCCATTGGCTCTAGTACCCCCCCAAAATACTGGAGGTGGCATGCTGGGAGCCCACCCCAGCATGCCAAAAGTACCTAAAATGAAAACCGTTCCGCTGTCTATTTTTTTTTCAACCCTGTAAAAAGAAAACGGCTCCCGCCCGCCTGCGCCCTCCCCAACCTGCACCCACCCACTGCATAACCCACCTTCCCACACCCTCACCCATACTTACCTCTGGAGCTTGGTGCAACGATCTTGGTGGACGGGAACACGTCTGCACTCTTCAAAGTCGACCGCTTACTGAAGAAAGGCCGGTAAGCTGTATAATGGCATAAATAGGGTTTTTTCAACTTTGCTGCATATCTCAGGCATTTTGGGGAATTTGGGCACCAGATTTTCAACATGGGGTTATTGGGACCCCTCCTCATGAATTCAGCCATTGTCATGGCGTTATTCGGTCCCAAAAGGTGATTTCGTGGTCACTGCCGGAATCACCTTTTGGGACCGATTAATGAAATGACAGTGCCAGTGTTCATGAGGTGGGCTCTCAAAAAGCCTATGTTGCAAATTTAGTGGAAAATATCCCCAAAATCACTATTTTATGAGTGTGCATTGCGCAGTTGCTACACATGCTCATAACTTCGTGAATTTGCAATATTTGTAATATTTTCATGCCAGATTTTCAACATTGGCATTTTTTCACACCTCCTTATGAACAGTACAGCTGTCATTTTTCCCATCCTGACTGAAATGTGTTTTCACACTTCTGGCGCAGAATAGTGCGGTCATTGTGGGAAATCAGTCTTCGGGACAGATTAAGAAAATGACAGTAACACTGCTCATGAGCAGAGGTCCTAAAATCCTTATGTTGAAAATTTGGTGATGAAAGTCCATAAAATGACTGTGTCTAAGTGTGCATTGAACTGTTTCATGCACCCTTGTAACTTCACAAATTTGTAATATTTTCACGCCCATTTTCAACTGTAACCCTCACCCCTGCCTTTTACCAAAATGACAGGTGGCATGCTGTTGAAGCTGACAGCAGTACCTGGTGGGGACTGGGTCTGGGAGGATGAGGTTACTCGGCACAGGAACCTAGGTTTGGCTACTCTGAACAGGGGCACCCAAGTAAACCGAACACAGGAAGCAATAACTGTAATGTTCAGAACCAGGAATGGGATTCTACAGTGTGGCTTTTATTCACATCCAAGCTGAACAAACAAAGCATAGATGGACCCCCACGGGGCTACATTCCTGGTAATGCAGATTAGAGACTACAGAACACTTTATCACTATTTCCAGCCCTCAGACTCTAAACCCACCAGGCACACAGTCCAGACTTGCACACAGCTTTGGGTGCACAGCCCGACTTGTACACTACTTGGGTTTTCCCCACTGGCCCAGCTCCCTCGCCAGCCACTTGATCCACGGTCCATTTGAGGAATGAACCAATTATCCTGTTGTGGATCCCCAAACCACACTAGAGTCTTCGACTCCTAGAGAGAATTTTCCTTACAATCCCATGTCTTGGTACTTCCCTCATCACTGGCCAAGTGCCTGAGGTAAAGTAGAAATCCACAGAAGAAATCCATAGAGGTGGACCTGGTCACTAAAGATGGGGGGCCACCCACCTCCAGCTCCCACAGCCCATACCCGGCCATTTCTCTGGAAACTGAACAATTCCTTTACTGAACTTTCAAATGCAGATTCTGGGTAGACGTCTGTCACATCTCCTCTACATATCATTTGCATCCCAACAAACTCTGGACTTGAACCTACTTTTACTTTGCTTAGCCCATTACTCTAGACTTCCCAATATTTAGTAGTTCAATCCACACATTGTCACACAAGTCCCAGGGTGAAAACATAGGCCCTTTAGCAAGAGCAGACACTCACCTCACGTTGCAGGTGCCCCACAGGCGACTCACAAATCTTCTTGTTCTCCCAAATAAACTCTGGAAACACATAGGCAGCTTTTCCTTTAGAAACAGAACTAGGGGGTTGCCTCAGGAATCTGCAGGGAACCCTTTTCTGCCCCCCCCCAAAGGGAGGGGGCACTGAGACCCAAAAACAACGGTCTCCACCACTTCAATTATCTTCTGTGTCTCTCTTTAAGGTGGAGACACACACCCTTTTTAAACTAAAAGTAACCCTCTGTCAGGGCTGAGGCTCCTAGAGCCTTCCCTGAGCTGCTTTACCAGCAAGCTCCCAACTTCTCACTCACTCACTCACTGAAGACTGACTTCAAAATCTCCCAGCGTTCTATGCCAACTCCCTTACTGCAGATTCCAATGTGGCTCATGCAGCTGTGATAGTTCTATTGGTGATGTCATCCCTCAGTCTCAGCTGAGACTGAGAACAGAGTGAGACAGTGTGAAACCCATTTAACTGGAGTTTCACAAGCTGCCTTCCCTGCCTACCACTAGGTCTGACTGGGATTCTAGTAACCCCGGGTAACAAGGGGGTTACACAACACTGGCATTTTTTCACACCTCCTTATGAACAGTACAGCTGTCACTTTCCACATCCTGGCCCAAATATGTTTTTGCAATTCTGGCGCAGAATAGCATGGTTGCTGTGGGAAATCAGTGTTTAGGACAGATTAAGATCGAGTGAGTGAGAGGGGAGAGTGACCAAGCTCAACTGAGCTCTGTTGGGACTGCTGTGAATTTCTTTGTGGGCAGAAAAAGGCCCCAGTGCAGGCAGGAGCCCAGTACAAAAGGGCAGCCTGCAGCCCCAGGAGAAACAGAATGACAGAGTGAGTGAGGGAGGGGGAGTGAGCAAACTCAACGGAGCTCTGTTGAGATTGCTTCAGATTTCTTTGTGGGCAGAAAAAGGTGTCAATGCAGGCAGGGGCCCAGTTCAAAAGGGCAGCCTGCAGTGGTGGGAGAAACAATACGAGCAAGTGAGAGAGGGGGACTGAGTGAGCTCAACGGAGCTCTATCAGGACTGCTGCGGATTTCTTTGTGTGCAGAAAAAGGCACCAATGCAGGCAGAAGCCCACTACAAAAGGGCAGCCTGCAGCGCCAGGAGAAACAGAACGAGCGTGTGTGAGAGAGGGGGAGGGAGCAAGCTCAACGCAGCTCTGTTGGGACTGCTGCAGATTTCTTTTCGGGCAGAAAAAGGCTCCAATGGAGGCAGGAGCCCAGTACTAAAGGGCAGCCTACAGCACCTGGAAAAACAGAATGAGCGAGTGAAAGATGGGGAGTGAGCGACCTTAATGGAGCTCTGTTGGGACAGCTCTGAACTTCTTTGTGGGCAGTAAAAGGTGCCAACACAGGCAGGAGCCCAGTATAAAAGGGCAGCCTGCAGCGCCAGGAGAAACAGAAGGAGTGAGTGAGAGATGGGGAGTGAGCGAGCTCAACGGAGCTGTGTCAAGACTGCTGCAGATTTCTTTGTGGGCAGAAAAAGGTACTAATGCAGGCAGGAGCCCAGTACAAAAGGGCAGCCTGCAGCTCTGGGAGAAATAGAATGAGTGAGTGAGAGAGGGGTAGTGAGCGAGCTCACCAGAGCTCTGTTGGGGCTGCTGCTCATTTCTTTGTGGGTAGAAAAAGGTGCCAATGCAGGCAGGAGTCCAGTACAAAAGGGCAGCCCGCAGTGTCGGGAGAAACAGAATGAGTGAGTGAGAGAGGGAGAGTGAGCAAGCTCAATGGAGCTATGCCGGGACTTTACAGTTGCCCACCTTCCCACCCAGGTTCTTCTGTGGTCCTCTAGTACAGTAGGGTCTCTGGAGTGGAGACAAAGCAATGATTGGATACTTTAGGATTGCTGTAATAATACATATTTACTTCTGTTTCTTTCTCTAACTGAGCTAAGTACTGAGCTATACTGTTATGATTGCTGTAATAATACCTATTTATTTATAGTGTATAGTGGAGTGTTGTTCTGTATAGAATTCCATCCTTTTCAAAATACTGATCTACCACAGTTCCAAGGTCATGGAATGCTGTTCTACCCTACTGTGGTAGAACAGCATTCTAGAACCTCTAGAGACTGCATGAGTAAGTTTCATTTTGAAAGCAAAAGAACTCACAAAACACATTTGTCACACAGTACTATACACTATACAAAATACAGGATGAGTAACTTTATGCACAACCAGTGTGTTTTGCCACCTCAGGGTTCTGATTCCCATGGACCTCTTAAGCTTCGCTCTCGAGATCAGAGGGAATCAGAATCCCTTTGTGGCAGAACACACTGGTTCTGCATAGTTGCCCATCCAGTATTCTCTATGTTCTGTTTATTTCTCTAACTGAGCTGAGTAATACTTGGAGTGCAGTAGGATTTCTAACTGGGCTAAGTGAAACTATATGACAGCTGAGAACAAAAAGTATGGTAGCTGAGGCGTGAAAAATGGACAAGGAGGCTTTAGGATTACAACAGTAATACGGTATCTAATGGATGACATTTGAGCCTGAATTACCCCCGTTGGCAAGGGGTCAGTAGGGGACTAGTGTGGGGGGGCAGACAGGAATTTGAGTAAATAGGGGCCTGGAGTGCATAAGGACTGGCATCTCCAGTAGGAGGAGGATGGATGTTGTGCTGCCATTGTATCACTCCCTGGTATACCCCCAGCTGGAGTACTGTGTCCAGTTTTAGAGTCCACACTTCAGAAAGGACATAAGGTGGAGGTTTTCCAGAGGAGGGCAACTAAAATGGTTCAGAATGTTCACAGGAATCCCTACAAGGAAAGGCTGAAGAATCTCAACATGTACACACTGGAAGAGAGGAGGACAAGAGGTGACATGATCAAGACCTACAAAGGACCTCACAGGGGTAAAGAGGGTACAGTTGGGGAGTTTCCTTCAACTGAGGATGAGCACCCAAACCAAGGGACATACAATGAAGCTGGGGTGGAGCATTCAGGATAGATGTGAAGAAATATTTATTTACTGAAAGGGTGGTAGACGCCTTGAACAGACTGCCAGGAGAAGTGGTGGAAGCTAAAATGTTAGGCTGCATGAAGCATGCATGCAATAAACATAGGGGTATATTACAGAAAGGGGAAGGAGGGGGTCAACGGAGATCAACAGGGCCATGGAAGTGGAGTAGGTTCAAGTTCATTGCAGGAAAAATCCATTAAGCAAGCTCATTCGCAAGGAGGTACTGATGGACGCAGGCAGAATAAGACATGCAGTAATATATACAGGCAGGAGTTACAAGTAAGTAGAGAACACTTTGCCAGACTGGGTGGGCTGAGCGGTCCTTTTCTGATGATACAGTAAATTCTATGTTTCGATCGCATCATGTGTAATTCAGGTGCAGTGTTTATTTAAAGTTGGGCCTACCATACATCCAGATGTAAAGTACAGTAAATTACTGAATTAGATGCAGCCGACTTACAGTACAATAAACAGAACCCCAGTGCTTTGAGAAGCCTTTACTCTTCATAAGGCTGCTTAAAGAGCTGGGGTTCTATTTGCAGTGTCCACACTAGTATGCTGATCTTAAAATCGACACTGCATCTGAATGAGTACTTGATTCTTGCTCACTCCATTTCTTCCCCACTTTGAAACCTGCTTGTCCTGAGTTACTTCTGGGCTGGCAGCACCTCGCCTGTGTTGGATGATGACCAATAAGCCGCACTGAAAGATGTCAGACTTCACAGAGTGTGAAGGCAGCTGCTCACAGAGAGACATAAGGCAATTCTACTGGGGGGTAGGAGGAAGTAAGCTGTTGATTAACTAGAATCCGCAGCTTATCCATCAGGTAGGGAAATGAGCAGACTAGGTGGCCCAAGCGGTCCTTATCTGCTGTGAAATTCTATGTTTCTCACCCACCATCTTGGCAAGAAGGAGGCTGAAGCTGTGGCCACTGATGACTGTTGGGGTGTGGGGATGGAGGGACCAAAGAGGACAGACATAAGGAGATAAAATCATAATAAAAATTGTGAGACTTTCACCAGCTTTCCAAAACACTTACCAGTAAAAGAACACTCTGAAGTTTTTCAAATGGCAACACAACCTGGTGAGCCCTTTGTCTGCTATCTGACACAGGCATCAAGGACCATAAAATTGCCTAAAGAAGGCAGTGTGGTCATGTGGTTACTGAAATACTGGAGATTACAGATTTAGAAGAACAAAAGAATATCCCCCAGAAGCTGGCACATGTGCCTATAGCAGCTGTCTCCTGCTTCTCAGTAGTTATATTTATACCTTTGAGGTACTTGAATGTTTCTATCATATCCCCTCTTTCCCTCCTCTCTTGAAGTGAGTACATGTTGATGTCCCTTAATTTCTCGCCATAAGTCTTGTGTTGCAAGCTCTGTACCATTTCATTTGCCCTTTTCTGGACCTTCTTCAGCCTGCTAATATCCTTACGAAGGTGCGACCTCCAGAACTGCACACAGTACTCCATGTAAAGCATGAGCATGGTTTTATATAATGGCATCACTACCTCCCTCCTTATGCTGGTGATACCCTTGCCTATGCACCCCAGCATGTCACTGGCCCTCCCAGCTGCCTTACCACTTTGACATTTTCAGGTCATTTGAAATAAGAACCCCTTCCCTTTCCTTCTTTGTGGCTGTCAGCAACTCCCCCACTCATCCTGTACCTTTCCCCAGGGTTTCGGTGTCCCAGGTGCATAATTTTTCACTTTTTCGAATTAAAAGTTCAGTTACCAGTCCTCAGACCATTTCTCAAACTTCCCCAGGTCCCTCCTCATTTTTTCCACCCCCTCTGGGGTATCCACTGTGTTACAGATCTTGGTGTCATCTGCAAATAGGCAGACCTTTCCATTTACCCCTTCTGCAATGTCACTAATGAAGACATTGAACAGGACTGACCCCAGAACCAATCCCTCCGGCACCCCACTGGTCACCCCCTCTCCCCAGACTGCACCCCATTTACCACCACTCTCTGCCTCCTATCTCTTACCCAGTTTCTAACCCACTTTATCATCCTTTCCCCCATGCCCACCCTACTCAGCTACTTTATCAGCCTCCTGTGTGGGATGGTGTCAAACGCTTTGCTTACATCAAGGTAAGCGTTGTCCACTGCCCCACCCTGATTTACTTCCTTTGTCACCCAGTCAAAGAGATCAACCAGATTTGCCTGACATGACCTCCCCACTGTGAAACCATGTTGCCTATGGTCCTGGGTTCTGATGGCTTCTAGATGCCCCACTATCCTTTCTTTAACCAATGTCTCCATGATCTTCCCCACTACTGAAGTGAGGCTGACCAGCCTATAGTTCACCGCCTCCTCCCTAGTGCTGGATTTGTATAGAGGGACCACATGTGCCCTCCTCCAATTCTCTGGTACCATCCCTGTGTTGAATGACTCAGTGAACATGGCTGCCACAGGTACAGCTAGTTCCCTTCACAGTTCTTTTAATATCCTTGGGTGTATGCCATCTGGTCCCATCACTTTGTCCACCTTCAGTTTACTCACCTTCTGAAGGATTCTTCTGCCTGTGAATGGACTATTGTCCACCTCTTCACGCCTTTGCAACTGCTGTACTGCCGTGGTCCTTGCCCGTCCCCCTCTTCTGTGAATACTAAACAGAAAAACACAGTGGATGTCTTGGAGGGGGGGCGAATACCTAAGCAACACATATAAGCAATCAACATTCAGCATTGACAAATGCTTGTTGTTGTTGTTACTACCCCCCACTGTGTACCCTTCCCCTTGGTTTTTGTTTCCTAGGTGCATTATTGTGCACTTCTTTGCATTGAATCCAAGGTGCCATACTTCTGACCATTCCTCCAACCTTGCCAAGTCCCTTCTCATCCTTTCCACCCCCCCCTTGTGTATCAACCCTGTTGCAAATCTTTGTGTCATCTGCAAAGTGCTGTATTCCTCCTCCCCATTATTTATTGCTGAGGTCATCTGTAAGAAAACAGGATCTTTACTCCTGAAGAGTTTGTCTATTCCTGCTGCTTTCACCCTACTGGAAGTCACAGAGCACTGCTTGTGATATCACGGTTACTCCTATGGCAACAGACTGTGATGTCACAATAGAGGATTATGATTTGAAGTAGGGAGTAAGCTATAGAGGCAGATGGACTCTAAAGAAACTCTGAGGGATAAAGATCATATATTCATGCACATTTCCTTAGTAATAAATAATGTGGAGAAGAAATATATAAAATATAAATGGAATGCATGCAGAATTGTACCTAATTATTATGCTTTTTAAAGTTTTCTTTGAGGCATCAGTAGCTCTTTAACATATACATTTTCTGGCAGCAACCAGTTTCTGGTGTCTGTCACAATTTTACCAGCTATAATAAACATGTGTTCTGAAGAGACACTTTTTGCAGGACAACCAAGATATTTAAATGCTTCTTACAGCTTGAGCCATTTACCCTTTTCAATCTCCAGTATTCCAAAGGGCATGCATCAATAGGAATAAGTGATTCTTGCAGGTAATTGTCTACCACAATGCACAGAGTACGTTTAGAGGAAGAATCAGTGTAACTTGGTATGGCAGCAGTTTGCAAAAGGTTTTGCACAGATTTAGCTTGCTACTGTACTAGGGGTAGAACTGGGAGTTGTGGAAGAACTACTGCTCACTTTTGATGACTTTTCATGTCCTGTATGTCTTTGTGAAGATGTACGTGCATGTTGTGGAGATCACAATTTGAAGCTACTGTGTGTGTCTGTGTTTAACTCCTGTGAGTGCTGCAACTCATCTAGCAACAGAAATTGGTACTGCTCTACATCATCTGTTTTTGGAAGTTGTATAGCCTTGAACCTGGGATCTAAGAGAGTTGTAAGTATGTAGTGTTTTGATTTTGTCATTGCAATTAAGCTGTCATTGTGTGGGAAGTGCTTAGACATTTTCTTCACAAGATTTCTGTGATACTGCCAACATCTACACTATTGCACTATTGAAAAATAGAGACCATCTCTGGCATGTAGCTAGGGCCACAGAGAGGCATTCCAACATCCAGAATTATGAACGGGCCAGGAATAACTGCACCAGGTCCATCTGAGTCACCAAAATCTCTTACTGCAAAGAGGCCCCGTCCAAGAGCTGGAATGATGGAAGAAAATTCTGGGCAAAGTTAAAAGAAGTTACAGGACAAGAGCCCAAAACTACCCCCACCATGCTCAACATTGATGAATCCCCCATCCTTGACCCTAAAGCTATAGCCAACACCCTCAACCTTGTTTTCACTGACCTCCATAATGTCCTCCCTACTGACTTCTTCTCCCCCACCAACCCTGGTGCACCCACACAGACCCCAGTGCATCCCCCCCCCCCTTTTCGTTTCAAGGCTGTTACAATTGGGGAAGCCAGGAAATATCTGCATAAGGTGCTAGGAAAGGGAAGAGATACAGTGGAGATATCCTGGCTCTTAAACTGATTTCTCTCTCCCTGGAAGAAATCCTGTCTCCTCTCACCCATATCCTCAACCTATCACTCCGGTTTGCAGAACTCCCTCAAAAGTGGAAAGCCACAGTAGTTATTCCTGTGCACAAGAGTGGGGATCGTGCTCTGCACGAGAACTATAGACCAATCTCTATACTTCCTCCCCTCTTGAAGGCTGTAGAATGCATTGTCACTGACCAACTCATTGAATATCTAGATAGACACCAGCTTCTATGCCCTGACCAGTATGGTTTTAGGGCTGCGCACAGCACTACTACAGCCCTGCTGGAATTCATTGGGCTTCATCCACGAATCTCTCGATTTTGGACAACTTGCTGGGGCAGTCTTTATCAACTTAACAAAGGCCTTTGATATGGTGAATCATGCCCTCCTAGCTGACCAACTAACTGCCACAGGCATCGCCCCAGGGGCTGTAGCATGGTTTCACAGTAACCTGCACTGCTGCTCCCAGCAAGTTAGGATAGGAACTGTACTCTCATACAGCAAACCTGTCTGCTCAGGCATTCTGCAGGGGGTCAATACTGGGTCCCCTCCTATTCAGTCTGTTCTTGAATAGCCTCCCCAATACCAGTCAGTGCCGCATCCTCCTTTATGCAGATGATGTGGTTATCTTCTCAAATTGCTCATATCATAGAGCCTTGGAGCAGCAACTCCAATGTGACTTCTCCAGTGTTGAGAAATGGTTCAAAGAACACAAGTTGATAATGAACTACAAGAAAACAAAAACCCTGCTGTTTACCAGCCCACAAAACAAGCACAGAAAATACCCACTATCAATATGCAATAATGGTGGATCCCCCTAGAACTTGTTCAACACTTTAAATACCTTGGTATCACTATTGATAACTCACTATCCTATACCCTACACATTGTTAACATGACCAAAGCTATCAACAAGAGCTTAGAGCTTCTTTATAGACACAAGCATAGCCTGACCCCTGAAGACCTAAGCATAGCTGTTTACAGCTCAGTGGGTTCTCTGGTTGACTGTATATGGCTCTGTTACAGATACTGCACTCGGGCGCATAAAAACTGCACTCAACAAAGCTGTCAGCTCACTACAGGTGCGCACCGGCTGACACATACATGTGACCTCTATGCCAGGGCACACTGGCTCATACTCAATGGCCGATTAAGATACCAAACCTGCCTTCTGGACAAAAAGATTCACCTTGGTCAGCTATCGTCAGGGGTCCAACAATTCCTTGTCCCTTGCATCAATCCACAGCACACCCAAAACTCCAATCACCAGTTCTTCCTAACACTGAAATGTCATACATCCCTAGGACAAAGGTCCTTTGCATACTGAGCACTGCAGTGGTTCAACTCCCTCCATGAGAACATTGCACACCTGGCCACTTTGGCTGCTTTCAAAGTGAACCTCAAGCAACAGTTGGTTCATGAATGATGCTGTGACTGCCATCACTAGTCCCACCTGCCATCACCCCCCGTCCCCTGCTCCCTACCCTCTCTCTCTCATGAGTAGGCCCTCCTATTCCCCACACACTCTGTACTCACACCCTCAGCCTCTTCTTTAGTCACCTCCCCCCCCCCTTCCTTACTGTTGAAGCAATCTGACTTCACTCTATACACACACTGTACTTGGGGCCCTACCCCCCATCTCTTTATTCTTTAGCACTTAGCAGCTTTGTTTGACGACTGACATGTTTCACTGTTGGGCTCTGTATCTTTTCGATTGTTGACGCCCCGTTCTTCCTTGTTCGATACCTGTATTGTGTATTCTATTTAACCTGCTGTTTACCCCGTTATTTTGCAATCTTTTGTATAATATGACTACCCAGTTTGTGTTGTATTATCACGACGTGGAACCTATGTAAAGAGCTTTGGCTCAAAGGTTTATCCGAAAATGCAATAAATAAATAAAAATAAATAAACCTTGTCTCGTCTTCAGATCTGTCTCTATCTGTGGAGTCAGAACACTCAGATGATGTGAAATCAACATTACAAGTAGGACTTAGTGTGTGATTCAGAGATTCAACAGGTATATCACTTAAAGTTTCAGAAAAGGTTTATAAAAGGTATAGAGGGTAAACAAACAAGCATTTGCCAATGCCGAATGTTTGCTTGCTGGCATTGGCATTGGTAGTGTAGGAGTTACAGAGCTGCATTATAGGAATAGCAGTGAAGTACTAAACTGAAGCCAACCCCATCATCACCCTGCAGATAGTGACAGGCATCGGGGTATGCCTTTGGGTCATCAGGCATAACGGCCACACCATTTCACCACACCCTACCCTGCAGGCACCGACAAGTGTCATGGTGCGCCTTGGGGTCTTTGGCCCTTATGCGCACCCTATTCCATCAGGAAATACGGTGAGATGGGTGCGGTATAGGAGAATGGGGTGAACTTTGGGGCAGAAGAGTCCAAGGCAGACCTCGATGCCTGTCACTGGCTGCAGGGTGTGGGTGGGGGTGGAATGGTATGAGCTTTGCAGGTGACAATCCCAAGTCACAGCCCTGATGTCTGTCATTCTCTACAGGGTGGGGTGTTATGGTTGGAAACCCTAACGCCTCAGGCATTTGTTGGTATTTACACTCCAAATTTTCAATATGTTTTTTTTGTGACCCCCACCTCATGAACAGTGGCAATATCAGTTTGTTAGCTGAAAGCTGCTTTTGCACAGCGACTACGGCATTTGGCACCACAGGTGCAAAAACACATTCCGAACAGGATGTGAAAAATGACAGCTGTGCTGTTCATGGGGAGGTGTAAAAAATGGCAATGTTGAAAATCTGTATTGAAAATATTTAAAAAAATGGTGAAGTCACCAGCGTGCATAGAAACTGCGCAACGCACACCCATAATGTAATTAGTTTGGGGATTTTTTACAGCAGATTGTCAACACAGGCATTTTGGGACCTCTGATCATGAACAGTGTCACTGTGATTTTCTTTATCTGTCCCGAACAATGATTTCCCACAGTGACCATGCATTTTTGCGCTGAAAGTGTGAAAACACATTTCGGCCATGTTGTGAAAAATGACAGCTGTACTGTTCATAAGGAAGTATGGAAAAATGCCACTGGCGAAAACCTGGACTGAAAATATTACAAATGCATGAACTTACGAGGAAACTGTACAATGCTCACTTGTAACACAGTCATTTTATGGACTTTTGTCACCAAATTTTCAACATAGCCATTTTAAGACCTCTGCTCATGAACAGTGTCACTGTGATTTTCTTAATCTGTCCCAAACATTGCTTTCGCACACGGACTGCATCAATGTGCGCTACATGTGCGGAAACACATTTGGGGCGAGATGTGAAAAATGGCAGTTGTACTGCTCATAAGGAAGTGTGGTAAAATGGTAATATTGAAAATCTGGCATGCAAATATTAAAAATTCACAAACTTGCAAGCGTACGTAGGAACTGCGCAATGTGCGCTCCTAAAACAATCATTTTTGGGAATTTTTTCACCAAATTTTCAACATAGATATTTTAAGACCTCTGCTCATGAACAGTGTCACTGTGATTTTGTTAATCTGTCCCAAACATTGATTGCACACACAGACTGCGCCATTGTGTGCTACATGCACGGAAACACATTTTGGGTGATGTGAAAAATTACAGCTGTACTACTCATATGGAGGTGTGGTTAAATGGCAATGTTGAAAATCTGGAGTGCAAATATTAAAAATTAAGGCGAACTTACGGCTGGTAGGAACTCGCATAGCGCTGCGCTCGCCAGCGGTCACTTTTGGGAATTTTTTCACCAAATTTGCAACATAGGCTTTCTGAGAGCCCACCTTATGAACACTGGTGCTGTCATTTCATTAATTGGTCCTGAAAGGTGATTTCGTGCAGTGACCGCGAAATCACCCTTTGAGTCCGATTAATGCCATGACAGTTCAGAATTCATGAGGAGGGGTCCCAAAAACCCCATGTTGAAAATTTGGTGCCAATATTCCAAAAAATGCCTGAGATATGCATCAAAGTTGAAAAACCCCTATTTATGGCATTATGCAGCTTATTGACATTTCCTCAGTTCGTGGTCGGCTTTGAAGAGTGCAGACGTGTTCCCAGTCCCCCAAAGATCGTCACGCCGGACTCCGTCCCCACTCTCCTCAGTAAATATTGTTGGCATTTATTTAAAGATACCACACAAGTGAGTGCCTGCGCATGGTCACACACTGGGTACAGTGCAGTCGAGGGGTACACAGCAGGATGATGGTCAGTATGTCACATAGGAGTCACACAAGACATAGATTATTTTTTTTAATGAGTAAGAGATGTTTCTCTCCTCCCTGAGACCCCACTGTCCTCTGTAAATATTGCTGGCATTTATTTAAGAATACCACACCCGAGTACTGGACTGCACACAGTCACACACCGAGTACAGTTCAAGGGGTACACAGCAGGATGATGGCCAGTACATCGGCGATTCACAAAATAGAAATGATAAAGCATGCAGGACCCCCCAGCTTCAATCACTCTAAATATTTAGGAAATGAAACAGCAAAAAGACCCTCCCAGTCAGTTCACCACTTCAGGCAATCCCTGCCTACTCCCTACTCCCCCCCCCAAAAAAAAACAACTTTGTTTTATTTCAATAAAAAAAAGATTTTGCAAGCCACTTAAGTTGCTTGCTATGGTAGCAGCAAGTGCTGTTAAGTTCACCCCACCACCACCACCATACTTTTGCCACTACCTGGCTGCTTTGCCTTCCTGATAGCCCCCTTTTCCTTTCAGTTTTTTATTTCTTTTCTTCCCCACAAAGATATATTTTTATAAGCTGTGAAGCACTGCCCTGCAGTAAGTCCACTGCCTACTGCCTGCCTGTGCTCTGTCCTGATTTTTTTTTTTTTTTTGCAAAGGCAATAACTGAGATACAAGAGTCCCCAGACAAGTCTGTATCTCAGTCCAGCTCTGCTCCATCTGCTGCAATTCTTGCTTTGTCACCAGTTAACTATGATGAGTCACATGACTCAAAGTCTCACAGAATACAAGTTGTGCAAGTTTAGAGGGACTACAAAAAAATATGTTTGTAATTGTAATAGTCCCTCACTCCCAGCTCCCAGTCCCTCCCACTGTCTCCATCCTCCCACTAGTCTCATGCTGGCTAGAGTCAGCCTGCCCCACCCCAAGACCAGAACACCCACCCACTACCCACCTACAACAGCTGAGCAAGAACAAGGAAGCAGCAGGCAGCGGCACCGCATCATATGTACAGGACAGGTGAGCTATCGCTGAACTGATTTTAAAGTGAGTCAAGCCTGAACTGCACCCTCTAGTGTTCAAGTTCCACATTAGAACTCAAACACCAGAGTTGGAGAGTAGTTCAAATTTTTAACAAACTAGTTCTAACAATCCTACTTACTGCACTGCAAGTCAAAGGGGTTCAGCCAAACTGGAGAACCTGAACCAAATTTTAAAGGAGTACTACAGTCAGATTTTGCAAAAACATATGTTATGCAGTCTGTTTTCATTTAAGTGTCGTCCTAGTGTGCCCTTCCCTGTGTTGTCTATTAGGAGGGTTTTTTTTCTAAATTAGCCTCCTATTTTTATAGCCCTGGGGGATGTCCATGGTACTATGATTTATTGCTCTTCTTTTTCCTACAATGCCTCCTGTCCCATGTGACAGTGACATATCCAGGACCACAGATTTAGCAAGTACTTGTTCATAGTCAATTTTATAGCAGTAGAACTGTGATTATAAGTAATTTTCCTTATCCAGTGAGTGCTGAAGGCTACATTTACAGTTTAGCAAACACTTGAGGGTGAATTGAGTGAGTTATTCTATAAGGAAACAGCTAGAGTCTTTACTAATTACAGCATTGCTGACCTGGGGTGATTTGTGTGTGTTTTATGACTGTGTATAGTTTAATAAAACAAAATTTTAAAAGCGAAACATTTAGTCCTGCTGGTAAGAGCTGGACACACACATAGAAAATAAAAATATTGAATTAGAGCTATTTAATTAAGGCCAGAACATCAAGCTGCTATCTGCAGATTACTGCTGCAGTACCTTCTATCACTGAATCAGTGGTCTCAGATGCATCACTATCATATGAGACAGTAGGCATTGTAGGAAAAAGAAGCACAGAAAACCATATTAACACGGAGATCATCAGGGGCCATAAGACTAGTAGGTAAATTTAGAAAAAAACTACTAATAGCAAACAAAGGGAAGGACACACAAAAACTATACACGCAAATCAAAACACTCTGTACATCATATGTTTTTGGAAATTTTGATTGTAGTACTCCTTCAAGGACCTAACTTGAAGCTAAACTGAAGTTGGCTCTGACCTACTTCTCTTTTTCTCAACTCCACCTTCCTGCTGCTGTTGATTGGAGTCATGAGCTCAGGAATTTTCACCCCAGACCCCTGAATATAAGGTTGATGTGTTAATTACAACACTGAAGTAGACCAATTCAGACTTTCTGATGCAAACAGAAACACCCATTGCATTTCGGAAGCAGTGCTGAATGTGCATTAAGATGTGCATTAAGATGCAAATCTGGATGCAGATGGATTATCTGTGTGACCAGTCCAGACACCATCATCTGAGATTCCATGTATAATACAGTAGCACAAGAAGCAACAAGCTCTCTCTACACACTGTCTGAAGAAAAATGTGACACATTGCATCACTGTACAGAAGGAGCATTATTCAGTTATTCACAGATCTGATGAAAATTCTAATCTTATAAAAATTTATCATTGATAAAGCACTACTGGTGTGTGAAACAGCACTTGGTACCACTGACTGCGAGGAGCTGCATTGATGTTTCTACTGCTGTTGCACCAGATTTTGCACCACATTTTTACTTTCATCTGACTTACGAGTAACTGAATAAAGTTATTTTTGAACAGCGTTACACTGTGTCACATCATTTTTTTGGACAATGTAATGAGTGTGTGTTGTTTCTTGTGTTACTGGATACATTTTGTTGCAGAAGAACACTGCTCCATTTCCAAGTGTGGGTTTCCCTTGCAACTTTCTGAGTCATATACAGTATCCATAATTCTAGAGCCCCTATTTGTCACCTGCATCTCCCAAACTCTGATGGTGGTCTGTTCAAAGCAAGATACCATAACTAAAGAGTTAATACTACTGTCATCTGCAGTACTTATTCCAGGGCTGTGTGAGTAAGATATGATCCATTTCTTAGAAAATAGGTTATGAAAATACTATAAACTGACTGGCCAATAGCAGTCACAAGGTATGAATTTATGAGGCTACAGAGTCCTCTGCAAAAAAAAAAAAAAAAAACAAGAGCTGGCACTTTTTCTGCATAAGGCTATTTTACATATAACACTTGTTCTGTAAATGTTTTAAAATACATTTATTTATTTATGAATTTATTTATTTAGACTACAAAAGCTAATTTTCTACATTCAATAAGACCCTTCAGGGTATGGAGTGCTGTGGTATACTTGCACTTTCAGGGACTGTAATGCTCACTGCCTGCGGCATCAGTTCTCACTACACTTTGGGGGTGCAGGTATCCCCCACCACTCCACACCCCATCAAGTCTTGTCCCTTATGTCAGGCTATCCAGAGACTCAGATAGTACAATGCAACACCTGTCACAATAAAATTGCCAGGATAAATTTTATGCAACACGTGTGTCACAAAATACAGAAATAACATGGTGTATCTTGACATAAGGGATATTTGACCTCTAGATGACATTATCTAAGCAATAAGACATGCTAGGGTATGGGCGGATCACCATATGCACAGAGGCATAATGAAGCATGAGGCCGCATGCTGAATGCCTTTTTGCCACTGGACGTGTGGTGATCACACCACCACCCACAACCTGGAGTGTCTTATTGCACTTATCATATGCCAATGTTTACTTTTTGTTCCAATATCATTATGCTGAAGACAATAGCCCCAACAATTTTTTTTTTTTGTTTTGTACTGTTTTTACCCCAAATTTTCAACATAGCCTTCTTATGACCCCTCCTAATGAACCCAGTAGGTGACAATTTCCAAATCATGGCCAAAATCCCATTTTGGTCCACAAGTATGAAAACATGTTTTGATCAGGATTTGAAAACTGACACCTGTCATGTTCATGTGGTGGCATGGAAAAATTGCCATGTTGAAAATGCGGGGTCAAAATATTGAAAAGCACCAACGTTATGAGAGAGTGTTGGAATGTTTTGACATACGCTCATAACATTGTTGCTTTCTACTATTTTTTTCACTAAATTTTCAACATGGTCCTCTTGGGATCCTAACTACATGAACAAAAGCTGAAAAAATGTTTAAATCCCACCTGAAAGGTAGCTGCACACAGTGACCACAAAATCCCCTTTTTGGAGGGATTGGAATAATTTCACCATCTGTGTTCATGAGGTGGGGTCCCAAGAAGGCCATGTTGAAAATTTGGTGTAAAAATACACAAAAAATGACAAAGTTATGCATGAAAGTTAAAACTCCATTGAAATGCATTAAACCAGACTTGCCTGGGTGAGTGTGGGGTGTATGGGGTAGTGGGTGCTGAGTGGGGGGTCAGGGTGGGGTTGGGTGGGGGAGTCAGAGGTCACCAGCAAAAGACATCAATAGATGGTTAAATTTAATTAGAAAAAACAACTACAAAGGACCACATACAGGGTGACACTGGGGACTGGGCACCCCAGTGTCACAGATGTTTGGAGGTACTGGAGGTGGGCACCATGGTGTAAACATACATGAAGGGGGTCGGGGTGCACACAACATGGAGGGAGGACTCACAATAATATCATGTTTCACCTAGTATCAGAATTTGTTCATGAACGAGTGTACCAGTGACTACACACCATAGTCAGCTGTTGTTTAAGTTCACATTCAAGTGGGCGGGAAAAACAATGGTGGTGATTTTGAATGTTGCAGACATGTGACACTGTGCTTATGCGACTGGACACCATAACTGGCACTCCTTCATGCTAGCTGGTAGTAGTGTCATCTACCAACAGGTAACAGCCAGTCACAATTAAGTTTTATTCATTGCCATAGATAAGTAAAGATCAGCTACTGCACTGTATGTTATCTTGAAAATTCTTGTCTTAATTGTTTTCTTCAGGACCACTCAACCAACTGGAGAGCAGCTTAACAATGCTTGATGACATAAAAATGGAACTATGTAGCATTCCAACTTGGCATTCTAATCAGAGATGTGAATTTAAATAAACAGTTAAAGATTAAAAAAAAATGATCTTAAAGCTGTATACTATATTTCAAAATGTGCGGTGTAAACAGGACACATAATCACCTGACTTAAAATATGACATCCTGTCATCATCTGTGAAGGGGCACAACTTTCAAAACTCAATTGTGGCTTCACCACATGAGTTATAGTCCTGCTTCTTCACTCATGAATATAAATGTCATATTCTGAGTTAGGCCATGGTGTATATCCTATTTATGCAATAAGAGTGGAGATAAATCTGCTCTGATAAATCTTGTTATTGGAGCAACTGCAGTATATGTGTAAATGAAATTTATACAAATAGTAACTACCTCATCAAGATTTGTACACTTAGTAGGTTCATCATTAGACAACCCCCTTAGCTGGCCAGAACAGTTTCCCCTTTTCTACACTTGAAACACCCAACTTCTACACAGAAGACCCTCAAAAACTAGCAGCCCATTATTTTGCTGCTTCTCCTGCCAAACCACTGAAGGGTGCCCCATCCACCCACCAGAGTTGCTACATTACCAGTTCACCTCTCAGAACGTATGTAGTCTCTCTTGCTCTGCTCCAGCAAAACTCTGTTCTGCTCTCCTTATAGCAAAGGGCAAACATGCAACCATGCAATGCTCATTGCCATTGCAGTCCCTCCGAATCACTCCCTTCCCAGGGCTCACACACAATACTGGACACTAAATGCAGGCTCAACCGATAAATTAATCTTAAAAAAAAAGGAAAAACAGAAACTACAGCAGCTCCCTTGAACTCTTGCTAAGCAAGAAATGAACTGCCATGTTTACGAAACTCTTCAGCCTTCCCACACACAAAATCTCAGCCAATGAAGTAGTGTGCCGGAAACAGACAGATGTACTGGCCTTAGCAGCAGTGTTCACATGCCTAGCGACCCACTTCAAACAGCACACTAACACACAGAACTTTAAAAAAAAATATATATTTTATTAAAGAAAAACTCCAAAATAAAATAAAAACAAACATCAAAACTGCTCCAAAAAAATGGAATCCCTATTGCATAAATGAAATATGCAATGGGCAACTCATTAAATAAATGAATTATGTAGACTCAAACAGTTTGACCTCAGATACCTCACTCGTGGCTTACGCCACCCATGAGATTACTCAAGGTCAAACTGCTCTTGTCCACATAAATCAATTATTTAACTCATTGCATATCCCTTATTTATCACACCATCCAAGCTCCAGATCAATATTTATCTACATGTTATATATGTCACAATCACTATCCTCAACCTAGAAATCAGTCAGAGGGTGACTTTCATAATGGTGATGACATCACAGTAGCCCTGTGCTGCCCTGAAGCCAGCTGCTAAACTTAAACAGTTAAATCATCACACAAACTGCTGACTTGAAAATTACAACTTTTAAACTGATGTTGTATACATGGAATGCACAATAGCATTGTGAAAAGGAATGGGTGCAGAGGGAAAATGCAGCAAACAAATTATATGGTACAAGGTGCAAGCGTGCATCGTTTTAGTACCATGAAATAAAAAAAATTCAATCTGGCACAGTTATCAAGATGGTTGTTAGGATGGATTTCCTCTACTTGGTGATAAGAATCACATGACTATTTAGTATTTTGAGTTCTTTAAATGACAGCTCAAGAAAGCAGAAGATCAACACTGGTTTCAGCTATGTAAGTCATGCAATTACACTTACAAACACTACTTAAACATCGCAGGGGAAACAGCAGGCAGATAACAGCTACAGGTGGGTGTACAGGAGGCACTCTATCTGGGATAGAGCAAAGTAGAAGATCAAGAAGGACAATAGAGAAAAGATAGCAGAAGGAAGGAGTAAAAGGCAGGAGGGTACAAGGAGTAGGGACTGGTGAACTGGCTCTGCTGCACATCTGGACCTCCTCGGACCAGAACAACTCAGCTCTTATTGGGAAAACCGAGCCTTTCATGGCTTGAACCAGGTCACCAAGTTGGCCTGATTCAGAAGTGAGATCCAGTTCGGTCCAGCACTTTACCACTGCTTAATTGCATGCATACTATATGCCAAATTTAAGGTACAGTAATTTGACAGTTAAAGAAACATTAGTCAAATTACATTATCTTTCCCTGGAGTCTAACGGTCCCTTCCCCCACCCTTACCCATGCCCATGTTATCTGTGGAGAATTCCCTGGTGTCTAGTGGTCCCTCCCTCCACCCAATCACCTGCCCAACATAATGTAACAAGCTTCCTTGGTGTTCAGTGGTACCCTCCAATCCTGATCCCCTAGAAGTTATTTACCATTCCCTGGTATCTAGCAGACTCCCCACCCTCCCATTCCCACAGGTAGTGCTGCTGCCCCACCCTACCCTGCCCCAGAGCTGGCGAGCGGCACAGCCCTCCAGTCTTCACTGTGATCAACTACTGACTGAGTTGTCAATGAATGAGCACATACTTGCACAAGTATGTGCTCATTCATTGCAGCTCACACTTATTCATGACAGCTCTGTCAGTGGACAGCTCTGGTGGAGACAACAGTGAAGGGCTATTCCAGTCACTGGCTAGGGGCAGGATGGGAGATGGCATGGTGGATCCCGGAGGTCCACCACACCGTCCCCTACATCCCGCCCTCCAACCAGTGACCAGGACAGCTCTCCGCTCTTGTCTCTACCATGGCCATCCATCAACAGAGCTGTCATGTCTATGAATGAGCGTGTACTTGTACAAGTACGCAGTCATTCATTGACAGCTCAGTTGGCAGCCGGCCGTGGCTGAGAATGGAGGGTTGTGCCAGTTGCCAGCTCGGTGTCCAGATTGGGGGGAGCGGGGTGGTGAGGCACTACCTGACAGGGTCGGGGGTCTTCTAGACACCAGGGATTGGACTAGTACCTTATTCTATTACAGAGGAATGGGGATGGGGAAGGGGGTCTGATAGACACCAGGGAAAGGTATATAACTTCTAGCAGATCGGGATGGGGAACCTCTGGACACCAGGGAAATTTGTTACATTATGTCAGGTGGGTGATTGGGTAGGGGGAGGGACCACCTCATGAAGTCTACAATTCATCAGAGTAAATCAGAGTGAATCAGAACCTTTTGAAAAAAAATCAGAGTTGGAATCAGAACCGGGTTACAGTCAACCCGCCCATCCCTAAAAGGGAGAGCTTTACCTTAAAGGGAAAGCAGGTAACACCCTATCTAGGGTAAGGCATAAAACTAGATTGTGACAGAGGGTGTAGCTGGGAAAAGAGTAAGTAAAGGGAAGAGACAGTGGGGGCAAGTTACATTTGGAAAACAGAAATATTAGCAAACATGGCAGTGGTGCAGTGCAATGGCTGTGGAGCTGCAGCAGTTTTCCAGGAGACATTCTGGAGACTGAGGTGCTGCCCCATCTGCATATACCTTTCCAGGCTGAGGGCAGAGGTTGCTAGTCTCTGCACCTAGCTGGCTAGGATCCAGAGGACCTCTTGCCCCCACAGGGGCAACCAAGTCTGCTTCCATTGCCTGAGAGGTTGCCTAGACAGAAGAGGCTGGTTAGACCATGGTGGGATCCAGGAGGGTGGAGTGGCTGGTAAGGGGCACGTTCCTCAGCCTGTGCCACAACAGAATTCCTTTGCCATTCTGGTGGGATGGGACTGCCTTGACAGGCAGCTATAGTGGTGGCAAGGGAGGATGTGGGGATCCTCTGAAGGGGAAGTCCCTAGATGGGAGGCAGAGGAGAATGTAGCTTCTGGTGAGAGACTCAGTTGTCAGAGAGATAGATTTGGGAGCAGAAAGGGGTGGAGAGAGGGAGGTTAGGTGCCTTCCTGGTAAATTGGCTTGGAGAGATAGACAGTGCTTCCTAAAGATCGTTAGGGTGGCAGTACACAGTGGGGAACTCAGATGTCATTGTCCACCTGGGCACAATGATCTATTGAGGGATGGGGCTGGGGTAGTACAGGGAGAGTTTAGGGAAGTGGGGAGGGGCATAAGGCAAGTAGCATTAATGGTGGCATTCGCCAAGGTTCTACCTGTCTATGGCCAAGGGGAGGACAGGGTACACCACACCAGGAGCTTCAACACTTGGTTGAAAGAATGGTGCAGGGAGGAGGAGTTTGGTTTAATTTGTAACTGGGGCTATAGCTGGAAAGATATGCATCTATACGGAGATGATGGATGCATCCATCTGGGAAGGGGGCCGTATTCCTCAGTGAAAGGTTTAGATGTTACTTTGATGAACATTTAAACTAGCCTAGGGGGGAGGCAGTAATGTAAAGGGAGGCATAAACTGCAAAAACTGCCCCCCACACACACATGCAGATTGAAGCAATAGGAAGAGAGCCCAATGAGGAAGACTCCCCAAGAGCACACGTTAAAGGAAGTAGAGGCATAGTAGCGGGCAAGGGGAACAAGAACAGAAGTGGTGGAAAGAGAAGTGTTGAGGAGGCAAGGCATGAAGAGAACAGTGAGGGAGAGAGGGAAAGAGGTAAATTTCAAGTAGCATCAAAACACAGGAGGGGGGAAGGGGGTTGCAGGCAGAGTGGGAGCAAGGTGTGGAGAGCCATGTGTGCAAATACAAGAAATCTTGGAAATAAAATTCCAGACCAGGAGGCCATCATGGTAGAGGCGGACCTGGATCTTGTGGCCATTATTGAGTTGTGGTGCACAGGCAGCCATTACTAGGATATGGCCATACCAGGCTACATTCAGTTTAGGAAGGATAGAGAGGGAAGGGGAGGAAGGGTGAAGGGGGTGTGCTGTATGTGAGGGAGGGTATCAGAGTAATGGAAATGTAAGGAAAACGAGGGCAAAGACTGGGTTGGAGGTGCTGTGGGGTACCCTGGATGGAGATAGGAACTGGAGCCACTATTCACACTGGGGTGATATACAGACCTCCAACAGAAGGGGAAGAATTTGTTTGGCACTAGGGAAAGCCATCAGCATGATGGAAAAAAAAGGGTGAGGTACTGCTGATGGGGGACTTCAATTTGCCAGATGTAGATTGGAGTTTCCCAGCCATGGCTAGAAGCTGGGTCATCCTAGACTCCCTCCAGGGGGTATTTCTCAGGCAAATAACCAGAAAGAAAACCAAGAAATGTGGGTTCCCTCCCAGTAAAGTCTTTGTTATTCAGGGGCTGGTAGGCGGATCTAATCCAAAAGTCAAAGAAAAATGGCCAGCCAATCCTTAAAAGCGTGGCTGGCCATTTTTCTTTGACTTGTAAATAACCAGAAAGCGTACTTGAAATGGGGCAATACTGGACCTGGTGCTCACAAACAGGACAGTACTGTAGCCCACAAGAGAGGATGGCACCTGGGAACCAGCAATCACTGTACAGTGTGGTTTAACATAAGACTGGCTGCAGAGACAAACTACACAAGGATGAAGGCCCTGGACTTCAGCAGGGCAGATATTAAAACAAGCATTTGCTAATGCTGAATGTTTTCTTGCTGGTATTGGCATTAGTACTGTATGACTTAGAAAGATGCATAACAGCAATGGCAATGAAGTATTGAACTAATGCCAACCCCAACCCCCACCCTGCAGAGACTGGCAGGCATTGGGGTGTGTCTTTGGGTCATCGGCTATAATGCTCATGCCATTCCACCTCACCCTACCCTGCAGACACTGATAGATATCACGGTGTGCCTTGGGGTCTTCAGTTGGAAACCCTAACATCCCCGGTGTTTGTTGGTATTTTCACTCCAGATTTTCAACATGGGCTTTTTGGGACCCCCACCTCATGAACAGTCACACTATCATTTCATTACTCAATCCCAAAAGGTGATTATGTACAGCGAATACACCATTTGGTGCAACAGGTGCGAAAAGACATTTTGGGCAGGATGTGAAAAATGACATCTGTACTGTTCATGAGGAGGTGTGAAAACATGGCAATGTTGAAAATCTGGAGTGAAAATATAAAAAAGTGGTGAAGTTACAAGCATGTGTAGAAATTGCATAAAGATTGCTCATAATGCAGTCATGTTTTGGAATTGTTTCACCAAATTTTCAACATGGCCTTTTTGGGACCTCCCTTCATGAACAGTGGCACTATGATTTCATTAATCTGTCCCAAAAGTTGATTTTGAACAGCAACTGCGCCATTCTGCACCACAGGTGCGAAAACATATTTTGGGCAGGATACAAAAAATGACAGCTGTACTGTTCATAAGGAGGTGTGAAAAAAAATGGCAATGTTGGAAATTTGGATTGAAAATATTAAAAATTGTCGAAGTTATGAGCATGCATACAAACTGCTCAATGCACGCTCATAATGCAGTCATTTTTGGGAGTTTTTTCACCAAACTTGCAATATGGGCTTTTTGGGACCCCACCTCATGAACAGTGCCACTGTCGTTTCACTAATCGGTCCCGAAAGATGATTCCGTGCAGTGACCACGAAATCACCTTTCAGGACTGACAAATTAAATGACAGTGCCAGTCCTCATCAGGTGGGGTCTCAAGAACCCTATGTTGAAAATTTGGGACCAAAACTCCCAGAAATGGTTGAGATATCAACCTAAGTTGAAAACCGCATTGACTGCCATTATAGGGCTTACTGTGATTTTCTTCAGTTTGCAGTCGGCATTTGAAGAGTGTAGACATGTTCCTGGTCCACAGAATATCCCAGTGCCAAACCTCCGGAGGTAAGTATGGTGAGAGGGAGGTGCGGGGAGGTGAGGTGTGCAGAGGGAGGGGCAGGATGGGGAGGGGCAGCGAGGACGATGAGGGACCATTTTCTTTTTCTGTAGGTTTCAAAAAAATAAAAGACCTCGGGGGACAGTTTTCTTTTTTACAGGTGAAATACTATGAAAAATAAATTGCAGCACAGTGGGGTGGACTCCCAGTGTACCAGACTAGTGGAGGGGGGATCAATGCCAACCCAGGGACTGGGCACCCCAAAGTCAGCTGAAAAAAAGGGGTATGGGGGCGCATCTGACACTGGGATTGGGCATCCTGGTGTCAGAAAAAGATAATTACTTTGGCACAGTGGGTTGGGCTTCCAGTGTGCCACAATAGTGTGAGGGGGCATGCTGACATGGGGATTGGGCACCCCGTTGTCGGCAAAAGATATATTCAAGCTTGAGAGGTCATGCCTACACGGGGATTGGGCACCCTGATGTCAGCTTTGGGGGGAGTGTGTAGTGGGCAGCAGGAGCCGCCATTTAGGCAAAGCCATGGTAGGGCTAATTTATTTATTTCACCGGGAAAGGCACACTGAGCAAATGAGTTGCTCGTAAGTCCAATCATGTGCATTACTGTGCACCATAATGTGCATGGCTGGAATGTGCCTGGTTGCTGGGAAGGGTGGGAAGAGATCTGCTGCTGCAATGATGAAACTGTCTGTGATTGAAGTGGCAGATTTCTTTCAAGTCCGGCGAATGCTCTGAAACTGCCGTCATTGGTAGCTTCCCTGCTGATTGGTGGCCTAGGAATGCACCCCTGAAAGCATTTGCTGGAATAGCCAAACATTTCCACACCTCTGCAATACTCTGCTAACCTCAATATGGTTCTTGTGCACTTCATGCACAAGCAAACATACAAATTGATGACTGCTTCAGAGTTGCACTAATGGGAAGAAACCTCTGCATAAAACAAGTGGGCAAAAACAGGAAGAAAAAGAGACAACTATGGTTACTGAGGGAAGTGGCTGCAAAGGTAAAGGCTAAAGGGGTGACATTCAGGAGGTACAGGGAGATAGAGAGCAAGGAGGACAGAGAAGTATACCAGGAGAAGCTGAGGGAAGCAGGGAAGGCAGTGAGGGATGTAAAGGTGCATTCAGAGGAAAGGATAGCTAATGGGGTAGCTTAAAGAGAAACTGTACAAAACACTCCCAATAAACACCATAGCCTCAGAAATGCCCAATTAGGGAAACCCATAGTTTAAAAAAATGTTTAAAGTAACCTTTTTTGTTTACTGTCTGATTTTGTCATCCTAGATTCAGTATCTGGTTCAAGGCTTGGAAGCACCATCTCACGACTGCTGCCACACTGGAAGGTTGTGCTGAGCGGGTTCATGAGTTCTCTTCCTCTTTACGCTCAGGCTGCACTGCTGTGCATGCTGTTGTGTTTTCACTGGCTTCTGTGTGGTGCGTGCTCCCGGAGATGAACTGACTCTTCTTACAACTGAACCAACTTTCTTTTTAATTTAATAAAGAAGTAAAGAAAGCAGTGTGCGTAGTGTGATTTCTCCCATAGCCTAACATGGGTTTGTATATTGTAGTAGCTTATTCTGGTGGTAAAATTGGTACCCCTTTACTGAGAGGAAACGTGGTTATAAGATGACACTTTTGAGCACCAAACAGGGTACCATATCACAGATTACAAAGTCAGAGAAGAATCAACAAAAGGTTGTGTGCTTCTGATTGTTTCGTACTGAGCAGCAAAAGGTTACTTTAAAAAAAATTAAACTATGGGTTTTCATCATCAGGCATTTCTGTGGCTGTGGTGTTTCTCAGGAATGCTTTCTACTTGTGTTGATAGTTAATGAGATAGGGTCCTGCTAAAAGAAAATACACTTATGTCAATGCAACTCACGGACTTGGCTGCAGTCAGGTGTAGGAACCAATCTGCAAGTCGAGGAGAAATCAAGCAATACTCCTAAAAGTCTGTCTCAGATCTAATCAACGTGGCTCCTGAAGGCAGTCAAACCTTCTTGATCCATGTTGCATGGGGGAGTAGCTGGTCCAGCTCTGCCATTGTGACTTTGAGCAGCTCTGACAAATGTCAAACAGAGTTTCTCAGTTGCAACAGCAGAGCCGGACCTGCTACTCACTTCCCCATGCAAGATCAAGAAGGGTCCACCGCCTCCAGGAGCAAATGTCCTCATCTCAATGCTATCTTTTCCCACGGTGTACTTCCTGATGAAGTGGCTGCAGCTGTGCTGCTTTTTCTTCAGGCCTTCACCAGTGCAGTTTCACGGCCCCTTGTCTACCTGGCGTCAGCAAGGATTCGACAGGTCTGAATGCCATGCTCGTGAATTAAACACTTGGCACGCTACAGCACAGAATGCTAATTAGCATACATGTTGCGGCTTAGTCCCCTGCTTACCTTGAAATGGCACCATGCATTCCTGAGCGAACAAATGCGAATTTTGGACAATTACCTTGGAAATACCTTGGCATAAACTCCCACTGATAAAGTTACTAGGTGAGTAACATGAGGTATAAAACACAGGATTTGCACAGTTTTCCTTTAAGGGGACAAGATCTTTTTCAAATACAGAAACAAAAAGAGAAAGACAATGTGGAGGGACTGTGAGGTTAAGAAATGCAGGGGTAGATTGTGCTGAGGAGGATCTAGAAAAAGAAGATATCCTGAAGACATACTTCTGCTCAGTCTTCCCATTGGAGGGAGAGGGGGATGGACCACATAGAAGTCGCAAGAATACTGGGGGGAGGGAGGATACAAGTCCAGAGGGCTTGCAAATCTGAATGTGGATAAACTAGAGACAAAAGGGATACATCCAAGGGGGCTGAGGGAGCTCAGAGAAGTACCTTTGACAGCCCTATTCAGCAACTTACTGAAAATAGGAGTGCTTCCAGAGGACTGGAGGAGGGCAGATATAGTCCTGCTTCATAGCGACAGCAGGGAGGAGGCTGGCAACTATAGGCCAGTTAGTCAAACATCAGTGGTGGGGAAGTTAATGGAGACACTATTGAAATAAAGGCTAACGGTGTATCTTGAAACCAGTGGGTTGCAAGACCCAAGGCAGCATTGATTCATGGGTGGGGATGGGTCACATCAGACAAACCTGATCAATTTCTTCAGCTAGGTGACATGGGAATTATATCAGTGGACATGGTCTACTTAGACTTCAACAAGGCCTTTGATACCATAACCACATATGAGGCTTTTAAGGAAACTGGGTAGCTTGGGGGTAGGATCCTAGGTGATAAACTGGGTACATAAGTGGTTAATGGAGAAGTGACAGAGGGTGGTGGCAAACAGCACTCACTCTTTTGAGGGGAGAGTGACTAGTGGGGTTTCTCTGGGCTCAGTGCAGGGACCAGTCCTCTTCAATGTCTTCCTAAGTGGCATTGCAGAAGAGCTGGAAGGGAAGGGAAGGGAAGGGAAGGGAAGGGAAGGGAAGGTACTGTGTGTCCCTTTGCGGTTGACATCAAGATCTGCAATAGGGTAGACACTCTGGACTGGGTGGAGAGAATAATTAGGGCCCTGAGAAAACTTAAGTAGTGGCTGAGGTACGGTATGATAGCTGGCTTTCAATGCAAAAAAGTGTATAATCATGCACCTAGTGCACAAAAACCCAGTGGGCATATACTGTACAGTAAAATGGGGGAGAGGTACTGACAGTCACCAAGCAGGAAAGAGACCTTGAGATTATCATATCTGAGGACCTCAAGGTGGCAGGGGGGAAGGCCCACCCAGAAAGTCATTAATCAAAATGAAATGACTGGCTCTGAGGTCATTATTGTGATTATAAGTCTAATCGCAATCTCCGTTTGTGTTTAAATTACATTTTTAGTGGTGATGTGAGTGTGTTTTTTCTGTGGCAGTGATTAGCGGAAAGAGCTGAGCATCTGCTGCGCTGGTCACTTCTAAGAGATTTCAGACTGGCGCGACAGCCAATCAGCAATGTCGGTAGCATCATGAATAGTTAATTAGACTTATAATAATATGTGTTGCTTCATATCTATTTATATAGTTGGTATGTGACGATTAGCATCTATAGTCTATGTTTTTAATCTGTTTTTGATATTGAGCACTAGAGCACTTTGCACTGACTTATATGTATTACATTTTGTTATGTTAGTACCTCTTTAATGTTTGTAAATATAAGGGGCTATTCTATTGGTCCAGAGATAGCTGAAAAAATACTTACTCATGTGAAACGTATTAGGTGATGTGGGCCTGCATGACATTGTAGGGAGGGGATTTGAAGATTTTGAGCGTCCTGGTTATATGCTTGCAAAGTTTTATCTTTGTGTGCACTTAAAATAAAATGAAGCACACCTTGCACCAGCATCAAGGTATGCTCTCTTCCTTTGATTCTTGAACTGTCTAGTTAAGAACACAGAAAACTGGTTGTAGCGAGTAGTGGTATCCTTCTTATCTTTTGACTATTTTGTTTCCATGAAATTTTGCTAAATGTCTGTGAAAATTTCACAAAATTTAACCACAAGTTTTAATTTCAATTATGTCCACCTAATTTAAAAAAGTATTTGTCCAAACTGCTCTGAATTTATTATGGTGACTTTCCCAAGGTCCATACAGAAGCGAGCAAAGTAAGAGAGAGAGCACTGTATCTGTAAAGGTGACCGAGTTAGAAGCCTCCAAACTTTTGACATTTTTAAAATTACATTTCAGTATTATGTAAACCACAGAAATTTAAGCCCCTATAACTTTAAAACTAGAGAACATAATATTACCAATCTTGTTACATTCATTGACCCTAAATATTAGGCTTTGAGGCCACCCCTGTCCCAGCATCAGAGCATCATGCTGCCATGCTATGACCTGGATTCGGAAGTGAACCCTGGAAGTCATGTCAGGAGGAAGGCCATGGCAGAGACAGCTGCCATTCAGCAGTGCATCTCAGTCAGGGAAGGTTGGTGGTGGGTTCCAACAACACAGTGACCCCTGTGGTTGGGCCAGGGAGCTTGCTCCTGCCCCAGGAGAGCTGTGGTTGTGCCAGGCTGACAGAGGCATCCCCCCACAAGGGGAGACCGGGGGGAAAAGAATGCTGGAGGAAAAACAGGTAGTCAACTGAATGATGGCTGGCTTGAGCCTGATCAGGGTTTCTCCCTAAGAGACGAGCTGTTGGATGAGAGAAAAAGCAACACAAAAAAAAAAAAAAGTTTGTGTGTGTCAGCTCTCTAATCTCTTGCTCAAAGGCTGGCCAAGTTGAGCAGTCCAAAATAACAGAAGTAATCAAAGTTGAATTTCATGAGCTTTTGTGAAATTGTGGAATGCTGTGATACTTTTGTCAAAGCCGTGTCCATATAGGTGCCCAGGTTGCACTGGGAGATGAGCAACGTGTTGTTTAGTGTGCCTTCCTGGTGAAACATTTCAATAAATAAAATTAAAAAAATACATTTTGCCCAGTCATATACTTTTGAGTTGCCATTGAAGAGAAAGGTAAAGGCTGGGTAAAGTACAAGTAAGCAATAATCCACGACAGGGTGTGCGTTACACACTTTAACACCACGGCTAGGAGGCGTGAGTGAGGCACGAGGCCATCGTTGAGTGCGTCAACCTCTAACCAGTCTATCGCACCCTGGAGTGGTTTATTGCGCTTATGAAATGGCCATCTGTAGTGCAACTGCATTTGGTAGGTAAAATTCCCAATTTTAAGTAGGAAAAAACATGTGTGTTTGTGTCAGTTTTAATAAAATAGTTCCTCCGCCTAAATGTGTTGTGTATTTTTTTTTGACTGAAGGAATTTTGTCCTACAAAGGATTCAGTAGTTTAGCTCTGGTTGTCATGGCAGTATTCACCTCCCCCCACACACACAATGCTTTGTGGAGACAACTAAGATGAACATTTGTTTTATTTATTTTTTAAATTCTGTTGCTGTTTCAAATAAGTTTATTTTGAACCAGTGGGTGGGCTGGGACCTCGCAAACAAGTGGATTCAGATTCGGAATGAGTGGGCAGGCTGGGAGACATCGCGGCTGTTCGTTAATTTTTTGCAAGAAATGCATTCTCAGAGATCGCGGCTGTTCGTTTATCTTTTTCCCAGTTTATTACATGCTGAACCCATGAGGAGATAGGCAGTTGGAATTAAAACAGAAACATTTAAGAGCGAGCGGGTGGGTTGGGAGAGAAAGATTGTGGCTGTTCAGTTTTTTTTTTGTTTCATACATTATACATTCACGAGGAGACATTAAAACACAGACATTTTTCAAAGATTGAGGTGAAGTGAACAGGAGGTCAGAGGTACTTACTTTATTTTTTTAACAGTTAGGCTGGTACCACTTCTGGCATAAACAAAATGGCTGAGTTTTGTTTTCTTAAGGTTCTGAGTGGGCAGCATCACCTAGATCAATGCCCATAGGGTACTGCTGGTCCTTTTTCCTGTGCATCAGAATGAATATCACATCCCTACTAGCCAATCACAACTCCTATTTTATGATGCCCATTTCATAATAAGATATAATTCATAGGAAGCGCCATAGTAAAAGAATTAAAGAGCTTTGTGGCCAGTTCTAGGAGACCAGCCTGGCTAAGTGCAGCAGTATTGTGCTGGAACTACAGTATCTTCCTCAATACTCTCAGGCTAGAAAGCACAGACATGTGTTTACAGTATGTTCTTTACCATCTCCCCGTTTCTGTCACCCTCACTAATGAGGGGGGGCTTTTTGTTCCTCAGGTTCAGGTTTTCTACTAACCGATATGCAGCCAGCACTTTAGTCCATGAGTAGAAACATCTCCTTTTTTAATGTCCACACCAATGGTGGTACTATGGTAGGAAAACCCAGCGATTAAATTCATTCATTTAAACAAAAGGCTGCTCCTGCAGCCCTGCTAGTCCCTAGTAAGGGTAATATGGGGAAAAACAGAAAAGCTAGAATTGCTATTGAAAAAGAGAAGAAGAAGGCAGGAGAAAAGTATCAAATGAAGAGGGAATTTGTTCCTGGGTGGACAGCCTGGAAACCAGAAATACAGTACAGCAGTGGCAATGAGGGTTGAGATGCTGGATGCCATACCTCATGCTTCGCTGGTGACCCGGGTTCGGGACTGCACCCAGGGTTGTCGGGCATCAGCCTGGGGAGGGAGGGCAGAGCTGGACTGAGCCACCTAATGGTAGCTCTCCTCTCTGGGGGTTTTGGTTTTTGGCACCACTTCACTAGGGAGTGATGCGGGGAGGGGAGGATGTTGTTAGGCACTTGGCAGTGGCCGTGTTCTCTGCATGGCTTCCTGCCTGGGCCATGGCACTTCATACTGGTGCCTTCTGGTGGCAGGGACTTGGGCTTCAGTATCTACTTCAGTAACTGTGGAAAAACCCTTGTCCCACTGCCATGCCCCATGATCCCCATAAGGGCCTTGCCGGCAGATGGGCAATAAAATGTCTATATAAAAAAAAAAGAAATACAGTACACAGCAGTAGAAGTAGAAGAAACACTAGATATAGTCACAACCAGCAGAAAGGTAAAGTTAAGTATCTCAGTATTCTATGTGCTCTATGTTGGTATTTGTATTACTTTTCATGTTTTCTTAGTCTGGCATATTTTCTTATATGGATTGGGGGGGTCTTTTCCATGGCTGCACCACTACCAACCATCTCCTTTCCATATAGGGACAGGGACCCTATCACAGGCATGACTCAAGATACTGTGCACAATTTATCTCCACTTGTTAGGGGGGGCAGGACTTCCATAACTCACTCAAAGCTTTGCCACTCATTAGCTATGCTCCTACCGAGTTATACCTGAAGATACATTGCATAGTTTGAGTCAGGACATTGTGTACCCCTTATATCCATGTACATTTGATATCATTATTCATGACAACTGATTCAGCTGGTGCATATCTGATCAATATCTATGGATGTTTGGTGGTGTCTAAGCTATATGGTCAGATATTGTAGTTAGAGTATGTGCGCAGACCTGGTTAATTCAGAGGTTTTTTTTTCCTTTTTCAGTTTATGTTCCCAGGATAGCCCAATTACAATACTGTACATCTTTTTTTTTTGTTTGTTTAAGCAGGAGTAACACACTAAGCTGAAAGCTTTTTTACAGGTGCAACCTGGGAGCACAGGGAAGTTAAGTGACTTGCTCAGGGTCACACAGTGCGCAAGTGGGGGCTGTGGGATTCAAACCAGGGTCTGGTCTGCTGGATGTCACCAGATTTGCAGCTCGGTGCCTTAAACCACTGTGCTATACTGCCTCCCATAGGATCAAGCTTTTGCCCATATTTCAGGAAGGGTGTGGGGGTGGGGCAACTGAATCACAAGTGAGCCTCAAGACTTGCTCAGGGTTCCACATCGAGCATGTGACTGTGGCAGAATTTAGAACTGTAACTTCCTGTTATACAGTCCAGTGCTCTATTTGTAAGACCTCATTGCCTTCTTATTTGCATGTTCTACTTGGCACATGAGCAAAGTGCAAAAATGCTTTCCATGCAATGGCTTTTTTCTTTTCGCTCCCTAAGATGTGTACGTTTTGAAGGCAAGGAGTAGGTGTTTAAATGCAACCCTTGTTAAATTATTGTGATATCTCCACAGTTGACCTACTAGTGGATGCTTTATATGCTGAATTTCTTATCAGCGTTTCTCAGTGAGATTGTGTAAACAAGTCATCCGTTCAGTTTCTCAGTCCTGATTATTCAAGTTATTCTAGCCAAAGGAAATACTTCAACAGGTTTCCATGACAACGACCCAATGAAATCTCTCTCACTTCACAGAAATGAATCAGAGTTATTGTGCTTCTGTACCTTGGGCAATGGATATATGACTATACCTTGGTCTTGTGGAAGACAATCAAATCTTTATATTTTTCATATACTCATGTAGACGTATGGAGAATTCACAGATAGCATTACTGCAGGTATAACTGAGCAAAACCATAGACCCAGCTACCGAGAATGTTGTTAATGCTTGAGATTTAATTTCAGATCAATTTGTATTGAGCAAATCCTTTTCTGATGTATGCTTAAAAAGTAAAATACAATATGTCGGCCACATTTTCAATATCAGTATTGCTGTCAGTTCTGTGAAATTGCTAATACTTTCTCAGTGCAACCTGCCTTTAGAAACTTTTTGCCAGGCTCCAGTGTTCTAAGGAGAATGTAATTATGCAGCAGTTCTTTCAGAATACTGCTAAATCAGGTCAAGGGCTGCACAGTTGTGACTCTGTGTGGGAATACATTTTATACTGGTTTTCAGATTTCCTTGTCACTTGCCTATCATACCGAATCTGAAATGAGCAGAGGTCTTTTTAATGACGGTAATGGCAAAAAAAGCATTTCTCTTATCTGTTCTCTTCATAATGCCTGTTTGTATGGCATCCTTCATAAGGCCTTCGTTGGAATGGTCCATCGTAGCATAGTGAATGCTAAAATACATTTCCTGAATAAGTTAAATTTTAGGCTGTTATCGAGAAATCTGAAAACACACACACACACACACACTGTACATATTTTTGGGAAATACAGTAAATTGGGAAAATGTTGAGGGGAACTAGCAGAGGATATTTCAGGAAAGAAAATCAGCAGTGTACCACATGGTCTTTTGCTGGTGGGCTTTCCAAAGGACAGGCTAGCAAAAGTACAGTAATATATTTTTGTTTCCATTCTAGTCACTGTTGTAGGGAAATGGAACTCTGAGCATTGCTTCTCATTATGATATTTATCGGTTACACTTTAAGTGTCTGTTTCAGTGTAACTGATCACTAATTACATGCAACAAGGTAATTACCCTGTAGTTACATGTTTGTTGTATGCAACTACATTGCCATTACAATGCAGTTACAGTGTAGCTAAACTGTAACTACAGTGTTCAGGACAATGGTGTAAGACTTGCTGATCTCAAAACAATGGTATTATATGTTTTTGACATCATTGATCCCTGTGGGGAAAAATTACCACCCATATATTACAAAGGATACGATAGAAGGCAATTATGTCATATTTTTATTTTCCTCGTCATTATACTGTATTTGCTGATTATGTGATGCTTTACTCTGTATTTGCTGGTTATGTGATTATCTTTTTGTCTATGTCTCCCACCCACCCCCGGCCACCCTTTGTCTTCCTGGTTACCAAATTTTACATTTTCTTCATTAAGGAAATATCTTGGATTACAAAAGAGTTTCATAGAGAAGTGTTGAGTTGCACAAGGCATGAGTACAGATTGAGTTCCAGTAAGACCCATTATGCTGAAAAAGATCCCTCCAAGCCAATCAGAATGCATAGATACTGTCCCTTTCATTTTGTGAAAATGGGAACATAGGCTCAGTAATGGGACTATATGCTAATCTCAGGTTTCTGACTGACAGGCAGATAGAAGATGCTCCTCACTGTAAACCTTTGATCTTTCTCAGCATATAAACTACAGAAAGTGATTGTACTAAACTGCCTACTTCCACAAAAAAGTTATTTAAAAGTTTCACAAGAAAGTGATCCAGGCAGATATGAAACTGAACTATCCTCTTTAGCTTTACATCACATTAGAGTCAAACTGAAAGACACTCTTCAACTCTGAGAACAGTGTAGTTTCATATCTGTAACTAATTTTGTTTTACTTTATATTATAAAAGTGATAACAGATAGTGTAGTTGGTAGTTTTACTCAGTAATTACCAGACCCAGGTGTTAATAATACATCCACATCAACCTCCCAGGCCTCTATACTAACTGTAGACCAAGCCTACTCCCTCTGCTCCGAAGATCAGGCCTTCCTGGCCTTACCCAAGTGCTCTTCCAAAATGGGTGAGCAGGAATTCTCTTATTTCGTCCCTAAGATATGGTACTCCCTACCCTCTCACTAACATGTGAGCTGGTCCTACCACTCCTTCGAACGAGAACTACTCAACTATTTGAAATCCACTGACAAATGATGTTGTACTGGACTCTTCTAGTGGTTACTGTTGTTTATTTATTTTTATTTATTTTTTATTTTTTTATTTATTAAATTCTCGGATTACAAATACCTTTGAGCAGAAACTGCTCGTTTACAAAGGTTCCACGTCAAAGGATGAGGGTCAACATACATACAGAGGTAGTAAAAGAATGCACAATAAACAACCAAAGCAACTAAAAGAAAAAATAAAGATACTCAGTTATAACATACTTTGAGATAATATTCATATAACAAGCAGCTTGAGTAGGCAGCTGGCTGCGGTAACAATAAGAGATAGCGGGCACCATAGGCAGTTAGTATTGCAGGCGTGCGACCGGGAGAGGAAGTTGGCAGACTAATGGGCCACTGTCCAATGGTGGTGGAAAATGTCTTGTACCAGTGGAGATGTGAAGCAGGAAAGGAGTCACAAGGAAGGCCCGGTGCCAGAGGGAATGAGACTGGGAAAGGGCGGGCTGTGAGACATGAGTGTGCTGGGAGGTGTTTAAAGAGATCTCTGTTCACAGAAGCAGTCACATTGAGTGGTAGAGGTGAGGTAAAGTTTGAGATTCCTTTTGAAGGGTCCAAGTGAAGTAGAGGAAAGTGATTCTTTATTGAGGGAATTGAACCACTGAGCGGCTCTATAGATAAAGGACTGCTGACCCATGGAGGTACGACATCTGGGAACCTGAAAGGTTAGAGATTGGGCACCACGTGTTTGTTGAGTGCCACTGTAGGTAGTAAGGACTGAGCTAACACCAGGTGCAATGAGACCGAGGAGAATCTTTTTGGTAAGTAAGCAGGTCTGGTATTGTATTCTGCTGAGTAGGGGTGCACTAGTTGTGCACTAATTTACGTCAAGTTGATTTTTGCTTTAAGGCTTAGACCCTTGTTGTCATTGCCTTTTGCTATATCATCTTTCTGTTTGATGATTGATGATTCCTGCCTGATATAATCTAATGTCCTACAGTTTTTAAAAATTCTTTAAACTTGTTGTAACTTTGTGGTTTTTCTATTTTACATTGTTTTCCTTTTTTTTTTTTCTATTTATTATTTTTCCGAGCTGCCGTCCGCCTGATGTATCTCGGCCCGGTCACTGGCCACGGGCTTCCACTCCCTGAATTAGCCATGAGCCCCCCGATACCCATGGCTTGCCCCCCATGACGGGGCTGTGGCACTCTCCCCTGCATGCCGCAGACATTTGGACTAGGTCAGGGGGCTTGGCCCGGGGAGCTAATTGAAGCCATGGCGAGCCTCATTAGCGGCGGTCGGCAGCTCCTTTTTTCCATTTTTCTTGGGGAGGCGGGGTCGTGCAATGATGCCAGCATCTGCCCCGCCTCCTAGGTATGTGAGCACCGGTGGCGGTGCTCCTGGCCTCCGCCGGGAAGCGCATGATGCTCGGGTGCTTCCACCCTCCCCCAGGAAGGAGAGCAGTCCCTAGGATGCTCCATCCTTCTCCCCGGCCAACCCTCCAGCGACCCTGGTCCATTCCCGAACCGGGTTCGCGTTGCATGCGGAAATCCAACCGCTGCACCGACAGGCCAGCTTTTACATTGTTTCCTTTGTAATCTCCTGGGTCGTGCCTGAAAATAGACAATCTGTTGTCTAGCACACCAACCTGGTCAGCAAATACTAAATAAATAAAAAAACTAAGTAAAAACCTCAGCCTATGGTCTTGGTGTTAGTAACACCATGGTCCAGCAGTTACTTCATATACCCACCCACTATACCATTATGTTGGGTGGGGCACTGAATTTTATTTACTTAGTTTTTGCTGACTGGGTGGGTGCATTAGGCAAACAAATGCCTCTCTTCAGGCACAGCCCAGGAAAGTACAAGATGCAAAACATTACAGGGACAAAAAAAATATGGTAATGGCAGTTCTGACAAATCACTCTCAGTGTTACAAAATGAAAATTTGTACATAGAGAGCAGTGTAATATATAGGTGATAAGCCAAGTCAGTCTCCCATTTCAGAAGAGAGGAAAAAAGCAAGATGAACGCTTAACAACAGATTCAAAATAACAATAAATAAGCATTTAGGTTCACACACAGGGCCTTGATACAAATAACAACAGATACACCTCTTGGTCTACACATTAGTCAATAAAGTTGATACCATAAATGTCTGCAGACCTGAAAAGATCAAAGACAGGGTAAGAGTGGGTTAGGGGCATGTACTGTGCACTTAGACACCTTGTGAAGATGTTCATGGACCCTTCTATGGAATAAGGATGCAGAGGGACGTCGCCTAATATCAGTTGGAATGGAATTCCACAAGGTTGAAGTGGAGCCTTCAAAAGAGGATTCCCCTATCCTAATTCTAATTTTAGGGATCTCCAGCAGGGCATTCATTTCAGAACTCAGGGGATATTTGCTGCGAGCTATGTTAAAGAGGGAGACAAGGGCAACCAGCATGCGTTTCTATAGAATGTTATAGATGACATCCCCAGCGCGAGATTTCAAGCTTGGGTAAGAGGAGCCAGTCAAGCCTTTCATAGAGAGAGCAGTGGTGAGCCTGTTTATGAGATGCAAGGGCAAATTGGAAGATATTATTGTACACAACATCTCCTTTGGAGAGGGTAATTTTGGAGGCTGATATGAAGACTGGAACACTGAATGTTTTGTCTTCTGAGACAGGCATGCATGAAACTGGTTTAAAACCTGTGTACCTAAATAAGTATCTAGTAAGACTTGCAAGCAAAGAATGCTAGTGGTGCAAATAAACTTTGAGCTGAAATCATGTTGTGTGAGAAACGTCACTATTAATTTATAAGTTCATAAATAGTATGAATTCCTGGATTTCATCTGCCCCACACAACGATGATAGTCCAGCAAGTCTTGGATCACTTGAGAAACTTATACTGGTTATAAACAGAATAGAAGAGTATTTAGTAAATGTTTCAAATGAAAAAATACCGTCGTTTTCCATATTAGTTTTAAGAACTTTCACAAGTCTGGTATAACTAGAACAAAGTTTTCTGCAGTTCTTACAATGAATACTGTTATACCAAAACTGAGTTTTACATTTTAAATCATGATACTGCTTTCGGTTAGCTTTGACATTTTTATTATAAAGTTGTGCAAAAAGGAAACTTTTACAGCGTCTGTGTTTGAAAGAGGATTTCTGTAACTTGGGAAACATACTGTGCTTTGACAAAAACTGTATTTGCAGCTAGGGCTGTGTCAAATGTTTGAAATTCTGAAGGAACGGAATCCCTCTGAATTTCAGAAAATTCTGCAGAATTCCAAAATTTCACATGTAAAATGACTTTCATGGATTAATAAGCTGCAGTTTTCATAAATTATTGATTCTTTTTCTGCAATCTATGTAATAATATTCCACAGTTTATCTGATCCCCAGAAAGTTATTCTGTGGTTTACACCAAAGTGCTTTGGGAATTCTGCAGAACTTAAAATTAAGTTCCAAAAAGAATTTCAGAAGTGGAATTGCCATTCCACATTAATTCTGATGGCAGACGTCCACATGCTGTACAGTTCTATTTGCAACTGAAATCTCTTGATTTTTTTAATGTGCCCATATTATGCTCTTCCTGTGCTGGTACCATTAGATCATTTCTTTCTCTCTGTCCTCTGCTGTATGTTACTACCACTGCTGAGACCACTCCTACAGTTGTAAGAGTGGTCTCACACACATTCTTAGGGTATGAGCACTGCAAACTGAAGGTGAGTGGTTCTGATCCCCTAAGAAGGTAGACCACTCTTATAACTGTATGAATGGTTTCAATGGCAATATTAATATATTATTGACTGAGCTCGATTTAATAATGTATCATTTTTAAAAAAACTTATTTGAACGTGCCCATTTCCAGAGCAGCTGCGCATGAGACACTCTTCACAGAAAAGTAGTGTCTCACTCAAAGAATGAAGGAGTGCTCTGATTGGTTGGGAGTGCTCTCTCTATTTATAATTTAAACTACCCAGCATTTATACAGCAGAGCTAACCAGCAATTCCTTTTGAAATTACTAATTGGCAATATTTACATAACCGCATACATTTCTCCTGATTAAACTGGTAGAAAGCAATACTGTAGCACTTCCATGCAGGCAAAGTCTCCAGATACTCTGTGAAATTGTAAAATTGCTGATGGTAGAATTATCATAAATTTATATGTAAAAATGCATTTTATGCCAAGAGAAGCCAAATATTACACTTACCAAAAGGACAGTATATTTTTTGTTTCTTTCAATAAGGTCATTTCACCTGAAGATATCAAAATAATTGAATTTGCCCACTTCTGAGTTGGAAGCAGTGGTAAAGAAATTCTCTGAGAAGGACAGTTGTATATTAGGCAGACCTTTTCTCCCACCCCAACCCCCATCACCTTCCTGGACAAGTACTTGATATGGTCTTGGAGTTAACTGGCCAAAGACATACATTTATTTACACAACTGCACAATTTTCAGACATATCTGTTGTGTACAGCTTAGAAGTCTTGTCCCAGGCTGCCAAGACCTCCACAAATCACATGTCCCATGGAAGGAATCCCTCTTGCAGAATTCAGGGACAAGTGTGTTCCACGAAAGGGACCTGAAGGAGGTACTTCTACCTTTATGTAGCTCTCTGGTGAGGCTGCATCTGGAATACTGTGCTCAGTTCTTGAGTCCTCACCTAAGGAAGGACAGGGACAGGTTGGAGATGGTGAGAAACAGAGTAACCAAGTTGATTCAGGGCCAACAGGGCAGCTCTTGTCAAGACTCTTTGGAGACACTGAACTTATACTCACTGGAGACCAGGCAAGAGAGTGGGGATATGATAGAGACATTCAAGATCCTGAAGGGAATAAATGAACTGCAGAGAACTATTTAGCAGGAGTACAGAGTCAAGAATCCGGGATCATGAGTGGAAACTGGAGGGGTTAAGGTTTAAGAGGGATGTGAGGAAGTTGTATTTTACAGAAAGGTTGGCAGAGCCATGGAACAGTTTGCCTGTGGAGGTGGTGGGTGCCAAAACCATAAATAGTTTTAACCATTGTGAAGGGTTTGGTGGCTGCTTAGGTCAGTAGCAGTAGGGAGGGGAGCAGGGCGGTGAAGCAGGAAGGATAAAACCCCATATGGACAAAATGATCCCAGGGCAGATGGAGATCTTTGGGCAGACTAGACGGGCCTTTGATCTTTTTCTGCCATCATTGTCGTGTTTCTGTGATCCTACCCTTTGGGGTGGGGCTTGAGCCAGTAGGACTGTGCTACACTCTCTCTGGTATTTTGCTTTACCCACAAGACAAGACAGATGAGGGAGACCCAAACTGGGATGCAAGTCTTCTGACTCCACCTCCTCATTCTGACCTTGAGGGACTTGTCCAGATGGATACAGATCCACCTACCCCTTGTACTAGTCCATCCTGTGAGATTCACATACTGCCACATGATGGACCCTGTTACTCTCCCCAAGCACATCATGCTACTGAATCCTCCAAGATGTTATGAAATGCCAGTTGAACATACTGTATCACACATGTAAGAGGTGTACCCCATCCTTAGTGTATAGCCCTGGTACCATGGCGGTGATATTGCCATGCCTTGTCACCAGCATGATGGTCATGAGTGTACTAACAATGATGTCACTGTATCATGTGTGACCATATTAACTTTGTGAAGGGCTGTCTCCTTCAAATGCAGAAGAGGTCATCTTTCGTTTGCAACAGGAGAATGACTGCTTTTCAGCAGCCAGGATCATTGCCTCCAAGGTGTACCATCAAGATGTTGGGCACAACCCCACTCTGTGTTTCAGCCATGAGCCTAGGGAGCAGGTCTTGAAAACACATCCCTCACTGCCCCAGCAAACTCATTCGAGCAGCCTCTGTTTATTTTGCTGCATATTGTCCTAGATGGGAGCATAGGAATGTGGGGGGGGGGTATCTGTTTTAGATGCACCTTGGGACTGATGGCATACCCCATGGGTGTGATCAGGTCACTTAAATGTGTGGCAGTGAAAAGTGGGCTAGGTAGCAGGGTCATTCTCATGTACTGACCTCTTGGTCCTGGAAATGATTTCTTGCAAGAACTAGAGCGTTTCATAGTAAACTTGGTCATAGAGTCACCCAGATTGTTGGTATTGGGTGACTTTAATGCCTGGGTTGATGATGAAATGTCTCTGTTTGAAATGCAGTTCCTCCAGTTGATGACATCGCTGGACCTCACACAGGCAACTGCCTCTGGTAATCACCAGCATGGCAACCCCCTGGACCTGGTCTTCTCATTAGGTCTTGACATTAGTGATGTTGGGGTTGTTCCAATTGTTTGGTCAGATCATCATGATGTGGAGTTCCTTTGCAGGGCTCCCAGGTTAATTACCCCCCCAGTGGAGACAGTCAAATACCATCCAGTCCAAAATTTAGAGATCTAGATGCTCCTGGCAGTACCCAACAACTCAGGCATAGTGACAGCCTGCTCTGATGAAATGGAAAAAGCCATGGAGAGCTATAATCTGGCTCTTATGGTTGCTTTTGATTCCTTGGCACCTTTCCGTGTTCATCCCTTCATTTTCTGCCATGGGTCAGCATGGTATGAAGGTGACCTGAGGCAGTTGATGACAAAGGGATGAAGGATGGGGTGTTTCTGACAGAAGTATAGGTCTGTGAAGGATATATTAGCACTGAGGGCTCCCTAAAGTGAGTACCAGCAAGGAATCACCCTGAAAAAGTCAGCTTTCCTGTCACGGATGATCACTGCTGGAAAGAACAGACTGGCTCCACTCTTCCACACTGCAGACAATTTGTTAAATCTGACCTGTCTAAAGTCGAGAAGAGGTTTTTTTGCAGAAAAGTGTGAGAAGTTTATTCACTTTCTTCCTTAATATGGTATCCTCTATTAGGGCTGAGCTCTCATCAGGTGTTCTGTTATGGACCAGCAGTGTGCAGTCGATGGTGGGTGAGGGCACTCCATATCAGTGGAATGAGACTGAGCGTGTTCCTGAGGAAGATGTACAGAAAACTGTGTTGTCCAGCTGAGGCACTAGATAAAGGGAGTCTAAAACAATTAGATGATCTTGTAAGATGACAAATATTTTTCAATCAGTATTTTATCTCCTTTTGTCACCCAACCTGCCTCCTTCTGGACCGGTCCCCCAGACCCATCACCTGGCTTCTCTGGGACTTACCTCATGCTCCAATGTTCCTCTGCCAAAGGGCCTGGAGGTGCCCAGTTGCTGGTGTAGGGCTTGTGGTGTACTGAGCAGCCTCTGGCTGCAGTCAAGACTTCTTCTAACATTTTCTCCCCTAGGGCCCACAGTGCATGCAATAACGCACTGTGCGTACTCCGCCTCCACAGAGACGACTTCCTGGTGTCTTGAAGGTGGGATTTCTTGCCCTTGCATCCCATTGCACTGCAGCCTAGATTCCTCCAGGTGACAGACACATACTGGAATGTGTGTACCCCCCTTCTGGAAGGATGGAAGCCATCAGGAGATACTCAGTCCTCCCCTGGCCAGCATCCAAGCAACCCATGTCCATTCTTTAACCCGGGTCATTAGTGTAGTAGGTGTTAAGGCAACCAGTGCCTCAGCCCACCATGCCAATGGACTGGCCTATGGTAACCAGTATTAACAACATTTCCCCATCCTTGGCTGTTTGGGCTTTAGCCACTGTTGACTTTCCCCCTCTCCCCCATGGACATTGCACAAAACCCTACATAATTGCTCACCTATTAATGTAGTCACAGCAATATGGGTCTTAACTTATTCCATAGGATTATAGATCAGTTGCCTGTCTCCTGGCCAGGTTGGTCACACTATCACACTGTTCTTTGTGGTGCCTCTTTTGGCTTGGGGTTGTGCCTTCATCTGGAATCTACCCTCTATCTGGAGCCAGCACCTCACTTTCTTTCAGACAGGTAAGCTTCAAACAAAACCTTTCCTTTTTTGCCCACTTTGACCCAGAGCTGGTCCTGCAGGGGTTGCGTCCCTACCTCCTGACCTGCTGGGTCCTTCATCTTTCTTGGCACACTCATGCTTTACTTGTACTGCCTTACATAATGACTCCGCCTCTGTAAGTCTTAGTTTTTATTTTTTATTTATTCTGAGCCAATGGGAAGGGCCTTGCCGCAGCAGCTCACCTTTGTACAAACAGTCCTCACTGCCCCTTGCTAATGGGGGGGGGGGAGTCTGATCAGTTTGCAAAACTACCCTCTGCTTAACTTCCCTCTCTCCCTTTCCTTGCTTATTCTCCTCACAAGCTGGCAAAGATTAGTGCTGAGTGGGAGTTTCTCCCTTCATATATGTTTTGTTTTATTTGTAATTACTATTTATTTATAGCCCTTTATTTTTTTTAACTAGTGGAACTTTAATGTGAGGGGTGGGAACCATTCTGCCAGGAAGACTGCCAGAGGCTGCTTTTTTTACACAGACCACACCTGTGTAGACCAGCAACCCCACTTAAACACTGGAAGCCAGTGCCTCATGGAACATGCTGAGCCCCTACGCAAGGGATGGCCAAACGGAATCTCCTGCTTGAAGATGCACAGTGCCTCAGAAAGCTGCTGCTCAGATATATTTATATATATTAATTAAATGGCAAGAAAAAAAATAGCAATTTCATTGGCCAAGGGATGTCATCTAACTATGCATTAAATCTCTATAAAAGCACAGTAAGGTGATGACTCTCATTTTCCTCCCCTTAAAAAAACCCTACTTAGAACCATTATATAAGTGTAATAAGCCCCTCCAGGCTGTGCATCATGGGATCATAATGCACTTCTCATGGTGTAAACACACTGGGCCTTTGGCCTTGTGCCTTACTAGACATCTAGAATAAGTCCAGGTAGTCCAGTGGCACCATAGCTGCTTCCCATACCTTACACACACACTAGCATATGGAAGAGCACACTTCCTTAACCTGCATCCCTCGCTATATGGATCTGAAGGACTAAGCACCCCTAACACTCCCCCCGACAACTCTGATCCAGAAATCTGGAAAATGGAAATATTCATCTTGAGAATAAGGGACAGAAAAAAAATAACAAGCTTTAAAATATAATTGCCTTCAAATGGTTTCACAAAGAGCATTTAAATGTGAACAGAAAACACATGATCTTTATCTTGGGGTGAAAGTCTTCAAACCATTATGCAGCAGCTGATATTTTAAATACCATAAGGCATTAAATGGCATAAATGAGGCAATGAAAAAATGTTAAAGCCTTCAAAAGAACTCTAACATTATGACACAATGGTTGCTATTTCTAAACTATTAATCTAATAAATGTATTTGAGAACTATCTAAAATACCAAGCTACTCTTTTTCAATATTATCATACTGCTTGCTTGACCTAATAACACTGATGAAATGTGACAAATGTTAAAGGTTTTTCAGTAATGATCACTAGGCCAATTGCTGCAGTTATCTTCTTTGTATATATTTGTACCGCTGGAATTGGTGTTTGCTTTTCATTTGAAAAGGGCACCAGACAACAGCAAAAACATCCTTATGGTTATCAATATGATTTGCAGTCACCTAGGGGCACTACCCTGTAGCAGCCAACTCCCTGAGGTGTACTGGCAGTCAGATGGGCTGATGGTGTCCATGTCCTTCCTCCTCTTCTGGCAGACCTGGTACAGCCTGGGGATGGTATCTGGAAAAAGTAAGCTGGGAAGTGATAAGACCTTGTAATGTCTCACTCCCAAATGGGATCATCAAAGGTAAAGTACTTAGGGCGGACACCCAGAGCAGGGGACACAGCATCCATCCACTCCGTATCCTCCACTGTGCTACAGTCTCCCTCAGAGATAACTTCTTCTACCTCTATATCGGGCTTTTCAGCTCCTGCAGCACCTGCAGCAGTGGGGGGAGGTCCTTGAGCAGTCTTCTTGGCACATGCTGCCATGGAGAATGTACCATAGGCAGGAAGCTCCTTGGGTTTAGGGTTCACTGACACCCCATGGCCTCTCCCTCTGCTGTGGGGAGGATCAGGCACTAGTGGGGGAGAAGGGCTGGGCCGATGGCTAGCACCCTTCCCCCAGAAACTACCTCACTAGCTGCAGTTTCCACCTCCTCCCAGTTCTCGAGGCTTGAAGTTTCTGTGCTCACCATGGCTGAAGTGGTGGTCTAACTCCAGGCACTCTGGTAGGGGGGTGCAGGCTGGGCTGAGGGGGAGGTGCAGGCTGGGCTGGAGGAGGAACTCCAAAAATGCACAATTTAGACAGACTAGCAACACTTTCTCATGGCCTCCAGTTCTGTGGCAAACCACACATTTCTGATGGGTGCTACCCTGTTGTGCCACCTCCCATAACCAAGAGAGGAGTGAAGCGGGAAAAGGGATCATCTTGTTCCCATCACCAGATGCTTCTGTCATCTTTTCTTTGGTCCTCACTTCTTTCCTATTGCTGCTCAAAGTGTAGAGAGTCTTTTAGCTAGCAGATTTCTCCTCAAGCTCAACTCACTTGTGGCACAGTTCACTGTGTCTCTTCACAAAATGGGGCTCTGGATCCTCACCTTGTGACCTCAAGCCCCAGCCCTGACAGCCTCCAGTCAATGGCATAAGATTCCCAAAGTTCTGCATACATTAACAGTATGCTAATTAGTCCATTCTGACAAAAATGGTGCTGTACTGAAGGCGAAACATCTCACAGCTAAAGATGGCATCTGAAAGTAAAGGAATCTCCAGTGCTGCTCTACCCCAATGGTAACAGTCCAGAAAAAGTTCTTGCACCCCCAAAACGATCATTAAACATCCTAGATAAGCCCCTACATTGTAAGCCCACCCAACCGGTGTCTAGGGGTATGCCAGATTGTAACTTGGATGGAGGGGGGTACTTGCAGCCAGAAACACAGTCCCAGAAAATTAAACTCATTACCTGGGCTTCTAAGAGAAGTATTCAGGGGGGAGGGTGCAGGACATACTTCAGCAGTGAGGGGTGACAGCAGCTGTGGGGACAAGCTTAGTTAATGCAATCACAGAGTGCCATAATTAAGTCCATTGTCCACTTGGAGGTAAACAAAGAAAAAAAGGATTAAATTGCACAAATTTGAAAAAAGTCACTCTATGGAGCATGGGGTGCAAATCATATGGTGGGTAACCTTCTGGGCACAGAGCCCTATACAGTCTATAGCAAACTTTAATTTCCCAAAAGCTCCTATACTGCAGTACTCCCTCATGGCGTTTAAGAGATATTTAAATGAGCTTAGGGCCAAGCCAATCAGAAGACAGGATGGGGGTGAGCTGAGTGAGAGCTGTTGAAGGCTTCAGAATTTTTTCTCCACTGGACTGAGCAACACTGCCCCCAAGATGTCTCTCAACTTTCTTTGCTGACAGCCTCCTAGTGCTTATCTGGGTAAAGTTTTCTTCATTTTTTGTTTCCAATTGTGTGCTGAGTGAAAGTTTTACTTTTTCTTTAGCACCGCGCTAATTTTTTATTTTTAGTGCGGTCATGCTAATCTGACTTTATTTTTACTGCGACCATTCATTTTAAACCCTAATTTTATCACAGGTGCTTATTTTCAGTAGTTCTCTTCTTTTTTGGACAAATTCTTATAGGAACCGTCGAATTAGGGACAGTTGCCTTGTTTTTTACCTCAGACCTCGTAGGGTTTACAGCAAAACACCTGTAGTGGATTTTAAATTTAAACAGTGCCTGGGGGTTTTCTTTCTAGATTGGCAATTATGAGGAAACCTTTTTGTTATATTACTGGACCTTGGTATCATCTGTGTCAGGACTATCCGTAAGGATCCAGCAGCCACCTGTGTGCAGTTGACCAGTAGTACTGGGTTTCTATTAAGACTGGCACTGGTATAGATCCCAGTTTTACAACCAAAAAAAAAAGCACTAGTAATAGACAGAGTTTATTAACTGGGGCAGGACTGGCCAGTGGCATTTTCACAGAAACCTGCACTCAGTTTGTAGGTCCAGGACTGGTTTGCTTTGCTTAAATTGGCAAACAGCAGACAAACCTTTGATTATTATGGCTGAGGATAAATCAAAGGTTTCTGATGAGGGGTCATCCAAAAGTACTAATACAAAAGCAGAGGTGCTGAGGAGTCCTCCAGATTCCAGCCAAAAAATAAAGCTTCCAAAGATGAAGTTCCTCACAAATTAAAAAATAATACAAGTGACAAAAAAAGGAAGCTTGATCAAGCCTCTGATGAAGTGGCTAAAATGAAACTCTGTGAAGACAAAAATGCTCCCATTGCTCCTGGGAAAGCCAATAGTGGGACAGCATACAGCTTAAAGCACACAGGAAAAAACAAAACACTTACAAACCAAGTCTGCACAGATTCTTCCATCAGTCAGATATTGAAAAAGGATGGCAGCTGTTTCAGACCCTTCAAAAAATGGGTTCTCTATTTACTGGGGCTGGCAAGTACTCTTTGACAGTTTTCTCTTCTGTAGACTGTGAGAGTGACGCAGATGATGATCAATTTTATGATGCCCCTGACATGGATTTTGAGGGCCTTGAGCCCCAGTAGTCCCCGGACCCTCATCTTGGGGATCCCCCTGGTGACCACAAGGATCCTTCCTCTATGTTTTCATTTATACAAAATATGCTGGACACCCTGGACCTCCCTATGCAGGAGCCCAACTAGGATATCGATGAAGACGAGGATTATAGGGAGGTGAGAGGTCTTTCATGCCCAAAGACACTGGTCATCCCTATCTATAATGCATTTAGAAAAAACACCATGAAGGTGCTTCAACACCCCACTTCAGTATCAGGGGTTGATAAGTGGCTTGAGAGAAAATATAAATTGTCTAAAAATGGTACCGAGTTCCTGTCTGCACACCCTAGCCATGAGATTATAGTGCAGCAGGCAGCTTGAGAGAAAGCTGGAGTCTTCTTGTCCCCCTCCTCCCCCAGACAAGAATTCCAAGACAATTGACTTTATGGCAAAGAAAATGTATGCCACAGCTTCCCTGCTTCTCAGACTTTTTTTTTACATGGCGTTCACAGCCAAATATCAGAAAGCCCTTTGGAAATCTGTTCAGGCTATTGCCCGCAACGGATCAGATTGTATGGTACAGGAGCTGGCGGATACATCAAAAACTACCCTGGAAGCCACTATGTACCAATTCCACATGGCAGATGACAACAATAATACAGCCTCTAGAGCAATGGCCCATGCCATCTCTCTGAGACGCTTCACCTGGCTTAGAACAACTAGTCTGACCACAGACACTCAGAACAAGACCATGGATTTTCCCTGTGATCAAAATATGTTGTTTGATTACAGAACCACTGACTACATGAAAAAAGTCAATGAGTACAAGGCCTCCTGGCAGAGCCAATGGTCTAAACCTAAGCTGACCACTCCTCCGAGATCCCGTACCAGGGGCGATAGGTGCAGAAGTTTTTGTTCCCAGGCCTTACAATCCCTACCCCCAATCTGACTTATTTTACAAACAGAATCCAGCAATCAAAGTTCGAAAATTCAGTGAGAGATTTAAACAAATAACGTTTATTATATTATTATTTCATTATTATAAAAATAAATACAATTATTTTACTTACAAATATACCTATAGAAAAAAATGTGAAATGCAAAGTGCACAATATGTAAGCTGATACACCTCAAACAGACTAGCCTCTGACTTCAGCCAGTACAGGGGGTCTTTCAGAGGCAGGGGTAGAAGGGGTGAAAGAAGAGCCACCTCTACCCAGCCATCTACCTCTCAGTCTAAGTTCTGATGTGCGTGTCCAGGTCTTCTCCCCACTTCCGGTGGGAAGCAGAATCTCCCACCATCTTCAGCACTGGTCCCTCATCACGTCGAACAAGTGGGTGCTGGAGATAGTGGAGAAGGGTCTGCCACTACAGTTCAAGCAGATGCCAGACCTCAAGCATACCCAGGTGTCAAGACCTCTGTCCCCAACACAGATGCCACTGTAGGAACTGGAGGTACAAAACCTTCTGGCTTTACGAGCAGTGGAGAGGATCCCCACCCATGAGAAGGGCAAGGGCCTCTACTCCAGGTATTTTCTGACACAAAAGAAAACTGAGGAGTGGCGACCTCTCTTAGATCTCAGATATTTAAACAAACATCTGAAAAAAAAAAATTCAAAATGGTCACTCTGTCACTGGTCATACAGTTCTTACAGCAGGGAGACTGGCTAGCCTTCCTAGACTTAAAGGATGCCTACTTCCACATACCCATAAGGAGATCTCACAGGAAGTTTCTCAGGTTCAAACCTCCTTCAGGTCACTATCAGTTTACTGCAAAGCCCTTTAGTCTGTCCTCAGCCCCAAGAGTGTTTACCAAGTGTCTCGCAATGGTAGTAGCACATCTCAGGAGACTGGGTGTCACTCTCTACCCCTATCTGGATGGCTGGCTCATAGTAACAAAATCTTCTTGCCAGGTCAAGGAATCTCTTTCTTTCACAGAATGCACTCTGGAGTCTCTGGGTTTCCTGGTAAATCTAAATAAATCTCACACAGAACCCACCCAGCTGCTCACCTTCATAGGTGCCTAGCTGAACACTCAGGGTATGTTTTTCTCCTGCAGGAAAGAATTCAGAGTTTCCTTTCAGTGGCAGATTCTTTCACCCGGGGACAGCCAAGACCAGCCAGACATTTCCTCAAACTTCTGTGCCTCTATGACTACAGTAGTCCCAGGGGTCAGGTACAGGATACAACTCCTGCAAGCCTACCTCAGAGCTCGCTGGTCTCAGAGAAGCAACAAATTTTCAAAGTTGATGCCTGTATTCCTCTAAAACCTGCTGTGGTGGAAGAATCCTGCAAATTTGTAGGCAGGGGTTCCCTTTCAAGCTCCCTTTCCCACAGAGGTGATCACCACAGATACCTCCCTTTTGGGCTGGGAGCTCATTTGGACAGTGCCTCAGTAAGTGGCAACTGAACCCCCGAAGAGTCACAGTTACACATAAATCTTTTGGAACTCAAAGCAGTCTTCCTAGCTCTCAAAGCTTTCACTCCCAGTGTAGAAGGGCAGGCGGTTCAAATTTGAATAGACAACACCACTGCAATGTACTACATAAACAAGCAGGGCGGTACCAGATCAGGAATACTCTGTTCAGAAGCTCTGAAGCTCTGGTCTCTAGCATTCTCCCTGGGAGTCAGCCTCTCAACTATTCATCTCCCAAGCAAACTCAGTACTCTGGCAGACGCTGTAAGTTGCATCAGTAAAGGCCAGAGTGAATGGACATTGAACAAGCAAGTACTAGCCACAGTGTTCAGGTGGTGGGGCACACCAGATGTGGATCTGTTTTCCTCTCCCCTCAATTTTCAGCTTCCTCAGTACTGTTGCAGGCCCACTGTTCCAGGAACACTTCCTCCGGATGCCCTGATCCTGGACCGGTCAGGGAGGTTCCTACATGCATTTCCTCCTTTTCCCCTGATATTCAGGGTTTTGCTGAAACTCAGACAGCAGCCTGCATCAATGATCCTAGTGGCTCCGGATTGACCCAGGCAAGCCTGGTACCCTCTCCCTCACTCAATGTCCTGCAGCAGGCCCATTCGCCTGCCTCCAACTCACTCCCTGCTGGCCCTTCCTCAGATAGGAGTGCAGTACCCAGACATACACTCTCTTCACCTCGAGGCCTAGTTCTTGAGGAGTTAGAGTTTCCATCCTCACAGTACCCTGAACAGGTCAACCGTCATTAAGATACTGAGGATGGCTAAAAAAATGAACACTAAGAAGACTTATGCAGCCAAATGGACAAGGTTTTCCCTCTGGTACAAGAGCGAAAAGGTCGCACCCCTATCAGCTTCAGACCCTCAGCTGCTAGACTACCTGGTTCACTTACAGGTGTCAGGCTTGAAACCATCTTCCCTCAAGCTACACCTGGCAGCAATTTCAGCCTACCTTTTGGTGGGAAAGAAAAAATCTTTTTTTTCCCACAACATTTTTAAACGGTTTTTCAAAGGCCTCTTGCACCTCCAGCCTCCAACCAGGGAGCCCGTTCCTCCATGGAGTCTGAACCTTTGCATAGACAGGCTCAGGAATCCACCCTTCAAACCTATGTCCACAGCCCACATCAAGTTTGTGACTTGGAAAACAGCCTTACTGGTAGCCATTATGTCTGCCAGGAGGATTTCAGAGCTACAGACCCTGTACACTGAGTCGAATTACATCATCCCTCATAGCGATAAAGTTGAGCTCAAGACAAATAGGAAATTTCCGTCAGAAGTGGTTTCAGAGTTTCACTTGAACCAGTTCATTACTCTGCCTGTCTTCTTTACTGAGCAATCCACTCCTGGCGAGCAAAAGCTCCACAGCTTGGATGTCAAAAGAGCCATCTTTTGCTACCTACAGCATGCTAGACAGTCCAGAGGCTCTTCCACTCAGTTGTTTCTCACCTACAGGGATGTAGGCAGAGGAAGACCAGCTACCAAGAGAACTGTTTCTCATTGATTGGTCTCTTGTATTAGATTCTGCTATGAGAAAGCTGGTCACCAACCTTCAGTGGGGCTCAGGGCCCACTCTACCAGGGACACTGCAGCCTCGCTTGCAGCAGCAAGGGACATTCTCCTACTGGATGTCTACAAAGCAACTACCTGCAAATCTGTGCACACCTTTGTGAAACACTGCAGTTTGGATGTGCAGACCAGATCTGATGCCAAATCTGGCAGGGCGTTTCTGCAGAGCCTCTTTCCTAAGCAGGTTCTCTGCCCATCTCCCACCTCCCACTTGGTACTGCTTGGTAGTCTGCAAAAAAGTTACTGATACTAAAGGACTCCTGGGGTGAGAAGAAAAAATTACTCACTGCAGTAATCTTCTTTCTTCCAAGGGGTCCTTTAGCATCAGTAAGCTCCCACCCTTCCTCCCCAGTTCATCTGTTAGAGAAGGACTCTTTATGTCACCTTTTACCAAATTTGGAGTTTCTTATTGATGAGTTTTTAGCTCGTGTTGCTGTTGTTTCTGTTTCCACTTTTTGTGGACATTTGCATGTTTTCTGAATCCTGTTGATTCTTTTTCGGGGCAACTGCCCTTGTTTTTCGTCAAAAGAATTCTGAAGCTTCAACAGCTCTCATTCTGCTCACCCCCGTCCTGTCTTCTGATTGGCTTTGCCCTAAGGTCATTTAAATATCTCTTAAAGGCACACCTCTGGGACAATTGCACCTAGTCAGCTAAGTGCAAAAAAGTTACTGATGCTAAAGGACTCCTGGGTGAGAAGAAAAAATTACTCACCACAGTAATCTTCTTTCTTCCAAGGAGTCCTCTAGCATTAGTAACTTTTTTGCACAGAACATAGCAACAACAGAACAACTAAGCAGTAAACTGCAAACAGCAGCAATAAAATGCATGACAGAAAGGCACTACTGTGAACAGCAGGGAAGAGTGGCCCAGACCAGGGTGGGGGCTGAGGGAACTGTAATTAGGGCATATGTGGAAAGAGGAGTTTGAATGGCAGCAGGTAAAGCCTGAACCCAGGAACAGGGGTAACTGCAGGAGTGAAAAGTGAATTCACAGATGAATAGTGAATTCACAGAGGAGAGATTTTAGTGTGAGGGCGAAAGGAGCAGTAGGAAGGAGAGAGATGCGAAGTTTGGGGAAGCAGAAGGAGAAAGCAGCTTGAGCAGCAGAGCATTTTACTGGGGGGGGGAGTGAGCAAGTGAGGACCAGAGTAGTAAAGGGAATAGGAAGAGGCAGGAGGGGAACTGAGGAGGGAGGGATGGAGGAAAGGTAGCCTACCAGTACCAGTTGGGCTGAGTTGGCATGATCAGTACCTGTAGACTGAGCATGAAAATGCACTGTTAGAGTATTAGCGTACATTACTAAGAGCCAGCACATAGACACCTCGCAAGGCTTAGCCTGTCACTCATGTCATCACAGTACTGGCCACATGAGACAGTGGGACTGCTAATTTGGTCAGCATGGTGGGTGGAGGGATGCAGGATTGACCAGATATAAAGATATCTAACCTGTCAGCAGATTAAAAAATTGTTTCTTGCTTAATCGGGACCCCTAGGTCCCACAATATTAAGGCAGGGGAGCTAAAAATTCCCCTGTAAGTAGCAGGATAGTCCTTCCTTGGGTTGTGTGGGTACTACCACTATGTGGAATTTTCAAATTCCAGCAGAACAGAATTCCACAGAATTTCTGAATGTTCTGACTTATTCCCAGAATCCTGTCAGAGCATAATGGCAGAATTCCACACCAGAATATATATAAAGATCAACTGACGCCTTTGGGAAAACTTAGGAAAACATAATATTTAGATACAATTTAGCTGGTGTTTCAAATATCTTCTATAGATTTATTCCCTCCATTATTTATTACTGAAGAAATTCCCACAATAACCAGATCTTTATCCTTTAGATTTCATCTGCCTTTATAGCTCATTCCCTACCTATTCCCAACTTGGAGTTGATTATAATAAAATACGAGGGGAGGGTGCGGGGGTCAAAGCCCCCCACAAAAAATAACCTTTTTACCTAATGGTTTTAGGTCAACCAAGATTGTGTTTAGCATAAAGCCATCGATGTAAGGTTGGTTGGCAAATTGTTTGTCCACTGGCTATCATAGACCCATTCCAGATAGTTCCCAGTCCCTCTGTTCCAAGCTAAATGGGATCCCTCGGTGACCCTGGAGTGCTGGAGGCAGTGTGGAGAGGCATTTGTCACTCATGCCCACATATTCTGGCACTGCCCCAAGCTTTCTACATTTTGGGGTACTGTAAAAACAAAAATGCAACAAATTTTGAATCTGCAGCCTACCCCTTCAAGGGATCTCTTAATATTGGAGTTGAAACCACCAGGGCTTACAGGATGGGAGAGGATTTATCTCTGGAATATTCTGCTTGCTGCAGCCTATAAAGCTACTACTGGGAAGTGGTTACAGGCTGTTGCACCAGAATATGAGGACTGGACTGGGGTCACCTCTCAGATCCAGGAAATGGAAAGGTTAGCTTTTGCAGTGCAGCATAGAACACCAGCCTATGTTCATCACTGGAGTCACTAGGAATCAGCTCAGGTGTAGCAGGTGCTTACCTCCCAATAAGATTAAGCAGGGGGACTCAACAGCCACTTGTCATGATTAGTGTTTACCTCCTCCCTTCATGTTAGCTTTCTTTCTGACAGCCGTACTAAGTTTTGTAATGGACAGCCTTGCATACAATCCCCAAGTTTCAATGCAGAACACCAGATAGCAGCACTCCAGTGTTAGTTGAGTACTTGCTGTTTATTGTCATTTTTCCAGTTTTCTTCTGTTCAGTAATATTTTCCTGTACAATGACTCACTGTTCAAAAAATGTCCATTGTCTTTGTATACAAATGCTACCTGGATTATGTACTTGCATGTTATTCGGTAAAGAAGTATAAACAAAGTACAGTAGATGCTCAAAAAGGCAGAGGCTGGGACAGGAAATACAAATATATCTCAGGTAGGAGGAGATAGAGGGTTAAAGGGGACCATGAAAGGCTAAAGTAGAAAAGGAAGGTAAGAGTCAAAGGGTTAAGTCAGGAAACAACACAGGCAGGGGTGGGAGGAAGAAGTAAGGTAGCAGGCACGGGGAAATGTATGGAAAGTGACGTGCAGTAACGTAAGGAGCCATTGTAACAAAATTCCAGAGCTGGAAGTCATCATGGCAAAGGCTAATCTGGATTTAGGGTCGTAACAGAGTCTTGGTGTACTACACACCACAGCTGGTTCATGGCCTTACCAGACTATTGTCTGTTCAGGAGAGACAGGGTGGGGAAGAACGGTGGAGGGGTTATAGTATATGGGAGGGAGGGTATCAAGGCCACAGAGGTACAAGGCATGAACAATGATTCCCCCTCTTGCATCCTTGTAATTTCATCCTAATTTAAACAAGCATTTGTCAATGCTGAATGTTGTCATGCTAGCATTGTCATTGGTAGTGCAGGAGTTAGAGAGATGCATAATGGGAATGGCAGTGAAGTATTGAACTGACGCCAACCCCACCTCCACCCTGAAGAGACTGACAGGCATTGGGGTGTGCCTTTGGGCTGTTGGCCATAACGCTCACACCATTTCACCTCACCCTACCCTGCAGACACCGACAAGTACTGCAATGTGCCTTGGGGTCTTTGGGCCTTACGCTCACCCCATTCCATAAGGAAATACGCTGAGATGGGTGCAGTATTGGAGAATGGGGTGAACTTTGGGGCCAAAGAGTCCAAGGCACACCTCAATGCCTGTCACTGGCTGCAGGGTGGGGGTGGAATGACAAGAGCATTACAGCCGACAATCCCAAGTCACACCCCTGATGCCTGTCAGTCTTTACAGGGTGGGGCGTGACAGTTGGAAACCCTAATGCCCCAGGCGTTTGTTGGTATTTTTCACTCCAAATTTTCAACATGGGCTTTTTTGTGAGCCCACCTCATGAACAGTGGCACTATCATTTGTTAGTTAAAAGGTGATTTTGCACAGCAACTGCGCCATTTGGCGCCACAGGTGCAAAAACACATTTTGGGCAGGATGTGAAAAATGACAGCTGTACTGTTCATGAGGAAGTGTAAAAAAATGTCAATGTTGAAAATCTGGAGTGAACATATGAAAAATTGGTGAGGTCATGAGCATGTGTAGAAACTACGCAACACACGCCCATAATGAAATTATTTTTGGGGATTTTTTTAACCAGATTTTCAACTTAGGTATTTTGGGACCTCCGCTCATGAACAGTGGCACTGTGATTTTGTTAATCTGTCTCGAAGGTTGATTTCCCATAGTGACAGTGCCATTGTGCACCAGATGTGCAAAAACACATTTCGGGCAGGATTTGAAAAATGACAGCTGTACTGTTCATAAGGAGGTGTGAAAAAATGGCAATGTTGAAAATCTAGAGTGAAAATATCAAAAATTGTTGACATTACGAGTGTGCGTGGAAACTGCGCAAATCACGCTCATAACACAGTCATTTTTTGGAATGTTTTCACCAAATTTGCAACATTGGCTTTTTGGGACCCCACCTCATGAACAGTTGCACTGTTGTTTCATTAATCGGCCCCAAAAAGTGATTCCATGCAGTGACCATTCAGTCACCTTTCGGGACCGAGTAACGAGATGCATGTGTTCATGAGGAGGGGTCCTAAGAACCCCATGTCGAAAATTTGGAGCCAAAATTCAAAAAAAAGACTGAAATATCCACTTAAGTTGAACCCCCCCCCCATTGATGCCATTATTCAGCTTACTGGCATTTCATCATTTTGCAGTTCAGCTTTGAAGAGTCCAGATGTGTTCCTGCTCCATCGAAGATCACAGCACCAGACCTCCAAAGGTAAGTATGGGGTGGGGGTGTGTGAGAAGGTGGGGTGCGCAGTGGTTGGGTGCGAGTTAGGGGAGGGGCACCATGCACAATGAGGGACCGTTTTGTTTTTCAGGTAAAAAAAAAAGACATTACAAGGTTTGTTAGGCACATTGGGGTGGGCTCCTAGTGTGCCACACAATGGGGGTGGGGGAACATGCTGACACGGTCGGCTTTGTGTGAGCGGCAGCACACTGGGGTGGGCTCCCAGAGACGTGCCGACATGGGGATTGCAACCCCGATGTCGGCTTTGTTTGGGGATTGTGTGGCAGATGTTTCACCAGGAAAGGCATGTACAGGAAGTGTGTCATCTCTGCTGCTGCATGACGAGCTTGTCTCTGATTGCAGTGGCACATTTCTTTCAAGTTGGTGGCACTTTACATAATTCTTGAGTCAGTGCTAGGATGCTCACTAATTGGGGAATGTGGGACGCACTTACTAAAGCGTGCCCTGCATTTGCAAACACTGACACACCTCTCACTGTGCTATTACTACCAGAAGATGTTGCTACATAAAAAAAACGAGGTTCCTTCACTCTGTTCTGCCCTGGTGCAAAAAACCTGCTTGACTCCACTGCAAAGGTCATGACCCAACTCATGTAAGGCATCCTGGAATTTTATTAGTTTAGTTTAGTTTATTGTTCTAGGAATTATTACCTTTGAGCCAATGGCTCTTTTACAAAGGTTCCACGTCATCAATGTACAAACAAACAAGACATGTTACATAGAATGGTCAACAAATTATAAATGTTACAATAAGCCAGTATAATACAATACAGCCAAGGAAAAAATAAAAAAAACATTGGAGGAATGGTCAAGGTGGGAAGGGTAGGAGGAGATATGGGGAGGGGAGTAGACATAGAGTAGTTAGAGGTACTCAGATGCCTTTGTCAAGAAAGGAGCAGAGGAGGAGGATGAAAAACAGTAAAAACAGCCATGAGGGAGAATCATTAGTCAAGGCAGTCACAGGAGCTAGAGGCTGAGAGGTGAGAATAAAGCATAGATTTGAAAGCTCCTAGTGAAGTGGAGGATGTAATGAGCGAGCTGAGGGCATTGTACCAGTTGGGGACACGATAGGCAAAAGATCTTTGTCCCTGTGTGGTCAGGCATCTGGGGACCTGGAGAGGCTGGTGTTCCGATCTTCTGGTGGGACGGATGCTGGTATTCGGACATAGTAGATCTTGGATACACGGCGCAGTGAGGCCTAAGATGGATTTTTTTGCCATCAAGCATGTGAGGTACCTTATTTGAGAGTTGCAACCATCCTGTTTCAGTGTAGAGCTCACATGTATGAGTACGTCTTTGCGCTCCAGTGAGCAGCCGACAGGTCTTGTTTAGGGTGGTTGTGATGCACCTTAGTGTGGTGGTTGTGGCAGAGCCATAGATAATTAAGCCATAGTCTATGATTGAGATGACAGAGCTTTGGATAGCAATCCTCAGCGCAGCTTGGGTAAGGAACTGCCGGTTTCGGAATAGGATACCAATGCACTGGTTCACCGTTTTCACTGTGTTATCAATGTGGGTCGCAAAAGTAAGACCTTGATCAAAGGTGATTCCAAGATATTTAAATGTTGACACTTGTTCAAGGGTATTTCCTGGGTATGTTTTGATAGTGAGTGGAATTTGTCTTTTTCTGTTTTGTGGACTGGAGAAAAGCATGGATTTTGTTTTTTTGTAGTTTAGGACCAGCTTGTGATCTAGGAACCACTTTTCAACATTGGAAAAAGCAAGTTGCAGGCTCTGGAGTAAGGGTTTCGTGTCCTTATGAGAGGAGAGAATCATGGCATCGTCAGCATAAAGGATTATTTGTTTCGGGCAGGATTTGGGGAGAGAGTTTAGGAAAAGGCTGAAAAGGAGGGGGCCTAGGATTGACCCCTGTGGGACACCTGAGAGGACCAGCTTTGAGTCTGAGAGAACTTCTAAGATTTTTACTGATTGAGAGCATTGGGCAAGGTAACTTTTAACCCAGGCACCTGGTCCTTGCGAGAGCCCAAGACTGTGTAGTTGTGTGATAAGTAAGCCATGGTGAACAGTATCAAACGCGTTTGTTAGGTCAATGAAAACAGCTCCGGTTTGATGTCCTTTGTCCAAGGCAGTGTGAATTTCTCCTGAGAATTCCAGTAGGGCGGTCGACATACTGTGCCCTTTCCTAAATCCATGTTGCTGCATGCAGAGTATGTTATACTTATGCAGGTAGTCTGAGAGTTGGTCAGCCACAATGCATTCAAGGGCCTTGGAGAGGGGTGGAAGTATTGATATAGGCCGATAGTTCCCTGGTAGGGACTTGTCACCACTTTTGAACACTGGTGTGACTATAGCAGACTTCCATTTGCTGGGAAATTGACTAAGGCAGAGGGAGAGATTGAAAATTTTGGTGAGTGGGTGCACCACCTCTTCCAGGGTAAGGGACAGAATTTTAAGATCAATAGTATCACTGCTTGCTCTGGATTTAGAGATAGCCTTTTTTAGATATTTGTAGACTTCATGTGCCTTAACTATTTTGAAGTGGAAAAACGGTTGGTCAGGTGAGGCAGTAGGAGATGTTGGTTTTGGCGAGTCCGTGTCAGTGAAGAAGTCTGGCAAGAGGACCCCACCGAGGTCGGTGAAAGTTTTATTTAAGGCCTTTGCCATGACCATTGGGTCTAGGGTAGTGTTCCATCGACAGTCATTATAGTGGGAGAGGATTTGGACTGCTTACCTGTGATATTTCTGATGTTGTCCCAGAATGATCTCCCGTCACCCCAGGAGTTTGCGAGGGCATTTTTGAAATAGGAGCACTTCATTAGTCGGATTTGTTTGGTACATTGGTTTCATGCATGTTTGTACTTCTGGATATCCATCAAGGAGCCTGTGGCTCTGGCTATGGCCCAGAGGTGGTCCTGAGCTTTGAGTTGGGCCAGTAGTTTGGCCATGAGCCAGGGATTTGAGAGCACTTTGATTTTACGCTTTTTTACTGGTGCGTAGGTGTCGCAGACAGTGTTGAAAGTTGTGATAAAATAATCTACGGCTGCGTCAACATCTAGAGTATTGTATATTGGGGACCAGTCTTGCTGTAAAAGACAGGTCTTGAGCTTAGTAAGGTTTCCATGGGGTAGCACTCTGCCTGAGATGGTTTTTGGAGGTGGTTTTTGGAACTTATTTGTCCAGGTACACATCACTGGGGAGTGGTCACTGAGAGAGTCCGGGAGAACAACTGTGTTATTTATGCAGGCTGGGTGGCTAGCAAGGATCCAGTCAATGACAGTTTTATGATCTTTTAATTCTAAGGCCTGCACTAGTTACACTGCATTAGTCAGCGCTGTTGCTGTCTTTTGCAGCCCCTATGTACTTGTCTTATGCTGACCATGAAACTTTTCAAGCCATAGTAAATGCCCTGCTGTTTTCTGTAGTTTAAGGTGTATCTGAGTTAATAAAAAAATTGCTTTTAGGGAATACAGGGACTTCACAAACCATGTAACAAAACTGAATGACTGTATAACTTCTGTTGGCTTGTGCAAATATGCATAAAAAACTCCCATGATGCCCGGCATGAGTAAGGTCATGACCTTTGTAATGGAGACAAAACAGGTTTTCACACCAGGGCAAACAGACTGAAGCAACCTCATTAATATTTACATCAGGATGAAATTAGAAGGATGCAAGAGAGGGAATCATTGTTCATGCCTACAAACTACATAGATATACAGAAAATAGGTTGATGGGATTTTCCTTTAAGTTTCATTTGGCTTCAGCTGTTCGTGGTCACAGGATCCTGCATTACATCTTTGTAGCTATGTTGTGACCTACTGTTCAGTTCAGTCACTATTGTGGAATAGGTGTGGGTGACTTGGAAAAGCTTTGCAATTTGTGAATTTCGCAATAAAGTGCAGAAATTTGCATCGTAATATGCTTCACGAGTTCTGCTCTTCACAGAACTGTGAATTGCAAAGTTCTTACTTTGCATAGTAAAACACAAGTGTGAAAATTCACTACTTTATGGCTGTATTTTACAGTGAAGTGGCAATTCACAAAGTTAACTTCATGGAATCGAAGGGAAGTGCGTAGTGGCCACTTTGTGAACACTGTGTGAAGCACATAGGGGGCCACATCATACTTAGTTTGTTGGCAAAGTTTAAACTTTGCAATGCCCTTTTGTGAAATGGTTATGACTGATAGATAGATAGATAGATAGATAGATAGATAGATAGATAGATAGATAGATAGATAGATTTATATATATAGAGCAAATAATGGGTAAGGATGGTATAAAAGGATGTATACCCATCGAAGGGGGCTAATTAGGGTTATAAGACCAGGAGCCTGAAGGGCAAGTGGCTTTACTGCCCTAATTAGCCCCTGAGATGGGTATACTTCTGAGTGTTCCACCCCTAGCCATTGTTTATTGAATATAATACATTAGGATGGTTACTGTTATGGACATCACCTTTGCAATCGTGTTATGGCACTGGAAGGTATTTTGCAGCAAGGAGGGAGTGATATGTAGTGAGTCCAGGTAGGAGTTTGGAGGATTCTGAGGTTTAGGGGCGGGGGGTTGTGTAAGTGTCTTTTTTTCCATGTTGTTTTGCAGTTTGTTAATTGGTTTAGCAGCTTCCTAATGCTGTGTTAATTGTGTTATTAGTGGTATCCCATAGGGTTTAATGTGGTGCAGGTGTATACTTTTGATTAGTGCAGGTACAGAAACATAGAATGTGTCAGCAGATGGGGTCCGTGTGGACCATCTAGTCTGACCATGTATTAAGTATATACTGCTGATTGTTGATTAGTGTAGGTATATAGCCATAATTAGTGTATGTATATCACTATAATTGACTAGTGCAGGTATATACTTTGAATTGCTAGATTGGTCACAGGTATATACATTTAATTGATAGATTAATCACAAGTACACAGTAAAATAAGCGATGGCCTTTTCTATGGGGAATGTTTCCATCCATGAATTATATAGATACACAGTGAGTCTGATAGTGCAGAGGGTATATCAAAGTACAGCAAAAAACCCTAACGCACATAGTGGGTCTGTTTCTACAGCCCTTAAATGTTACACTGCTCAGAAAGGATAATAATGGGTAATATGCCCACATTTGGACTATAAATAAGAGAGCACACTGGAATATGCACACATACCTACTAATGAGTACAGAACATTTATTTCACAATTCTGTACCTAACTTTAGTGTCCAGACATAATATAAACAATAAAGGTGCTTTTTTTGTAATATGAACCCTCATTTATGAATGAATTGTTGAGATAGAAGTCAGACTTATGTAAAATTATTATTTTTTTTGCAATTCTTTTTCTAGCACTGGTGCACCAAAGCATCTCTCAGAGGTGCCTACTCGACTCTCAGCCCCTGCTACTCCCCACCGTGATGCTCCACCACAGACTTCCACACCCATCAGGAGATTTCCCAGCACACCAGATCACCCCCTGAGGAAGGCCCACCTTTCCTACCTGACAGCATCTATCTGAAATTAGAGGGTCCATCTTCTTCAGGGGTCGGCCATGGGTCGTCTGTGTGGGCATCCGGTGTTGGGGATGTGAAGAAGGTCCCTGAGGCCTTCGCTGCCTCCTCGGTGTGCTGGGGTGTTTTTTTCTTGTAGTTACACCCCTCCCCCCCTGCAGAGCCTGAGCGTGCAATGACACCAGGGACGTCCGTCACGGCTCTGCATCCCTCTAGTGTAGCACTGAGCATTACAGTGCCTCCAGTCTCCACCGGGGGCTGCTGTGGTGCTGGGCAGTTCCTGGCTCCCCTCCACCCCCCAAGAGAGGAGACCAGTTCTCCGGGTGCTCGATCCTCTCTCTCCCCTGGCGACCCCCGATGGCCCGGGCTCATTCCCGAACCTGGGTCATCAGCGTGGTGCGAGGTGTGGTGTCCAGCGCCTCAACCCTCAGCACCACCAGGCTGGTGGAATTATATAAAATTAGATAGATGTTTTGAGCAGATGACATTTTACTGTTTGTTTATGTTGTATTAATCAGTTTACATCTATGTGTCATCACTGTTACTGATGCTATTTTATCATTGTTTCAATTGTACGGTGCTGAGCCTCCGGGGAACTGTGCTTTACAAATAAAAAAAACTGCTACTAATTTCCTGCTCATTACCTGTTTCTGTTGATACAGTCATATCTGCTGGGAGCCAAATACAAGCTGAATAAAGTGTTTTTTTCCTACAAGTGCTCTCAGTGTTTTAATTTTCATTCTAACATAGTCCAAGAATGCCACCTTGTCAGAAAGATGATTCTAACCAGAAGTGATCTAAAGTTCAATCTTGCATTTGTCAGCAACGTGACCGACTTAGCCAAACATTTGATATGGATGCAATTTAAATCTTCTATGTGGATCTATGCAGAACTTTACAGACTAAGCACTTTGTCCGTTAATTGATTTTTAGTAGGCAGGAAGTTTGTTAGGTGCCATATTGCCCACCCACTTTCCTTAATTACGAGAAATCCAATTATCTGCCTTGCACAGATAACTAATGCCCCATAAATCCCATCCATCAATCATCCTGATTTGGCAGCTTTGACATTTTAGATCTACCCACCTTGCATACTGTTGAGGATTAATTATAAAGAGTTGTCGGTTCTAGTACTAGTTCACAGGTCATTCAATTATCACGTCCACATTAAGCTAATAAACCTCATGGCACTGTTGAAATGCAAAGTTTTATTAGCGTCAGATCCAGCAACAGTTTTAACAGTATGGATTGTGAAGAACAGTGAGAAATAAATCAGTGTAAGGTGCACTGGGATTTTGACAGGTAGTGCTAACTAGGACATTTTTTCCTTCAATTAAAATGCTTGAATTAGGAATAAAGACTAATGGCAAAGTAAGTAAATACTTCAGACAGAGCATTTCATATTTCATACAAAATGAAATTATCTGTGAACAAAAAATCAGCATCTGTTTACCATCATTGGCACGGATCTATGCCTACTGAGCCAGGACAGACATCTCTAGCTACTGTATTGCAACCTGCGGAGAAATAACACAATTTTTGGTTAGACTGCCAATGATTAAATAGTTTATGGTTAACCCTTGTTGTGCATGGATTTCTATCCAAACTAAAAAGCTGTTATACTGCAGTTCAAAGGTCATAGAATGCTGTTGTACCCTTCTGTGGTACAACAGCTTTTTTGTAATTTTAATTGTATTCATTTTCAAGAGAGATATACAAATATTTCATAACTCCAGACCATAAAAAAGCAAAAATAAAATGTTTAGTCAACAAGGAGGATAATCTATGGTCCACTGTCCACAACAAGCATGTATAGCCATTGAGAGGTTGCCATGGCAACTGTTTAAACTTGACAGCGAAGTGTCACAGTTGTTTATTGCCATGGCAACTTCAAGAAGGCTACTTATGCTTGTTGTGTATAATGGACCATACATTGTCTTATATAGTGTATGGTTCACTATACACAAACTAGAAACTGCACCCACTCCAAAAAATGAGTCTGTGTGTTCTAAAAATCCACTCACATTTTTCAGCGCCACTCTCATCTGGGGTCAGCTCTCACCACCGCAGCCGTTTTAGGAAGAGCTAAGATTAGCGGAATGCGCATGTGCGAACATGTTCCATGTTGTTGTGCTGCAGTAGCCACATAGCTAGTGCAGAACAACAACAAAAATGACATTGCTACTGCAGCACTGCAGTGTTGTTCTAGGTATGGATTTCTGCCTAGAACAACATTCTACCATACACTGTATAAACTATATCCATACTCAGAAAAACTATATACAGTCAAATCAGACATCTACTGTATATCCTAATAGTTAAGGCATAAAAGAAAAGGTTACAGGAGAGACTGATGTTATACAAATGTTACATTATTGCTGAGAACCATTACTGGTTGATTAGGATTTAACATTACAAGTAGATTTATATACTGTATCCATCTGGAATCTTGTACAGAGATGACTTAAAGGGGAGGGTTCCATATCTGATAGAATTTATTCACTCTACCTTGTGTTTTACGAGCAATAGCTTTTTAAATTAGAATAGAAACTCATTCCACCTGCTGTTTTATTTTACTTTCCCCCATACACACAGGACACAGGCCCTCCCAGAACACAAAATCATCTGTTGTTTTATCAGTTAAAAAAAACACAGATCAGCATTTTAAAAAAACTGAAACCCACCCCTTATCCAAGTGGATTTTAAGCAGCTGGGTGAGGGTGGGATTCTGTTGTTTTTTTAATAATAGAAAATAATTTTATTTAACTTTTGTGAACAGGTAGGTATGCTAGACAACTAGATTGCTATTTTCAGATACAAACATCAAGATTACAATGAAAACAATTGCATTATATGCATGGGATAGATATAGGGATATATGCTACGACTGTGGAGGGATTCAAGAAAGGCTGGGACAAGTATGGGGAGGAGGCATCCAGAGCCCGCTGGGCGGGACATTGTAGAGAGGGAGGAGGGGCTAAAACGGTGCCCTGGGAAGGCACTGATCATCGAGCAGACTCGATGGACCATAGGGCCTAATCTGCTGACTTCTTAGTATGTTAGTATATTACATATGATACAGGGAGGCAGTAGGGTCTACAGAGACCAGATAGGGTTTGTGAAGACAGAACAGATAGGGAACATCTGGGCAGACTGGATGGGCCAAGCAGTCCTTTTCTGCCATCAGATTCTATGTCTCTGTGTTTCTATTACATTATACTGTAGTAAAGGTCAAAAGTAAAAACACAATGCAACTGAACACAAGAGCAGCAAACAGGTAAAACAATATTCAAATTATACATGATCAAAGAAGAACATAGAAGGGAAGAAAAAAGCAGCATTTTTTTTATTTTATGTTTCAAACCATATACTATACAAAATAATACATGGGCAACAATGTACAAGGCTGGGTTTGCATCTTGGGGTTCTGATGACATCAAGAACTTCTTCAGCTTTACTCTCGAGGTCCCTGTGATGTCATCAGAATCCCTCAATGGAAGAGCAGTCTTGCTGTGCATGTTTACCCATGCATTATTCTTGATTTCTCTACCTGTTTCATGCAAATGGTTTCCTTAGTTTGAATTCTGCAGACGCTCAGAGACATTGAAATAAGAACACACTGCCGAAGGTAAGGCAGCCACTGGTCTTGAAATACATTGGATGTGGTTCTCATAGAAGTTTATATATTAGTAGGTTTAATGAATGCGCATGCCAACTGCATTCCTGGAGTAATGACAACCTCACGGTAAGTGCTGCATAGTTTTGTCATCACTGTTTTCAGCCCTTTTATACTTTGGGGAAAACCTCCATAATAGCTTTGATGAATACAGGCCCAGGGGCCCCCTTTTTTACAATAAATCAGAGTCATTGTTGATTCATTTTTAAATATTAAGTATAACAGGTCATGCTATCCGCCTTCTGTTCAAGTCCCATGCTACATGGCCCTCAAATGCCCTTTAATTACTGCATGCAGTCATCTAAAGGCAAAGCCTTTTCATCTGAATACCAAAGCGCTGTATATACATTAAAAGAGGTTACATTGAATATTCAGTTTTAGACCACCTGGCAACGGTGTTACTAATATATGTATGCCTGTGATGTAAGAGAATAGTAGGAAAGCAAAACAGCTATAGCCTTAAAATGAATTTGCCTAGAAACTCTCTTAATGCCTAAGAAGGTTCGCTGCACTGCAGACTAATGAAGGAGCCACTTTTCACAAGTGATATAAAATGGACTGTTCTCTACTCCTATAACCTTATTCCATTATTTAGATATACAATTGGGAACAACCTACATCTGTGGGATCTTCAGATCTATTTAACAGTTTTGTGATCGAAATAAAAAAAAAAACTTTTCAGTAAGTTAATCTTTATAAAGGTATTGTGTGTTGGTTCTACCTTTACACAGTGCTGCAGTAAATTAGCACAGAATAACTGATGTATATTTAATGTTTTGTGCAGTGTTCCATTACTGGCACAATCCGTGCTGCACACATGTTGCACAGGGAGTATTTCATCTTGACATTGCTCTGATTCCACTAAGTGGAACAGCTGAATAGCAATATACAACAACAGACTTGTTATCTGCAGCAGTGTATATCTGCCGGAGGAATGAAGGCCAGTATCTTTGTAAATGGATGCATTTTAGCACAAGTCAGTAATATCGGTCCATGTAACTCACCCAAAAAAGACACACATGGAAATGAGCTGTCACAGCTTAGTGTGGCTTTCCTGGTCAAAAATAAAGTACAAATAAATATATATATATATATATATATATATATATTTAGGTTCAATGATCAAAACTGAGTAGCTAATGCATAATATAGTTTAAAAAACCTATCACTCTAGGTATAAAAACTTACCACTCCAGGGGCCAGATTCACAAAACTGTGCCGGGCACAACCAGTTGCCTGGGAAAACTGGGCTTTGTGAATAGCTGAGTATTCACAAAAGCCCATTTTGCTCATGCAGACTGGGTTTGTTCTAGGCAATACAATGGGGTGGGGGGCACAATGCAAATGAGGGGAAGGGGACCTGCATATCCCTGCAATCCCATTCACAAAACTTGTGGTCCATGCAAAGGCCATTTGCAATGGCCCTTGCATCTAAAAAATACCGCTGGCAAAAACTTGATGATAATCCGTGCAACCCTAGTGGCTTGCAGCAGTACTGCACGCCCCCCATTCCCTGATCTCCCACCCATAATGTACAATAATTGTTTCCATAGTGCAATGTCCCTCCCCAGTTGCCGATCTCCCAACCGATATGTTCTAATAAGTTTGCCATAGTGTAGTGTCCCACCCCGGTCCCTGATCTCCCACCCGATAGCCAATAATTTGTTTTCCATAGTGTAGTGCCCCTCTCCACCACCAATCGCCACACTGTAATAAAAATAAACCCCCTTTTCCATGCTCCCACCCTCTCCGCCTCCCCATACCCTGGCTTACCCGCCTGGGCACAGCCACCAGGCAGGCACCCCCCAAGGTCAACGGTAGCTTGCCCTGGCTGTTCTGTGGTGGGCCACAGGAGAGGCCCCACCCGGCAGACACGGTAGGCAGTGGAGGCAGTGGAGAAGAACTTCACACTTTGGGACCAGCATCTTTTGCATGCTGCATCAGGACGGGGACATGCAGTGATGGCCAGCATCCACACAGCCCCCCACTAATATGGCACTGCCACTGTGGTTCCCCCAGCCTCTGCTAGGGGTCCGTAGCATGCCAGACACACAACCCTCTGCCCCCACCCCGGAGAAGGAGAGCATTTCCTAGGATGCTCAATCCTTCTTCCCCAGCCAGTCCTCCAACATCCCAAGTCAGATGCCCTGCCTCTGTGCCGACAGGCTGGCCTATATTTTGCCTATTTGCATAGGCTTTTTCCAGGAGAATTGTTTCAAAATCTTTAACTTGTGCTACATTCTTTAAGCAGTACCTAAAGCTTCACTGCCATGCTTTTCAAAATTGTTCTCTAATTAGAGGACTCTGTCTCTTAACAGTTTTCAAAATGCTCACTTATGCATAGACTGGCTGCCTTTATTCTGTTTTCAAATGGCATCTTGCTGAGAAAGAATTCTGTTGGATACTATCCAAGCAAAACTAGGCCAGGCTGTACTGTTTCGGCAACATATACCAAACATGTTTCAGAAATGGGATTGCCATCACTCAGTGATGCTGTCCTGGCAAAATCAAGCATTCTCGATAGTTTTCTTAGAAACATAGAATTTGACAGCAGATGAGGACCACTTGGCCCACCAAGTCTGCCCATTTGTCCCTGCCTATACTGTCACTACAGACATTACTTGATCTCTGGCTCACTTCTCCCCCTGGCTTCCCAACAAAGATTCCCTTGTGCCTGTTCCATGCATACTTGAAGCACGTCTCTGTTTTCACCACCACCACCTCTGCTGGAAGACTATTACAGGCATCCACTACTCTTTCAGTGAAGAAGTACTTCCTCACATCTCTCCTAAATTCCCCCTTCCAACTTCACTGCATGTCTCCTTGTTCTCATGTGTCTTTCCTCTGAAACATACTCCTCTCCTGCACCTTGTTCAACCCTATGAGGTATGTATAGGTCTCTATCATGCCCCCCTTCCTGGGTACACATACTGAGGTCCTTCAAGATCTCCTCATAGGGCTTATGATGCAGCTCCTGCACCATTTTAGTTGCTCTCCTGTGGACTTTAACCTATTTGCTTTGTATGTTTATTTTGCATCTAAAGTAGTAGTCCATGATAGCTAGCTGTATTCATTTCATATTGTTCCCATACTTGCCCGCTGATGCCAGCATTTAATATTCCTTCCAAATTTGTTTGACATTGCATTTTGCTTTCTTTTTGTGGTATTGCCATGTTGGAACTTTGTTTTTTCCACTTAAGGTGCATCTGACCTTCCCACAGTTCTGTACAGTCACAAAGCAGTGTCTGCTACCCGCTAATCTAACTCAGTTATTCAGAGACCAATGTCAAACAGCCACGAATGCTGCTGAGAACTATGGAGGAGTCATATTTAAAGGAAGCTGAAAACTATTTGGTTTACCTTGAAACATACTAACATACTAAAATACTAAAAGCCAGCAGAATAGGCCAAGTGCTCTGTCTTGTCTGCTCGACAGCCAGCAACCTAGTGGTTGCTCGCCTTCCCGCGTCCCCCCAGCCTCCAAGAGGGTCTTCTTTGGTTTCAGTTTTCCCTTGTTCCTGTCCAACCCCTTCTTGAAGCCCTCCACTGTGCCCTCCTCCACCAGCCTCCCGGGAAGCGCATTCCACGGCTCCACCACCCTCTCAGTGAAACAATAGTTTCTACGCTCCCCCTGTAACTCCCCCCTCCAGCTTCCACTCATGACCCCTGGTTGTTCCCCCTTCTTTAGCATAAACAGCTCCTTGGTTTCACTCCTGGTTATTCCTTTTACATACTTGAAAACCTCTATCATGTCTCTCCTGTCCCTCCTCTCCTCCAGTGTGTACAGCCCAAGCTCTTCCAGTCTCTCCTCATAAGACCTCCCTTCCATGCCCTGAATCATCTTGGCCACTCTCCTCTGGACTCCTCTTCTTGTTATTTCTTTCAGTAGTATTCTGCCAGTCCTCTGAAATACTTTGGCTGATTTTTGGGGTTAGAAAAGTGATTTGTACTACTTTTTGTTGCCACAGTGTGCCTTTTATCCTCTTTCTTCAGCATGCAATCCAGTCACTCCCAATGCTTCCTAGACATGTATGGCAGAAATTTTGAAGGGCCAGACGCAGAGCAACTACTATATGCAGGGCACTCAAAACCAGTCATTCTAACAAATTAGAAGCCATATGCCACTCAAAAGCTATCCAGACCAAATAAAAAGCACAAAATGGTTATATGTACCACACTGAAGAAAGGACCCTGATGAAGCCCCCTGGAGAGGGGAAGTGCTACATAGATACTGTCGGCAGATAAAGGCCACCAGTCCCATCCAGTCTGCCCATTTATGCTATCTGACAAAGTGGCCAGTGACCCTATCTGGTCACTGGCTTTAGCTTTTTCCTTCCTATCTCTAATATTCCTTTATACCTATCCCATGCATGTTTGAAGCCTGTCACTGTACGGGCAGCCACTACTTCCGGGGGAAGGCTATTCCATACATCCACTACCCTCTCCTTAAAAAATAACTTCCCGACATTACCCCTTGTGTGGCCACCCATTAGGCTCATATCATGCCCTCTTGTTCTTGCACTACTATTAAACTGGAATATGTTGTCCCCTTCCACCTTGTTAATGCCCTTGAGGTATTTGAACATTTTTATCATGTCACCTCTCTCCTGCCTTTGCTCCAACATGTACAAATTGAGGTGTCTGACTCTTTCTTCATAAGGCTTGTGATGTAGACCCTTCACCATTTTGGTTGCCCTCCTCTATTTTGTCAATGTCCTTACGAAGGTGTGACCTCCAGAATTGGACACAGTACTCAAGGTGAGGCCTCACTAGGCTCCTGTACAGTGGAACTATCACTTCCCTCCTTTGGCTTGTGATTCCCCTTCCAATACACCCCAACATCCCAGTGGCCTTCCCTACCACCTTGGCCATCTAACTTGTGGTCTTCAGGTCGTCTGTGATTATGACCCCCAAGTCCCTCTCTTCCTTTTTTTTTTTTTTGCAGTTAATCTTTTTATTAGGAGATTTCAGATTATTACATATGTAGAACCATTAGACCAAATGGATGACAACGTGGTTACAAACATGCCACTTAATACAAACAGTCGATTCACCATACAAACAACCATATCGTGCTGGTGTACATGTATTACAACTTGCTTAAAGAAGTATTAACTGTGAAGCATCATTAAGCCTGGAAAATCCTACCATGGGTATACTAAGAAAATCCAGAGAAAGGTATTTACTCACTTTAAAAAGGCGGGCTCAAGAACGACAGAGCATCTTCACATAAGGTGTAGAAACTTGCTTTGGAGGGGGGAGCTGTATGACCATCTGGAGGTGGGACATTCAAGATAGCTATAAAGAAAAGCCATTGCAGTCTTTTAACAATCAATTAACCATTACTACTAGGGGGGTCATGGGGGTTTCAGTTTGTCCTTCGAATATCTGGAGGGCAAGGCATGGTTACTGTGCCCAAAATAGGTTAAATAAGGGGCCCAAAGTGCTTCAAACTTGTTATAACTCTGGTTTCTAACACAAGATATCCTAGTCAGGGTGTCCAACCTTTCTATGGCACTGAGCCGCTCTACCAGGGATGGAACCTCTAGAGATCTCCAGCGATGTATGAAAAGACGCTTACATTCTACCGAGGCCTGTATGAGCCACAGTGTAGAGGCTTTGGGGAGAGTGAGAACCTCAGGTCAAAGGCCTAATAGCCAAAGAACAGGATCTGCTGGAAGGGACGTCTTTAGGATAAGGGAACAATGTAGGATTACTGCCTCCCAATAGGACTTCAAAGGAGTACATGACCACAGGATGTGAAGCAGATCCATGTCTGGGGCCTCACATCTCCAACAGCAGTCAGAGGAGCGAAGACCCATCTTGTTTAGTTGGGATGGGGTATAGTACCGGAGGTGCAGTATTTTATTCTGTAAAAGAAGACTTTGGGGAATACAGTAGGCCTGGTGAGTTCTCAACCAGCACTGTCGTCACTGTAGATCAGTAATGGTGATCTGTAATGCGGTGGCCCACTTGGTTTTGGCCGGCAGAGAGGAGTTGGGAGCACTATCTCTTTGAAATCTCTGTATAAAACCAGCCCTACCTTTGGAATGCATAATCCAGTCATCTATGGGAAGAGAGGGTTTAACAACTTTACATTTTATACAAGTGACACAGGTGTATCTTTTCTTAACCCAAGACTGGTATAGGCTTCTCATCTGAAGGCATTTCCAAAAATCGCTGTGGAGGAGGCCATACCTGTTTTGCAAACCCTGGAACAATTCCATGTCTGAGTGTTCTGGGGATCTCAAGTCCCCAATGTAAATTATTCCCTTAGAGGCCTAGTCCACCCAGTTCACAGGAGATTCATTAATACAGAGGCTGGGGTTATTCCAGAGAGGGGTATGATTTCCCAAGCCAAGGAATCGAGAGGTTTTGAGCCCCAATTTTTGCCAGACTTGATGTGCATGATGGATGGAGAGCTGGCCCTTGTGCGGCTTTAGAAGGGGGTGAGGTACCAGTGCGGAAACCGAAGGGCCCTGCAAGAGATCTCTTTCAATTTGGGACCATGCCGGAGAGTGAAGGGAGTGACAGGGACCCTCCTCCTTTAGGGTCTTTGCTACTATAAATGCTATGGAGTACTGAGAGAAGTCAGGTAGGTTCCAGACTCCCCTCAGGTTTTGAGCCCTCAATTTAGCTCTACTAAATCTAGGTCTGTACGAACCCCATAAAAAGGAGCTGATCAGAGTGTTCGGCTTTTGATTCCATGCATCGGAAAGAAGAAAGGGAATATGGGATAGTAGGTGGTATACTCTAAGGGCAAGCAGCATTTTGATCGCGGCAATCTTGCCTGCCAGGGAGAGGTGCAAATGAGCCCATCTGTTCGTGGCAGATTGTAGTTTGGTCACTAGGGGTTTAAAGTTTATGTCCATTAAGGACAAGAGTTTGGAGGTAAGCCGAATGCCCAGGTATGTTATTTCGGATCTTGCCCAGGCCAGACCTTGGGAATCCACAATGGCCGATGTAGTAAGAGCATTAAGAGGGAGGATTATAGACTTTGCTAGATTGATGTTCAAGCCTGAGATTTTACTGAATGTTTGTAATGTAGAAAGGATGTGTGGTAGGCTGTGTGGTAGGTCACGGGTCAGGATCAGGCAGTCATTGGCATACAACTTAGTGATATAACTTTTGTCCTTAACCTGAAGTCCATGTATATGAGGGTGATTTCTGAGGGCTGCCACAAGGGGTTCAATAGCTAAAACAAAAAGTAGGAGGGGGATAATGGGCATCCTTGTCTGGTCCCTGTCTGTAGACAAAATGGTTCAGAGAGGACATTATTGGTAAGGACACTGGTGGTAGGGCAGGCATAAAAAGTATTTATCAAAGTGATAAAGTACAGGCCAAAGTTAAAAGTGTTCATGACTGCGAATAAATATTCCCAGCCTACCGTGTCAAAGGCCTTCTCAAAGTCAATTGTAACCACTGCCGCTGGGGTGGGATGGAGGCTGCTATCTGTATTAAGGGTACTAGGGCCTGGATATGATCTGAACTGATTCGACCCTTAACAAACCCCACCTGCGAAGGGCAAATAATCTCTGGAAGGAATTCCTCCAGTCTAGTGGTCAAAACCTTGGCCAGAATCTTGGCATCAGTATTGATTAAAGAAATAGGCCTGTAACTGGGGGGGGGGGAGAGATCTTTAACCTCTTTTGGTAGTATGGTAATTATGGCCTCAGATAGGGTAGGAGGGAGCTGCCCACATGAATGCGCCTCCTTCAACATGTTCACCGGGGGGGCTATAATCAAAGGCTGAACTAGTTTGTAAAAATCCACTGAAAAACCATCCCCCCCCCAGGTGCTTTATAAGGAGCCATCTCAGTAATGGCTCTGCCAATTTCTGCCTCTGTTATGGGTAGGTCTAGTGTGGCTTTCTATGAGTCAGAAAGCTTAACAAGAGGCAAGGGCTCAATAAATTAAGTGTAAGACTCACCGTCCCAACAACCATGGGAAGAGTAAAGAATTTTATAGAACTCAGTCATAGTGTTATTAATAGAGGTGGGGTTCATGGACAGCTTCCCTGACCCGTCCCTTAGGCTGGTGATAACTCTTTCAGCTTGTCTTTGTTTTAGCCTGTAGGCCAGCAACTTGCTAGTCTTTTCACCCTCAGCTTGGTAATGGTGCTGGGTTCTGTGAATATAGAGTTCGGCCTTCCTGTTCACCAGCATATTGATTTTTAAATGGGTGGCAGCCAGAGTGGTTAAAACTGTCGGTGTCTGAATCACTGAAGGCTTCGCTTTATACTTAGCCTCCATATCTTTTAAAGTGTTCTCTAGCAGGAGAAGTTCCTGGTCCCTCATCTTCCGCCTATATGAGGCGAAGCTAATAATACCTCCCCTAATAGTGGCCTTGTAGGCCTCCCAAGTGCTTGCAGCTAAAGCAGAAGGGTGATTGAGAAAGAAAAATTCTTCTGTAGCCACCTGAAGCCACTGGGTGAAGTCCTTATCATACAGCAGGAGGGGATCCAACCTCCACAGTAGTGATTTGGAGATTTTTAGAGCGGGTATGAAGGTAAGGGAGACAGGGTCATGATCGGAGATATATATTTGGGAAATAACTACCCCACAGGTGGCCTTAGAGATGTTAGGAGAAGTGAGCCAATAATCCAATCTACTAGCCATTTGGCGGGGTGCAGAGAAAAAGGAGAAATCTTATACTGAAGGATTCAATACCTTCCACACATCAGACAGCTGATGCAGAGAAATAAGATCTTGCAGTGCCTGCTGCGCTCTGTAATGGGGCTCCGGTCTGGCATGGAAGGAACTAGAAGGGGGACAGGATCAGATCTACAGTACAGTAGCTTCTTGTTTTACATTGTTCTTCGTGGATTCTACTTGGTAGAATGTTTATTTTCTTTCCTACTACTAAGGGGCTAGCAGGGTATTGTTTGGGGCTGTTGGAATTTTGAAACCTGTTTTGGTAGCTAAAAGTGGGCTCATTTGTTTGGTTTACGGTGTGGCAGGCTGCATTTGTAGAGGCCTATTTCTTCTCTTTTAAACATAATTGGTGTAATTTAACTGGTCTGTTTCTTTGAATTGGAGACCTATATCTTATAATTCCAAACCTATTTTGATGTATTGTTGGTGAAGCTGTTTGAATTGGTGTCCTGTTTCTTTGGGTAGCAAACCTATGTTGGGGCTTTGAGTAGAATTGATTCATTGTTGCTGGCTTCACTAGCTGCAAAGTTTTGAGGGGGAAGGGTGCTAATTTGTTTGGCCAGGTCTCACTCAGCAGGAGGCAGAGCTGAATCAGGTGTGGAGTCAGTGCTTTGGCTTCTCAGAAGGAACTAGAAGGGGGACAGGATCAGATCTACAGTACAGTAGCTTCTTGTTTTACATTGTTTTTCATGGATTATACTTGGTAGAATGTTTATTTTCTTTCTTACTACTGAGGGCTAGCAGGGTATTGTTTGGGGCTGTTGGAATTTTGAAACCTGTTTTGGTAGCTAAAAGTGGGCTCATTTGTTTGGTTTACGGTGTGGCAGGCTGCATTTGTAGAGGCCTATTTCTTCTCTTTTAAACATAATTGGTGTAATTTAACTGGTCTGTTTCTTTGAATTGGAGACCTATATCTTATAATTCCAAACCTATTTTGATGTATTGTTGGTGAAGATGTTTGAATTGGTATCCTGTTTCTTTGGGTAGCAAACCTATGTTGGGGCTTTGAGTAGAATTGATTCATTGTTGCTGGCTTCACTAGCTGCAAAGTTTTGAGTGGGGGAAGGGGACTAATTTGTCTGGCCAGGTCTCACTCAGCAGGGAGGCAGAGCTGAATCAGGTGTGGAGTCAGTGCTTCGGCTTCTCAGAAGGAACTAGAAGGGGGACAGGATCAGATCTACAGTACAGTAGCTTCTTGTTTTACATTGTTTTTCATGGATTCTACTTGGTAGAATGTTTATTTTCTTTCTAACTACTAAGGGCTAGCAGGGTATTGTTTGGGGCTGTTGGAATTTTGAAACCTGTTTTGGTAGCTAAAAGTGGGCTCATTTGTTTGGTTTCACGTGTGGCAGGCTGCATTTGTAGAGGCCTATTTCTTCTCTTTTAAACATAATTGGTGTAATTTAACTGGTCTGTTTCTTTGAATTGGAGACCTATATCTTATAATTCCAAACCTATTTTGATGTATTGTTGGTGAAGCTGTTTGAATTGGTGTCCTGTTTCTTTGGGTAGCAAACCTATGTTTGGGCTTTGAGTAGAATTGATTCATTGTTGCTGGCTTCACTAGCTGCAAAGTTTTGAGTGGGGGAAGGGTGCTAATTTGTCTGGCCAGGTCTCACTCAGCAGGGAGGCAGAGCTGAATCAGGTGTGGAGTCAGTGCTTTGGCTTCTCAGAAGGAACTAGAAGGGGACAGGATCAGATCTACAGTACAGTAGCTTCTTGTTTTACATTGTTTTTCATAGATTCTACTTGGTAGAATGTTTATTTTCTTTCTTACTACTAAGGGGCTAGCAGGGTATTGTTTGGGGCTGTTGGAATTTTGAAACCTGTTTTGGTAGCTAAAAGTGGGCTCATTTGTTTGGTTTACGGTGTGGCAGGCTGCATTTGTAGAGGCCTATTTCTTCTCTTTTAAACATAATTGGTGTAATTTAACTGGTCTGTTTCTTTGAATTGGAGACCTATATCTTATAATTCCAAACCGATTTTGATGTATTGTTGGTGAAGCTGTTTGAATTGGTGTCCTGTTTCTTTGGGTAGCAAACCTATGTTGGGGCTTTGAGTAGAATTGATTCATTGTTGCTGGCTTCACTAGCTGCAAAGTTTTGAGTGGGGAAGGGTGCTAATTTGTCTGGCCAGGTCTCACTCAGCAGGGAGGCAGAGCTGAATCAGGTGTGGAGTCAGTGCTTTGGCTTCTCAGAAGGAACTAGAAGGGGACAGGATCAGATCTACAGTACAGTAGCTTCTTGTTTTACATTGTTTTTCGGGATTCTACTTGGTAGAATGTTTATTTTCTTTCTTACTACTAAGGGCTAGCAGGGTATTGTTTGGGGCTGTTGGAATTTTGAAACCTGTTTTGGTAGCTAAAAGTGGGCTCATTTGTTTGGTTCTGATTGTGGCAGGCTGCATTTGTAGAGGCCTATTTCTTCTCTTTTAAACATAATTGGTGTAATTTAACTGGTCTGTTTCTTTGAATTGAGACCTATATCTTATAATTCAAACCTATTTTGATGTATTGTTGGTGAAGCTGTTTGAATTGGTGTCCTGTTTCTTTGGGTAGCAAACCTATGTTGGGGCTTTGAGTAGAATTGATTCATTGTTGCTGGCTTCACTAGCTGCAAAGTTTTGAGTGGGGTAGCAGTGCTAATTTGTCTGGCCAGGTCTCACTCAGCAGGGGAGGCAGAGCTGAATCAGGTGGAGTCAGTGCTTTGGCTTCTCAGAAGGAACTAGAGGGGGACAGGATCAGATCTACAGTACAGTAGCTTCTTGTTTTACATTGTTTTCATGGATTCTACTTGGTAGAATGTTTATTTTCTTTCTTACTACTAAGGGGCTAGCAGGGTATTGTTTGGGGCTGTTGGAATTTTGAAACCTGTTTTGGTAGCTAAAAGTGGGCTCATTTGTTTGGTTTATGGTGTGGCAGGCTGCATTTGTAGAGGCCTATTTCTTCTCTTTTAAACATAATTGGTGTAATTTAACTGGTCTGTTTCTTTGAATTGGAGACCTATATCTTATAATTCCAAACCGATTTTGATGTATTGTTTGAAGCTGTTTGAATTGGTGTCCTGTTTCTTTGGGTAGCAAACCTATGTTGGGGCTTTGAGTAGAATTGATTCATTGTTGCTGGCTTCACTAGCTGCAAAGTTTTGAGTGGGGGAAGGGTACTAATTTGTCTGGCCAGGTCTCACTCAGCAGGGAGGCAGAGCTGAATCAGGTGTGGAGTCAGTGCTTCGGCTTCTCAGAAGGAACTAGAAGGGGGACAGGATCAGATCTACAGTACAGTAGCTTCTTGTTTTACATTGTTTCTCATGGATTCTACTTGGTAGAATGTTTATTTTCTTTCTTACTACTAAGGGGCTAGCAGGGTATTGTTTGGGGCTGTTGGAATTTTGAAACCTGTTTTGGTAGCTAAAAGTGGGCTCATTTGTTTGGTTTGAGTGTGGCAGGCTGCATTTGTAGAGGCCTATTTCTTCTCTTTTAAACATAATTGGTGTAATTTAACCTGTCTGTTTCTTTGAATTGGAGACCTATATCTTATAATTCCAAACCTATTTCGATGTATTGTTGGTGAAGCTGTTTGAATTGGTGTCCTGTTTCTTTGGGTAGCAAAACTATGTTGGGGCTTTGAGTAGAATTGATTCATTGTTGCTGGCTTCACTAGCTGCAAAGTTTTGAGTGGGAGAAGGGTGCTAATTTGTCTGGCCAGGTCTCACTCTGCAGGGAGGCAGAGCTGAATCAGGTGTGGAGTCAGTGCTTTGGCTTCTCAGAAGGAACTAGAGGGGGACAGGATCAGATCTACAGTACAGTAGCTTCTTGTTTTACATTGTTTTTCGTGGATTCTACTTGGTAGAATGTTTATTTTCTTTCTTACTACTAAGGGCTAGCAGGGTATTGTTTGGGGCTGTTGGAATTTTGAAACCTGTTTTGTTAGCTAAAAGTGGGCTCATTTGTTTGGTTCTGGGTGTGGCAGGCTGCATTTGTAGAGCCTATTTCTTCTCTTTTAAACATAATTGGTGCAATTTAACTGGTCTGTTTCTTTGAATTGGAGACCTATATCTTATAATTCCAAACCTATTTTGATGTATTGTTGGTGAAGCTGTTTGAATTGGTGTCCTGTTTCTTTGGTAGCAAACCTATGTTGGGGCTTTGAGTAGAATTGATTCATTGTTGCTGGCTTCACTAGCTGCAAAGTTTTGAGTGGGGGAAGGGTGCTAATTTGTCTGGCCAGGTCTCACTCAGCAGGAGAAGCAGAGCTGAATCAGGTGTGGAGTCAGTGCTTTGGCTTCTCAGAAGGAACTAGAAGGGGGACAGGACCAGATCTACAGTACAGTAGCTTCTTGTTTACATTGTTTTCATGGATTCTACTTGGTAGAATGTTTATTTTCTTTCTTACTACTAAGGGGCTAGCAGGGGTATTGTTTGGGGCTGTTGGAATTTTTGAAACCTGTTTTGGTAGCTAAAAGTGGGCTCATTTGTTTGGTTTATGGTGTGGCAGGCTGCATTTGTAGAAGCCTGTTCTTCTCTTTTAAACATAATTGGTGTAATTTAACTGGTCTGTTTCTTTGAATTGGAGACCTATATCTTATAATTCCAAACCTATTTTGATGTATTGTTGGTGAAGCTGTTTGACTTGGTGTCCTGTTTCTTTGAGAAGCAAACCTATGTTGGGGCTTTGAGTAGAATTGATTCATTGTTGCTGGCTTCACTAGCTGCAAAGTTTTGAGTGGGGGAAGGGTGCTAATTTGTCTGCCAGGTCTCACTCAGCAGTGAGGCAGAGCTGAATCAGGTGTGGAGTCAGTGCTTTGGCTTCTCAGAAGGAACTAGAAGGGGACAGGATCGATCTACACAGTACAGTAGCTTGTTTTACATTGTTCTTCGTGGATTCTACTTGGTAGAATGTTTATTTTTCCTACTACTAAGGCTAGCAGGGTATTGTTTGGGGCTGTTGGAATTTTGAAACCTGTTTGTAGCAGCTAAAAGTGGGCTCATTTGTTTGGTTTACGGTGTGGCAGGCTGCATTTGTAGAGGCTATTTCTTCTCTTTAAACTATAATTGGTGTAATTTAACTGGTCTGTTTCTTTGAATTGGAGACCTATGTCTTATAATTCCAAACCTATTTTGATGTATTGTTGGTGAAGCTGTTTGAATTGGTGTCCTGTTTCTTTGGGTAGCAAACCTATGTTGAGCTTTGAGTAGAATTGATTCATTGTTGCTGGCTTCACTAGCTGCAAAGTTTTGAGTGGGGAAAGGGTGCTAATTTGTCTGGCCAGGTCTCACTCAGCAGGGAGGCAGAGCTGAATCAGGTGTGGAGTCAGTGCTTTGGCTTCTCAGAAGGAACTAGAAGGGGGACAGGATCAGATCTACAGTACAGTAGCTTCTTGTTTTACATTGTTTTTCATGGATTCTACTTGGTAGAATGTTTATTTTCTTTCTTACTACTAAGGGGCTAGCAGGGTATTGTTTGGGGCTGTTGGAATTTTGAAACCTGTTTTGGTAGCTAAAAGTGGGCTCATTTGTTTGGTTTATGGTGTGGCAGGCTGCATTTGTAGAGGCCTATTTCTTCTCTTTTAAACATAATTGGTGTAATTTAACTGGTCTGTTTCTTTGAATTGGAGACCTATATCTTATAATTCCAAACCGATTTTGATGTATTGTTGGTGAAGCTGTTTGAATTGGTGTCCTGTTTCTTTGGGTAGCAAACCTATGTTGGGGCTTTGAGTAGAATTGATTCATTGTTGCTGGCTTCACTAGCTGCAAAGTTTTGAGTGGGGAAGAGTACTAATTTGTCTGGCCAGGTCTCACTCAGCAGGGAGCAGAGCTGAATCAGGTGTGGAGTCAGTGCTTTGGCTTCTCAGAAGGAACTAGAAGGGGACAGGATCAGATCTACAGTACAGTAGCTTCTTGTTTTACATTGTTTTCATGGATTCTACTTGGTAGAATGTTTATTTTCTTTCTTACTTCTAAGGGAGCTAGCAGGGTATTGTTTGGGGCTGTTGGAATTTTGAAACCTGTTTTGGTAGCTAAAAGAGTGGGCTCATTTGTTTGGTTTACGGTGTGGCAGCTGCATTTGTAGAGGCCTATTTCTTCTCTTTTAAACATAATTGGTGTAATTTAACTGGTCTGTTTCTTTGAATTGGAGACCTATATCTTATAAATCCAAACCTATTTTGATGTATTGTTGGTGAAGATGTTTGAATTGGTATCCTGTTTCTTTGGGTAGCAAACCTATGTTGGGGCTTTGAGTAGAATTGATTCATTGTTGCTGGCTTCACTAGCTGCAAAGTTTTGAGTGGGGGAAGGGGACTAATTTGTCTGGCCAGGTCTCACTCAGCAGGGAGGCAGAGCTGAATCAGGTGTGGAGTCAGTGCTTCGGCTTCTCAGAAGGAACTAGAAGGGGGACAGGATCAGATCTACAGTACAGTAGCTTCTTGTTTTACATTGTTTTCATGGTTCTACTTGGTAGAATGTTTATTTTTCTAACTACTAAGGGGCTAGCAGGGTATTGTTTGGGGCTGTTGAATTTTGAAACCTGTTTTGGTAGCTAAAAGTGGGCTCATTTGTTTGGTTTCTGATTGTGTGGCAGGCTGCATTTGTAGAGGCCTATTTCTTCTCTTTTAAACATAATTAGTGTAATTTAACTGGTCTGTTTCTTTGAATTGGAAACCTATATCTTATAATTCCAAACCGATTTTTGATGTATTGTTGGTGAAGTTGTTTGAATTGGTGTCCTGTTTCTTTGGATAAAACCTATGTTAGCTTTGAGTAGAATTGATTCATTGTTGCTGGCTTCACTAGCTGCAAAGTTTTGAGTGGGGAAGGTGCTAATTTGTCTGGCCAGGTCTCACTCAGCAGGGAGGCAGAGCTGAATCAGGGTGTGGAGTCAGTGCTTGACTTCTCCAGAAGGAACTAGAAGGGGACAGGATCAGATCTACAGTACAGTAGCTTCTTGTTTACATTGTTTTTCATGGATTCTACTTGGTAGAATGTTTATTTTCTTTCTTACTACTAAGGGGCTAGCAGGGTATTGTTTGGGGCTGTTGAATTTTGAAACCTGTTTTGGCAGCTAAAAATGTGGCTCATTTGTTTGGTTCACGAATGCGTGACTGCATTTAGTAGAGGCCTATTTCTTCTCTTTTAAACATAATTGGTGTAATTTAACTGGTCTGTTTCTTTTGAATTGGAGACCTATATCTTATAATTCAAACCGATTTTGATGTATTGTTGATGAAGCTGTTTGAATTGGTGTCCTGTTTCTTTGGGTAGCAAACCTATGTTGGGGCTTTGAGTAGAATTGATTCATTGTTGCTGGCTTCACTAGCTGCAAAGTTTTGAGTGGGGAAAGGTGCTAATTTGTCTGGCCAGGTCTCACTCCAGCAGGGAGGCAGAAGCTGAATCAGGTGTGGAGTCAGTGCTTTGGCTTCTCAGAAGGAACTAGAAGGGGACAGGATCAGATCTACAGTACAGTAGCTTCTTGTTTTACATTGTTTTACGTGGATTCTACTGGTAGAATGTTTATTTTCTTCTCCACTACTAAGGGGCTAGCAGGGTATTGTTTGGGCTGTTGGAATTTTGAAACCTGTCGTTAGCTAAAAGTGGGCTCATTTGTTTGGTTTACGGCAGCTGCACTTGTAGAGGCTCATCTTCTCCTTTAAACATAATTGGTGTAATTTAACTGGTCTGTTTCTTTGAATTGGAGACCTATATCTTATAATTCAAACCTATTTTGATGTATTGTTGGTGAAGCTGTTTGAATTGGTGTCCTGTCTTTGGGTAGCAAACCTATGTTGGGCTTTGAGTAGAATTGATTCATTGCTGGCTTCACTAACTGCAAAGTTTTAGCGGGGGAAGGGTGCTAATTTGTTCGGCCAGGTCTCACTCAGCAGGGAGGCAAGAGCTGAATCAGGTGTGGAGTCAGTGCTTACTTCTCAGAAGGAACTAGAAGGGGGACAGGATCAGATCTACAGTACAGAACTAACTTGTTTTACATTGTTTTTCATGGATTCTACTTGGTAGAATGTTTATTTTCTTTCTTAGACTACTAAGGGGCTAGCAGGGTATTGTTTGGGCTGTTGAATTTTGAAACCTGTTTGGTAGCTAAAAGTGGGCTCATTTGTTTGGTTTATGGTTGGCAGGCTGCATTTGTAAGAGCCTATTTCTTCTTTTTAAACATAATTGTGTAATTAATGGTCTGTTTTTGAATTGAGACTATATCTATAATTCCAAACCGATTTTGATGTATTGTTTGAAACTGTTTGAATTGGTGTCCTGTTTCTTTGCAGCAACCTAAGTTGGGGCTTTGAGTAGAATTGATCCATTGTTGCTAGCTTCACTAGCTGCAAAGTTTTGAGTGGGAAGGGGTACTAATTTGTCTGGCCAGGTCCCACTCAGCAGGGAGGCAGAGCTGAATCAGGTGGAGTCAGTGCTTCACTTCTCAGAGGAACTAGAAGGGGACAGGATCAGATCTACAGTACAGCAGTTCTTGTTTACATTGTTTCTCATGGATTCTACTTGGTGAATGTTTATTTCTTTCTTACTACTAAGGGGCTAGCAGGGTATTGTTTAGGCTGTTGAATTTTGAAACCTGTTGCAGTAGCTAAAAGTGGGCTCATTTGTTTGGTTTACTAATGACAGGCTGCATTTAGGGCCTATTTCAGCCTCTTTTAAACATAATTGGTGTAATTTAACTGTCTGTTTCTTTGAATTGAGACCTATATCTATAATTCCAAACCTATTTCGATGTATTGTTGGTGAAGCTGTTTGACAATTGTCCCTGTTCTTTGGGTAGCAAACCTATGTTGGGGCTTTGAGTAGAATTGATTCATTGTGCTGGCTTCACACTAGCGCAAAGCTTTGAGAGGGAGAAGGGTGTAATTTTGTTCTGGGTCTCACTCTGCAGGGAGGCAGAGCTGAATCAGGTGTGAGTCAGTGCTTTGGCTTCTCAGAAGGAACTAGAAGGGGGACAGGATCAGATCTACAGTACAGTAGCTTCTGGTTTTATATTGTTTTTCGTGGATCCTACTTGGTAGAATGTTTATTTTCTTTCTTACTACTAAGGGCTAGCAGGTATTGTTTGGGGCTGTTGGAATTTTGAAAACTGTTTTGGTACAAAGAGGTGGGCTCATTTGTTTGGTTTACGGTGTGGCAGGCTGCATTTGTAGAGGCCTATTTCTTCTCTCTTTAAACATAATTGGTGCAATTTAACTGGTCTGTTTTTTGAATTGGAGACCTATATCTTATAATTCCAAACCTATTTTGTTGTGATTGTTAGGAAGCTGTTTGAATTGGTGTCCTGTTTCTTTGGGTAGCAAACCTATGTTAAGGCTTTGAGAATTGATTCATTGTTGCTGGCTTCACTAGCTGCAAAGTTTGAGTGGGGAAGGGTGCTAATTTGTCTGGCCAGGTCTCACCCAGCAGGGAGGCAGAACTGAATCAGGTGTGGAGTCAATGTTGGCTTCTCAGAAGGAACTAGAGGGGGACAGGATCAGATCTACAGTACAGTAGCTTCTTGTTTTACAATGTTTTTCATGGATTCTACTTGGTAGAATGTTTATTTTTCTTACTACTAAGGGCTAGCAGGGTATTGTTTGGGGCTGTTGAATTTTGAAACCTGTTTTGGTAGCTAAAAGTGGCTCATTTGTTTGGTTTATGGTGTGGCAGGCTGCATTTGTAGAGAGCCTATTTTCTCTTTAAACATAATTGGTGTAATTTAACTGGTCTGTTTCTTTGAATTGGAGACCCATATCTTATAATTCCAAACCGATTTTGATGTATTGTTGGTGAAGCTGTTTGAATTGGTGTCCTGTTTCTTTGGGTAAGCAAACCCATGTTGGGGCTTTGAGTAGAATTGATTCATTGTTGCTGGCTTCACTAGCTGCAAGTTTTAGAGGGGAAGGGTACTAATTTGTCTGGCAGGTCTCACTCAGCATCAGCAGGGAGGCAGAGCTGAATCAGGTGGAGTCAGTGCTTTGACTTCTCAGAAGGAACTAGAAGGGGACAGGATCAGATCTACAGTACAGTAGCTGCTGTTTGTTTTGTTACCGTGGATTCTACTTGGTAGAATGTTTATTTTCTTCTTACTACTAAGGCTAGCAGGGTATTGTTTGGGGCTGTTGGAATTTTGAAACCTGTTTGGTAGCTAAAAGTGGGCTCATTGTTTGGTTGACTGTGTGGCAGGCTGCATTTGTAGAGACCTATTTCTTCTTTTTAAACATAATTGGTGTAATTTAACTGGTCTGTTTCTTTGAATTGAGACCTATATCTTATAATTCCAAACATTTGATGTATTGTTGGTAAAGATGTTTTGAATTGATGTCCTGTTTCTTTGGGTGGCAAACCTATGTTGGGGCTTTATAGAATTGATTCATTGTTGCTGGCTTCACTAGCTGCAAAGTTTTGAGGGGGGAAGGGTGCTAATTTGTCTTGGCCAGGTCTCACTCAGCAGGAGGCAGAGCTGAATCAGGTGTGGAGTCAGTGCTTTGGCTACTCAGAAGGAACTAGAAGGGGGACAGGATCAGATCTACAGTACAGTAGCTTCTTGTTTCACATTGTTTTCATGGATTCTACTTGGTAGAATGTTTATTTCTTCACTACCAAGTGGCTAGCAGGGTATTGTTTGGGCTGTTGGAATTTTGAAAACTGTTTTAGAAGCTAAAGTGGGCTCATTTGTTTGTTTATGGTGTGGCAGGCAGTTGTAGAGGCCTATTTCTTCTCTTTAAACATAATTGTGCATTTAACTGGTCTGTTTCTTTGAATTGAGACTATCTTATAATTCCAAACCTATTTTGATGTATTGCTGGTGAAGCTGTTTGAATTGGTGTCCTGTTTCTTGTAGGCAAACCCATGTTGGGGCTTTGAGTAGAACTGATTCATTGTTGCTGGCTTCACTAGCTGCAAAGCTTTGGATGTTTTCTTTTAACATAATTGTAATTTAACTGGTCTTTTTTTGAATTGAGACCATATCTATAATTCCAAACCGATTTTGATGTATTGTTGGTGAAGCTGTTTGAATTGGTGTCCGTTTCTTTGGGTAGCAAACCTATGTTGGCTTTGGTAGAATTGATTCATTGTTGCTGGCTTCCTAGTTGCAAAGTTTTGAGTGGGGAAGGGTACTAATTTGTTCAGTCTTTGCTCAGCAGGAGGCATTGAACAGGTGTGGAGTCAGTGCTTTCTTCAGAAGGAACTAGAAGGGGAAGGATCAGATCTACAGTATGTAGCTTGTTTACATTGTTTTCGTGGATTCTACTTGTAGAATGTTTATTTTCTTTCTTACTTCAAGGGCAGCAGGGTATTGTTTGGGGCTGTTGAATTTTGAAACCTGCTGGTAGCTAAAAGTGGTCGGTTTGGTTTACGTGTGGCAGGCTGCATTGTAGAGGCTTATTTCTTCTTTAAATATAATTGTGTAATTTAACTGGTCTGTTTTGAATTGAGACCTGTATCTTATAAATCCAACCTATTTTGATGTATTGTTGGTGAAGATGTTTGAATTGGTATCCTGTTTCTTTGGGTAGCAACCCTGTTGGGGCTTTGAGAATTGATTCATTGTTGCTGGCTTCACTAGCTGCAAAGTTTTATGGGGAAGGACTAATTTGTTGGCAGTCTCACTCAGCAGGAGGCAGAGTTGAACAGGTGGACAGTGTTTCAAGCTTCTGCATGAACTAGAAGGGGACAGGATCAGATCTACAGTATGGCGCTTCTGTTTTATATTGTTTTTCTGATCACTTGCATGTTTATTTTCTTTCTAACTAAGGGGCAGCAGGGATTGTTGGGCTGTTGAATTTTAAACCTGTTTTGTAGCTAAAAGTGGGCTTATTGTTTGGTTTATGTGTGTGCAGGCTGCATTTGTAGAGCCTATTTCTTCTTTAAATATAATTGGTGTAATTTAACTGTTCGTTTTGAATTGAGACCTATATCTATAATTCCAAACTGATTTGATGTATTGTTGGTGAAGCTTGCATTGGTGTCTTTTTTTGGGTAGCAAAACCTATGTTGGGCTTTGAGTTGATTGATTGGTTGCTGGGCTCCTTAGCTGCAAAGTTGAGTGGGGAAGGTGCTAATTTGTCGGCCAGGTCTCACTGGGCAGGAGGCAGAGCTGAATCGTGGAGTGTGCTTTCTCAGAAGGAACTAGAAGGGGACAGGATCAGATCTACAGCAGTAGCTTCTGTTTTACATTGTTTTCATGGATTCTACTTGGTAGAATGTTATTTTCTTTTTACTACTAAGGGCAGCAGGGTATGTTTGGGCTGGGATTTTAAACCTGTTTTGTAGCTAAAAGTGGCTATTTGTTTGTTTACGTGGCTGCATTTCGAGAGGTCTGTTTCTTCTCTTTAAACATAATTGGTGTCATAACTGTCTGTTTTTTGAATTGAGACCTATATCTATAATTCCAAACTGATTTGATGTATTGTTGTGAAGCTTTTTGAATTGGGTCCTGTTTTTTGGTGTAAACCATGTTGGGGCTTGAGAATTGATTCAGTTGCTGGCTTACTAGCTGCAAAGTTTTGAGTGGGAAGGGTGTTAATTGTCTGGCCAGTCTCACCTGCAGGAGGCAGAGCGAACTAGGTGTGGAGTCAGTGTTTGCTTTCGAAGGAACCATGGACAGATCAGATCTACAGTACAGTTGCTTCTGTTTTAATTGTTTTCGTGATTCTACGTGAATGTTTATTTTCATTAATGGCTAGTAGGTATTGTTTGGGGCTGTTGAATTTTGAATCCTGTTTTGGTAGCCAAAGTGGCTCATTTGTTTGGTTTACTGTGGCAGTCTGTACCAGAGGCCTATTTTCTCTTTTAAACATAATTGTGTAATTTAACTGGTCTGTTTCTTTGAATTGGAGACCTATACTATAATTCCAAACCTATTTTGATGTATGTTGGTAGTTGTTTGAATTGGTGTCCTGTTTTGTGTAGTAAACGTTGGGGCTTTGAGTAGAATTGATTTATTGTTGCTGGCTTCACTAGCTGCAAAGTTTTGAGGGGGAAGGGTGCTAATTTGTCTGGCCAGGTCTCACCTTGCAGGAGGCAGAGTTGAATCAGGTGTGGAGTCAGTGCTTTGGCTTCTCAGAAGGAACTAGAAGGGGACAGACTGATCACAGTACAGTAGCTTTGTTTTACATTGTTTTCGTGATTCACTGGTAGAATGTTTATTTTCTTCTTACTACTAAGGTGCAGTGGTATTGTTTGGGTTGTTGAATTTTGAAACCTGTTTTGGAGCTAAAAAGTGGGCTATTTGTTTGGTTTATGGCAGGCTGTAGAGGCCTATTTCTTCTTTTAAACATAATTGTAATTTAACTGGTCTGTTTCTTTGAATTGGAGACCTATATCTATAATTCCAAACTATTTTGATGTATTGTTTGTAGTTGTTTGAATTGGTGTCCTGTTTCTTTTGTAGCAACCTATTTAGCTGGTAGAATTGATTATTGTTGCTGGCTCACTAGCTGCAAGTTTTGAGGGGGAAGGTATTAATTTGTCGGCGGGGTCTCACTCAGCAGGGAGCAGAGTTAATCGGTGGAGTCAAAGTTTGGCTTCAGAAGGAACTAGAAGGGGACAGACGATCTACAGTACAGTAGTTTGTTTTATATTTTTTCATGGATTCTACTTGTAGAATGTTTATTTTCTTTCACTACTATGGGCTAGTAGGGCTGTTTGGGGCTGAATTTTGAAATTGTTTTGGAGCTAAAAGTGCCATTGTTTGGTTACGTGTGGCATGTATTTGTAGAGGGGTATTTCTTCTTTAAAATATAATTGTGTAATTGTCCTGTCTGTTTCTTTGAATTGAGACCATATCTTATAATTCCAAACCTATTTCGATGTATTGTTGGTGAAGCTGTTTGAATTGGTGTCCTGTTTCTTTGGAGCAAACCTATGTTGGTGCTTAGAATTGATCTTTGTTGGCTTCACTAGCTGCAAAGTTTTTATGGAGAAGGTGCTAATTTGTCTGGCCAGGTCTCACTTCAGGAGGCAGATTTGAACTAGGTGGAGTCAGTGCTTGGCTTCTGAAGGAACTAGAAGGGACAGGATTTGATCTACAGTACAGTAGCTTGTTTTACATTGTTTTTTTGTGGATTCTATTGTAGCGTTTATTTTCTTTCTTACTACTAAGGGGCTAGCAGGGTATTGTTTGGCTGTTGGAATTTTGAACCGTTTTGTAGCTAAAAGTGGCTTATTTGTTTGGTTTATTGTGTATGCATTGTAGAGGCTTATTTTCTTTAAAACATAATTGGTGCAATTTAACTGTCTGTTTCGAATTGAGACCTATATTTATATCCAAACCTATTTTGTTGTATTGTTGGTGGCTGTTTAGTTGGTGTCCTTTTTTGGGTAAAACCTATGTTGGGCTTGGTAGAATTGATTCATTGTTGCTGGCTTACTAGCTGCAAAGTTTGAGTGGGGGAAGGTGCTAATTTGTCTGGCTAGGTCTCACCTGGCAGGGAGCAGAGCTGAATCAGGTGTGTCAGTCTTGTCTTCAGAAGGAACTAGGTGTATTATGATCTACTACAGTAGCTTCTGTTTTACAATGTTTTCATGGATTCTACTTGGTAGAATGTTTATTTTTCACTACTAAGGGCTACAGGGTATTGTTTGGGCTGTTGGAATTTTGAACCTGTTTTGTAGCTAAAAGTGGCCTATTTGTTTGGTTTATGTGGCAGGCTGCATTTGTAGGCTTATTTCTTCTTTAAATATAATTGTAATTTATCTGTCTGTTTCTTTGAATTGAGACCTATCTTATAATTCCAAACCGATTTTGATGTATTGTTGAAGCTGTTTGAATTGGTGTCCTGTTTTGGGTAGCAAACCCATGTTGGGGCTTTGAGAGAATTGATTCATTGTTGCTATTTATTAGCTGTAAAAGTTTGAGTGGGGAAGGTACTAATTTGTCTGGCCAGGTCTCACCAGCATCAGCAGGAGGCAGAGCTGAATCAGGTGGAGTCAGTGCTTTGGCTTCTGAAGGAACTAGAAGGGGGACAGGATCAGATCTATTATATAGCTTGTTTTACACTGTTTTCGTGGATTCTTGGTAGAATGTTTTTTCTTCTACTACTAAGGCTGGCAGGGTATTGTTTGGGGCTGTTGGAATTTGAAACCTGTTTTGTAGCTAAAGTGCTCATTTGTTTGTTGACGGTGGCAGGCTGATTTTAGAGGCCTATTTTTCCTTTAAACATAATTGTGTGTTTTAACTGTCTGTTTTGAATTGAGATCTATATTTATAATTCCAAATATTTTGATGTATTGGTGTAGCTTGTTTGAATTGGTGTCCTGTTTCTTTGGGTAAAACTTGTGTTGGGGCTTTGAGTAGAATTGATTCATTGTTGCTGGCTTCTACTATGCTGCAAAGTTTTGGAGGGGGAAGGGTGCTAATTTGTCTGGCCAGGTCTCACCTAGCAGGAGGCAGAGCTGAATCAGGTGTGGAGTCAGTGCTTTGGCTTTCAGAAGGAACTAGAAGGGGGAGCAGGATCAGATCTACAGTACAGTAGCTTCTGTTTTACATTGTTTTTCGTGGATTCTACTTGTAGAATGTTTATTTTCTTTTATTACTATGTTAGTAGGGTATTGTTTGGGGTTGTTGGAATTTTGAAACCTGTTTTGTAGCTAAAAGTGGGCTCATTTGTTTTTTGTTTATGGTGTGGCAGGCTGTGGTTTGTAGAGGCCTATTTCTTCTTTTAAAACATAATTGTGTAATTTAACTGGTCTGTTTCTTTGAATTGAGACCTATATCTTATAATTCCAAACCTATTTTGATGTATTGTTGGTGAAGCTGTTTGAATTGGTGTCCTGTTTCTTTGGGTAGCAAACTCCATGTTGGGGCTTTGAGTAGAATTGATTCATTGTTGCTGGCTTCTACTTAGCTGCAAAGTTTTGAGTGGGGGAAGGGTGCTAATTTGTCTGCCAGGTCTCCTCTCAGCAGGGAGGCAGAGCTGAACTGGTGGTGTTGTGTGCTTTGGGGTTTCCTGTGTAAGGAACTAGACAGGATCAGATCTACAGTACAGTAGCTTCTGTTTTACATTCTTTTTCTGGATTCTACTTGGTAGAATGTTTATTTCTTTCTTACTACTAAGGGGCTAGTAGGGTATTGTTTGGGGCTGTTGGAATTTTGAAACCTGTTTTGGTAGCTAAAAGTGGCCTACTTGTTTGGTTTACGTGTGGCAGGCTGCCTTGTAGAGCTTATTTCTTCTTTAAACATAATTGTGTAATTTAACTGTTCTGTTTCTTTGAATTGAGACCTATATCTTATAATTCCAAACTGATTTTGATGTATTTTTGGTGAAGCTGTTGAATTGGTGTCCTGTTTCTTTGGGTGGTAAAACCATGTTAGCTTTGAGAATTGATTCATTGTTGTTGGCTCGTTAGCTGCAAAGTTTTGAGGGGAAGGTGCTACTGTCTGGCTGGTCCCTCCAGCAGGGAGGCAGAGCTAACAGGTGTGATCTGTGCTTGGCTTCTAGAAGGAACTAGAAGGTGACAGATCAGATCTATACAGTAGCTTCTTTTTTTATATTGTTTTCATGGATTCTACTTTGTATCGTTTATTTTCTACTACTAAGGGCTAGTAGGGTATTGTTTGGGGTTGGAATCTTTGAACCCTGTTTTGGTAGCTAAAAGTGGCTCATTTGTTTGGTTTATGTGTGGAGACTGCATTTTAGAGGTCTATTTTTCTTTAAACATAATTGTGTAATTTAACTGTTCTGTTTCTTTGAATTGAGACCTATATCTTGTAATTCACATTTTTATGTATTGTTGGTGAAGCTGTTTGAATTGTGTCCTTTTCTTTGGGTAGCAATCCATGTTGGGGCTTTGAGAATTGATCTTTTGCTGGCTCTAGTGCTTTTTGAGGGGAAGTGTGCTAATTTGTTGGCAGGTCTCACTCAGCAGGGAGGGAGCTGAACTGGTGTGTGGGTCAGTGCTCGCTTCTGAGTGAACTAGACGGGGACAGGACAGATCTACAGTACAGTAGCTTCTTGTTTTATATTGTTTTGATTCTACTTTCAGAATGTTATTTCTTTCTTACTACTAAGGGCCAAGCAGGTATTGTTTGGGGCTGTTGGAATTTTGGAACCTGTTTTATATTGTGTGGCCCCTCGGTTTGGTTTGGTGTGGCAGGTCATTTGTAGAGGCCATTTTCTCTTTTAAACATAATTGGTGTAATTTAACTGGTCTGTTTCTTTGAATTGAGGCCTATATCTTATAATCAAACCTATTTGATGTATTGTTGGTGAAGCTGTTTGAATTGGTGTCCTGTTTCTTTGGAGCAAACCTATGTTGGGGCTTTGAGAATTGATTTATTGCCATTTCTTTACTAGTTTTGAGTGGAAGGTTGCTAATTGTTCTTGTATTCCCCCAGCAGGGAGGTGAGTTGAATCAGGGTGGAGTCAGTGCTTGCTTCAGAAGGAACTAGGGGGGACAGGATGGGATCTAAGTACAGTAGCTCTTGTTTTACATTGTTTTCGTGGATTCATTGGTAGAATGTTTATTTTCTTCTTACTACTAAGGCTAGTAGGGTATTGTTTGGGTGTTGGAATTTTGAAACCTGTTTTGTAGCTAAATTGTTCACTTGTTTGTTTATGTGAGGCTGCATTTGTAGAGGCTTTTTTTCTTTTAAACATAATTGGGTAATTTAACTGTTCTGTTTCTTTGAATTGGAGACTATCTTTGATTCCAAACCTCTTTGACGTATTGTTGGGAAGTTGTTTGAATTGTGTCCTGTTTCTTTGGGTAGCAAACCGTGTTGGCTTTGAGTAGAATTGATTCATTGTTGCTGGCTTCCTGGCTTAAAAGTTTTGAGGAAGGTGCTAATTTGTCTGGCCAGGTCTCACCTGCAGGAGGCAGAGCTGAATCAGGTGGAGTCAGTGCTTGGCTTCAGCTGGTCTTGAAGGGACAGATGTGATTGGTACAGTAGCTTTGTTTTACATTGTTTTCATGGATTCTACTTGAATGTTTATTTTCTTTCATTCCTAAGGGGCCAGTGGGTATTGTTTGGGTTGGAATTTCTTTGTTCCGTTTTAGCTAAAGTGGGCTCATTTGTTGGTTTACGTGTAGACTGCACTGTAGAGGCTCATTTTCTTTTAATGGTGTAATTTGAATCTTGTGTTTTTGAATGAGACCCATATCTTATAATTCCAAATCTGTTTTGATGTATTGTTATGTTGAATTGGTGTCCTGTTCTTTGGGTAGCAAACTCATGTTGGGGCTTTGAGAATTGATTCATTGTTGCTTTCTTCTAGCTGCAAAGTTTTGAGTGTGGGAAGCAATTTGTCTGGCTTGGTCCACTCCAGCAGGAGGAGTTGAATAGGTGTGAGTCATGCTTTCTTTTTCAGAAGGAACTAGAAGGGGACAGGACTGATCTACAGTATAGTTTTGTTTTACATTGTTTTTCATGGATCACTTGTTTATTTTCTTTTCTTACTACTGGGCTAGTAGGTATTGTTTTGGGCTGTTGAATTTTGAACCTGTTTTGTAGCAAAAGTGGCTCATTTGTTTGGTTTACGGGTGGCAGACTCTTTGTAGAGGCTCATTTCTTCTCTTTTCAACATAATTGTAATTAACTGTCTTGCTTTAATTTGAGATCATATCTATAATCAAATCTGTTTTGATGTATTGTTGGTGTTTGAATTGTGCTTGTTTTTGGGTAGTAAACCTATGTTGGCTTTGAGTAGAATTGATTCATTGCTGGCTCGTCAGCTGTGTGTTTGAGTGGGAAGGTGTAATTGTCTGGCCAGGTCTCACTCAGCAGGGAGGCAGAGCTGAATCAGGTACAGCTTTGGCTCTCAGAAGGAACTAGAGGGGACAGGATCAGATCTACAGTACAGTAGTTTTGTTTTACAATGTTTTCTGGATTCTACTTGGTAGAATGTTTATTTTCTTCTTTGCTACTAAGGGGCTTATTGGGTATTGTTTTGGGCCGTTGAATTTTGAAACCTGTTTTGTAGCTAAAAGTACTTATTTGTTTGGTTTATGGTGGCAGGCTGCATTTGTAGAGGCTTCTTTTCTTCCTTTAAACATAATTGGTGTAATTTAACTGGTCTGTTTTTTGAATTGAGATCATATCTTATAATTCAAACCGATTTTGATGTATTGTTGGTAGCTGTTTGGAATTGGTGTCCTGTTTCTTTGGGTAGCAAAACCTATGTTGGGGCTTTTATAGAATTGATTCATTGTTGCTGGCTCTACCTTTAGCTGCAAGTTTTGGTGGGGAAGGTACTAATTTGTCTGGCTGAGGTCTCTACCTAGCATCAGCAGGAGGCAGAGCTTGAATCAGGTGAGTGTGTGCTTTTTCCTTTCAGAAGGAACTAGAATGGGGACAGGATCAGATCTACAGTACAGTAGCTTTGTTTTACACTGTTTTCGTGGATTCTACTTGGTAGAATGTTTATTTTTTCTTATTTACTAAGGGGCTAGTAGGTCATTGTTTGGGGCGTTGAATTTTTGAAACCTGGTTTTGTAGCTAAAGTGGCTTCCATTTTTTTGTTGACGGTGTGGAGGCTGTATTTAGAGTCCTATTTTCTTTTAAACATAATTGTGTAATTTAACTGGTCGTTTCTTTGAATTGAGACCTATATCTTATAATTCCAACATATATTTGATTTATTGTTGGTATTTTGTTTGAATTGGTGTCCTGTTTCTTTGTGTGTCAAAACCTATGTTGGCTTGAGTAGAATTGATTCATTGTTGCTGGCTTCACTAGCTGCAAAGTTTTGAGGGGGGAGGGTGCTAATTTGTCTGGCCAGGTCTCTATCAGCAGGAGGCAGAGCTGAATCAGGTGTGGAGTCAGTGCTTTGGCTTTCAGAAGGAACTATAGAAGGGGACAGGATCAGATCTACAGTACAGTAGCTTCTTGTTTTACATTGTTTTTCATGGATTCTACTTGGTAGAATGTTTATTTTCTTCTTACTACTAAGTGGCTAGCAGGGTATTGTTTGGGGCTGTTGGAATTTTGAAACCTGTTTTGGTAGCTAAAAGTGGGCTCATTTGTTTGGTTTATGGTGTGGCAGGCTGCATTTGTAGAGGCCTATTCTTCTTTTAAACATAATTTGTGTAATTTAACTGGTCTGTTTCTTTGAATTGAGACCTATATCTTATAATTCCAAACCTATTTTGATGTATTGTTGGTGAAGCTGTTTGAATTGGTGTCCTGTTTCTTTGGGTAGCAAACCCATGTTGGGGCTTTGAGTAGAATTGATTCATTTTTGCTGGCTTCACTAGCTGCAAAGTTTTGAGTGGGGGGAAGGGTGCTAATTCTGTCTGGCCAGGTCCCACTCAGCAGGAGGCAGAGCTGAATCATGTGTGTGAGCCGAAAAGTGCTTTGGCTTCTGAAGGAACGTCTAGAAGGGGGAGGATCAGATCTACAGTACAGTAGCTTCTTGTTTTACATTGTTTTTCATGGATTCTACTCTTGGTAGAATGTTTATTTTCTTTCTTACTACTAAGGCTAGTAGGTATTGTTTGGGGCTGTTGGAATTTTGAAACCTGTTTTGTAGCTAAAAGTGGGCTCACTTGTTTGGTTTGATGTGTGGCAGGCTGCATTTGTAGAGGCTTATTTCTTTCTCTTTAAAACATAATTGGTGTAATTTAACTGTTCTGTTTGTTTTGAATTGAGACCTATATCTTATAATTCCAAACCGATTTTGATGTATTTTGGTGAAGCTGTTTGAATTGGTGTCCTGTTTCTTTGGGTAGCAAACCTATGTTGGGGCTTTTGAGTAGAATTGATTCATTGTTGCTGGCTTCACTAGCTGCAAAGTTTTGAGTGGGGGAAGGGTAATTTGTCTGGCCAGTCTCACTCAGCAGGGAGGCAGAGCCAATCAGGTGTGGATTCAGTGCTTTGGCTTCTCAGAAGGAATCTAGAAGGGGGACAGGATCAGACCTTACAGTACTGTAGCTTCTTGTTTTACATTGTTTTTCATGGACTTACTTGGTAGAATGTTTATTTTCTTTCTACTACTAGCTATGTTAGTAGGGTATTGTTTAGCTGTTGGAATTTTGAAACCTGTTTTGTAGCCAAATTGGCTCACTTGTTTGGTTTACGGTGTGGCAGGCTGTATTTGTAGAGGCTTATTTCTTCTCTTTAAACATAATTGGTGTAATTTAACTGTTCTTGTTTCTTTGAATTGGAGACCTATATCTTATAATTCCAAACCTATTTTGATGTATTGTTGGTAAGCTGTTTGAATTGGTGTCCTGTTTCTTTGGGTAGCAAACCTATGTTGGGGCTTTGAGTAGAATTGATCTATTGTTGCTGGCTTTTAGCTGCAAAGTTTTGAGTGGGGGAAGGGTGCTAATTTGTCTGGCCAGGTCTCACTCAGCAGGGAGGCAGAGCTGAATCAGGTGTGGAGTCAGTGCTTTGGCTTCTCAGAAGGAACTGGAAGGGGGCAGGATCAGATCTACAGTACAGCAGCTTCTGTTTTACATTGTTTTCATGGATTCTACTTGGTAGAATGTTTATTTTCTTCTTACTACTAAGGGCTAGCAGGGTATTGTTTGGGGCTGTTGGAATTTTGAAACCTGTTTTGCAGCTAAAATGGGCTCATTTGTTTGGTTTACGTGTGGCAGGCTGCATTTGTAGAGGCTTATTTCTTCTTTAAACATAATTGGTGTAATTTAACTGGTCTGTTTCTTTGAATTGGAGACCCAGATCTTATAATTCCAAACCTATTATGATGTATTGTTGGTGAAGCTGTTTGAATTGGTGTCCTGTTTCTTTGGTAGCAAACCCATGTTGGGGCTTTGAGTAGAATTGATTCATTGTTGCTGGCTTCACTAGCTGCAAAGTTTTGAGTGGGGAAGGGTGCTAATTTGTCTGGCTCAGGTCTCACTCAGCAGGGAGGCAGAGCTGAATCAGGTGTGGAGTCAGTGCTTTGGCTTCTCAGAAGGAACTAGAAGGGGACAGGATCAGATCTACAGTACAGTAGCTTTTGTTTTACATTGTTTTTCATGGATTCTACTTGGTAGAATGTTTATTTTCTTTCTTACTACTAAGGGGCTAGCAGGGTATTGTTTGGGGCTGTTGGAATTTTTAAACCTGTTTTGGTAGCTAAAAGTGGGCTCATTTGTTTGGTTTACGGTGGCAGACTGCATTTGTAGAGGTCTATTTCTCTTTTAAACATAATTGTAATTTAACTGTTCTGTTTCTTTGAATTGGAGACCTTATCTTATAATTCCAAATCTATTTTGATGTATTGTTGGTGAAGTTGTTTGAATTGGTGTCCTGTTTCTTTGGGTAGCAACCTATGTTGGGGCTTTGAGTAGAATTGATTCATTGTTGCTGGCTTACTAGCTGCAAAGTTTTGAGTGGGGAAGGGTACTAATTTGTTGGCACAGGTCTCACTCAGCAGGAGGCAGAGCTGAATCAGGTGTGAGTCAGTGCCTGGCTTCTCAGAAGGAACTAGAAGGGGACAGGATCAGATCTACAGTACAGTAGCTTGTGTTTTACATTGTTTCTCGCGGATTCTACTTGGTAGAATGTTTATTTTCTTTCTTACTACTAAGGCTAGCAGGGTATTGTTTGGGGCTGTTGAATTTTGAAACCTGTTTTGGTAGCTAAAAGTGGGCTCATTTGTTTGGTTTACGGTTTGGCATGCTGCATTTGTAGAGGCCTATTTCTTCTCTTTTAAACATAATTGGTGTAATTTAACTGTTCTGTTTCTTTGAATTGGAGACCTATATCTTATAATTCCAAATCTGTTTTGATGTATTGTTGGTGAAGCTGTTTGAATTGGTGTCCTGTTTCTTTGGGTAGCAAACCTATGTTGGGGCTTTGAGTAGAATTGATTCATTGTTGCTGGCTTCACTAGCTGCAAAGTTTTGAGTGTGGGAAGGTTGCTAATTTGTCTGGCCAGGTCTCACTCAGCAGGGAGGCAGAGCTGAATCAGGTGTGGAGTCAGTGCTTTGGCTTCTCAGAAGGAACTAGAAGGGGGACAGGATCAGATCTACAGTACAGTAGCTTCTTGTTTTACATTGTTTTTCATGTATTCTACTTGGTAGAATGTTTATTTTCTTTCTTCTACTAAGGGGCTAGCAGGGTATTGTTTGGGGCTGTTGGAATTTTGAAACCTGTTTTGTAGCTAAAATTGCTCACTTGTTTGGTTTACGGTGTGGCAGGCTGCATTTGTAGAGGCTTATTTCTTCTCTTTAAACATAATTGGTGTAATTTAACTGTTCTGTTTCTTTGAATTGAGACCTATATCTTATATAATTCCAAACCTATTTTGATGTATTGTTGGTGAAGCTGTTTGAATTGGTGTCCTGTTTCTTGGTAGCAAACCTATGTTGGGGCTTTGAGTAGAATTGATTCATTGTTGCTGGCTTCACTATCTGCAAAGTTTTGAGTGGGGAAAGGGTGCTAATTTGTCTGGCCAGGTCCCACTCAGCAGGGAGGCAGAGCTGAATCAGGTGTGGAGTCAGTGCTTTGGCTTCTCAGAAGGAACTAGAAGGGGGACAGGATCAGGTCTACAGTACAGTAGCTTCTTATTTTACATTGTTTTTCATGGATTCTACTTGGTAGAATGTTTATTTTCTTCTCTTACTACTAAGGGGCTAGCAGGGTATTGTTTGGGGGCTGTTGAATTCTTTGAAACCTGTTTTTGGTAGCTAAATTGGCTCACTTGTTTGGTTTACGTGTGTGGCAGGCTGCATTTGTAGAGGCTTATTTCTTCTCTTTAAACATAATTGGTGTAATTTAACTGTTCTGTTTCTTTGAATTGAGACCCATATCTTATAATTCCAAACCTATTTTGATGTATTGTTGGTGAAGCTGTTTGAATTGGTGTCCTGTTTCTGGGGAGTAAACCCATGTTGGGGCTTTGAGGAATTGATTCATTGTTGCTGACTTCACTAGCTGCAAAGTTTTGAGTGGGGGGAAGGTGCTAATTGTCTGGGCCAGGTCTCATCACTCAGCAGGGAGGCAGAGCTGAATCAGGTGTGGAGTCAGTGCTGGCTTCAGAAGGAACTAGAAGGGGACAGATCAGATCTACAGTACAGTAGCTTCTTGTTTTACATTGTTTTTCATGGATTCTACTTGGTAGAATGTTTATTTTCTTTCTTACTACTAAGGGCTAGCAGGGTATTGTTTGGGCTGTTGGAATTTTGAAACCTGTTTTGGTAGCTAAAAGTGGGTCATTTGTTTGGTTTACGTGTGGCAGACTGCATTTGTAGAGGTCTATTTTTCTTTAAACATAATTGGTGTAATTTAACTGTTCTGTTTCTTTGAATTGAGACCCATATCTTATAATTCCAAATCTGTTTTGATGTATTGTTGGTGAAGCTGTTTGAATTGGTGTCCTGTTTTTTGGGTAGCAAACCCATGTTGGGGCTTTGAGTAGAATTGATTCATTGTTGCTGGCCTTCACTAGCTGCAAAGTTTTGAGTGGGGGAGGGTGCTAATTGTCTGACTAGAGGCATCAGCTACCTGATTGTTTCTGGAAGACTTGGGCTGGTCCCACCTCCAAACCCCTCACCCCACCCATTCCCTGGTCAATTATTCCCTTTGTACTAGGGGTTCTTACATCACTTTCTCAAACAGGCAAAGGATTTGCACCTGTCATAACAGAAGCAGACATCCAGGAAAGGAACTGCAGCAAGTGAAGAGGTGACTGCTCTCTCTAGTGAAGGGAGTAAATGCAAATCTAGGCGCTTTCATTATTACTACTCACATAGTTATTGCATTGGGTAAAGGAGGAGTAGAGTTGAAGAAGGTTGGCAATGGCTACTTAAAGTATTTTGAGGTGGGATAGGAATATAAAAAGCAGTTGCTCAACATATCTAAACATGTGCACAAAAGAGGTAAGGGAATAAAGAATGTTTTGCACTGATAGAGGGGGAGATGGGGACTTGGGGAGTGTTTGGTATCCTGCATCTGAAGGGTGGGGGGTCGCCAGGGCAACGACAGCAATGGGTAGGTGGTAGGTTGCAAACAACTGCGGTGCACCAATCTTTCTAAACATTGCCTGAGAATGAAAGGATGTTTAGTGTGCAACCACATAGAAAAACTTAGAAAGGAGATTGAGGGTCTGCAGGAGGAACCAAGACAGGCAAGGCAGATTGGGGGGTGGGTTTAGCCCAATACTGGAGGGAGGAAGAAGGGAGATGAGGGAGGGCACTTTAAGCCAACAGTGGTGAGGAGAGGCTCAGAAGAAGGGAAGCAGAGACAAGGCCCAGGCCAGGAAGAACGATTGCCAGGGAAACCAGGTCAGAGACAAAAGTAAATGGAAGGAGGCAATAGGGACTTGGAGGAGGCGAAGAAGTGGCAAAAGTCATGGAGTGGAAAGGAGAGAGCAGGTTATGCAGAGAGAGGGAGCAGGCATTTGTGAAGGATCTCTAGAAAAGTAGTTGTAGCACTGCTAGAGAGGAAGAAGGTGGAGGAGGGAAGTGATGAAATTAGAGGAGTAATTGATAAATGCCTGACCAAACTGAGCGGGGAAGTTCTGCTGGGAGAACTGCAACAGGGGTAAAGGGCATAACAATGTGCAGGAGGAAGAGAGGAGCTGGAAATGAGGGAGGGAGATGAAAGGAAGTAGCTAGGAGTAAGAGGTGGAATCTAGTGCTGGGGGACTCAATACTAAGAGGAGTTAGGGTAGCAAGGCGGAGAGGCACTCAGATTTGGGTGGATCATGCCAGGAATGATGAAAGGAAAGGGTGGGACAGTCTGTTCTGAAATATGCTAGAAGGGTAGGACAAGTTTCATTTAATTATACATCTTGGGACAAACGACCTGGCTGACAAGACAGTGATATAGTCCAGAGGAGGTTTGAGGAACTAGCACAACTTATGTGAGGGGGCAGGAAGATCAGTAACTTTTTCCGAGATACTCCAGTGCCAAAGGCAAGCACAACAAGAAAGCTGAGAATAGAGGAATTGAATAGATGGCTAAGAACCTGTACGTTGTACTGGGTATGGGCTGTTGGGGGTGGGAGGACCTGGGAGGACACAGTAGTCTTTATGCCAAGGACAGACTACACTTGGAGTGAGGAAGGAAAGAAAGTGTTGAAGCAGAGGATGGAAGAATATATAGAGGAAGTTGGGAGTTTAAACTAGGAGTGGGGGTGGCAGTTGGGGAAGAGATATGCAGAGACCACAGGTTGGGAAATCATATGAGCTTACCTCCATAACAGTGACAAAGGACAAATGGCAAGTACTATTGTGATGCTAGGAAAGGAGGGCAGGATGGGGGAAGAGGGTGGAAGGCTACCATTTAATGTTAGGAGCCTTGGGAGGAAAACTGCAGAGTTGCAGGTTCTCATGGCAGAGGGAGAGGTGGATATTGCAGCCATCACGGAAACATGGGCCACCCAATATAATGATTGGGACCTGTCTGTACCAGGGTACAGTGTTATTTCGTAAGGACAGGGTGACTGAAAAGGAGGGGTGGTACTATATGAAGGAAGGACTGGAAGTGTAAGGAGGAAGGGAGGAGGGTGTACAGAGTCACTTTGGTGCAACCAGGATTCCAAGAATAGGAGTCTTAGAATGGGAGTGCAGGCCACCATCTCAGATGGAGGAGTTAGACAGGGAACTAGCGGGACAGATCAGGAGGACTCCACGAGAAGGTAGTGGTGATTGTGGGGACTTCAACATGCCAGGAGTGGACTGGAGCACCCCAACAACCAGGAACAGAAGGGAGCAGGTACTGCTGGATGCCTTCCAGGACAGCTTCCTGCTGCAAATGGTCAGTGAATCAACCAGGTTAGGGAATACCTTGGACCCTGTGCTGGCAAATGGGGACTTCAGAGAGAACTTCAGTGAGGAACCGTGTCAGGAGTGACCACCACTCAGTATGGCTCACATTGGATATGGGCAAGGAAGGAGGGAATCTGGCACAAGAGTGCTGGATTCAGGAGGGCTGACTTTGGGAGGATGGGGGGAAGTGGTAAAGGGTACCTGGCCAGAATTCAATCTAGTATGGATACTAACCAGAGATGGGAGCCTGGCAAAGTTGGGATAGTGGAGGCAACTAAAACCTTGCTGCAAAGCCCAGAGCAAGAAGGCTAGGGCTAGAAACCAGATGTTTGAGCAAGGAGGTCATGGAAAAGGTAAGGAGGAAAAGAGCTGCTTTTAGGAAATACAAGAAAACAGGGAGGGGGAGGGACAGAGAGGAGTACTTGACAGAATCAAGGAGGTGACAAGGGCAGTAAGGGGAGCCAAAGCATCTACGGAACTCAGGCTGGCACAAGGCATTAAGAAGGGGAGAAGGACTCTTAAGTACACTGTGAGAAAAGGAGCTGTAAGGACCACATAGTAAGGATTAGGAAGGAGGGGGTTGGGCAGAAGCAGGGTACGAGGTCACGGAAGCACTAAATGAGTACTTCTGCTCAGTATTTACTAAAGAGAAGAGGGGTGACAACCAAAGATGGGAGAAATGGCAGACGAGGGGGGAGTGGTGACAGATGGGGAAATCATGGAGGGCAGAGTTCGAGAGGGTTTGAAGGCACTGAGGGTGGACAAGGCACCAGGCCCAGGATGGCATCCACCCCAGGGTACTGAAGGAGTTGGTCAGAGGTCCTGCAGGACCTTGGCAGACCTATTTAATGCCTCACTATATCTGGTGTACCCAGACTGGAGGATGGTTTGATGGTGCCCCTCTACAAGAGTGGCCCAAGGATGAACCCGGGAACTACAGACCAGTGAGCCTCACATCCATCGTGGGTGTTTAATGGAGACTATCTTGAAGGAGAGGTACAGGCCCTCTTAGAGGCCAAAGGACACAGGACAGGACAGCATGGCTTCATGCGGGCCGATCCTGCCAAACCAACCTGGTCGAGTTCCCATGTACTGGGTAACTAGGGCACCTGGACAGGGGACATGCAGTGGATGTCCCATCTGGACTTCAGTAAGGCATCTGACCCAGTGCCCATGGAAGGCTGGGAAGGAAGCAGGCACAGGGCAGGTGCTGCTGGTGAGATGGGTAGGAAACTGGCTGCAGGGAAGGCAACAGAGGGTGGTAGGTGGGGAGCTCACACCCAAGGGCAGTGACGAGCGGTGTCCCACAGGGCTCGTGTTGGGACCAGTGTTGTTTGGGATATTCATTGCAGACATATCATGGGACATCAAGAGCAAGATCAGTCTGTTTGCTGATGATACCAAGGTTATGCGGTGGTGGATGACCTAGGGGATGGCAGTGGTTGCAGGATGATCTGATAAAGCTTGAAACCTGGTCAGACACCAGGCAACTGGGCTTTAATGCCAAAAAAGTGCAAGGTGATGCATTTTGGGATGAAGAACCCAAGGAGGACTTACCAGCTAGGGGAGTGCAGCAGCCTAGACAGAGGAGGAGAAGGATCTGGGTGTGCTCATCAGAGGGTCCAATGAACAACTCTGCACAGTGTAGGAAGGCAGCTGCAAAGGCCAACAAAATGCTGGGTTGTATTGCAAGGGGTATATCCTCAAGGAGGAGGAGGTGATTCTGCCACTGTATAGGTCATTAGTTAGACCACATCTGGGTACTGGTGCAGTTCTGGCGCCCTAGATTCGAAGAGGGACATTGTTACTGGAGGGAGTGCAGCAGAGGGGCTACAAAGATGATCAAGGGTCTGGGGACTTATCATATGAGAGAGGAGGTTGAAGGAGTTGAGCATGTACTCACTGGAGGAGAGGAGAGACAGGGGGACATGATTGAAACCTTTAAATACATGAAAGGAATAAACAAGACAGGTACAGAGGGGCTGTTCAAAGTAAGGAAGGGGAGGGCCACCAGGGGCCATGATATGAGACTGGAGCGAGGAAGGTTCAGGAGGGAGATGAGGAGACACTTTTTTACAGAGAAGGTGGTGGCTGGGTGGAATGCGTTACCTGCAGAAGTGGTATGCAGTGGAACAGTGGACTGCTTCAAACGAGGATGGGACAGGACAAGGGGGAGGGTTAATGAAGGGGAAGGGTGGAAGGGAGGGGCAGCTGCAGAATAAGGGGTGATAGCTGCACATTCGAGCAGACTTTATAGACCTCTAGGCCTTTATCTGCTGGCAAATTTCGTATGTTCGTATGTTCGTATTGGATCTATCCAGAAGGCTGTCTATTACCAGATTAAAGTCACCTCCCATGAGCAACTCAGGATTGTCATATGATATATCCATGAGTTTTTGTGAAATAGAATAAAAAAATTCTGGAGAATCCTCATTGGGACCATATATATCTGCAAGGATCAGGGGGCCATAGGGTGTAGAGACCTTCAGAATGATCCACCTACCATCTCCCCCTCTGTAAACCTCTTTAGCCTGCCATTGCAGTGATTTATGTAACAAAATGGATACACCTCCATTTGGCCGATTTTGCCATGCAAATGAGCTTCTGCACCTACCCAATCCCTCACCAACTTCACAGCTCTTTGAACTTAATTTAGTCTCTTGTAAAAAGCTTAATTTGGGTGATCAATTTTAGCTGGAACAGTACCGCTTTCTTTATGGAAGAATTCAAACCCTGACATTCCAAGTAGTGATTGTGATATCTGAAAACTTAGCCATTGTCAGGATGTTTCATTTTGTGTGCCAACAACTATAAATAAACACTGGTGCTAAGAGTGTTAGCTGAAAGCTAATATGAATATTCCAATAAATAAATAAGGTCCCAATTCTAACTTAAGCAGCCCAACAGGCCTAAACAGGGCCATAACATGTTCCCTGCAGGTCCTACTACACACTGAAATCACTTTTATAACTATCGGTAAACCTGATAGGACAACGAAGAGAAAAGGAAACCTATATACCACCCTGGGGTGTCCTTGATGTTCCCAGAGTACCAACGCAATCCAGGGGGTTAGGTTAGGTGAGTTAAAGAGCAGCTCCTCGGCTGAAAGGTAGGTCAGCATGCTGAATGGACGCTGAGGTGCCTCACCAAGGACAGAGTGGAGGGTGTAGCCTGTTTTCTACCAGGGAGGAGGCAAATGCACCATCGACTCCCAATGGCCCAAGACTATCCCCGGGGGTGGGGGGGAGTGCGAATAACCTGTGGGATTAGGGTCGCACAAGGAGGACAGCACTGTAAGTGCATCTCTAGCCATCAAAAACATTGTAAAGGGGGTGCCAGTCTCCATATCCTGAAACAAACACACCCACACCAGCCCCTAAACTAGCTTTCACCAATGGTAGAAAGAGCAGGAGAGCCAGAATGTATTGAGAATTATAATGACATTAAGATTCTTCCAGCTTAGTAAAGAAAAAGAAAATAAGTACTTCTACCGGAAATGGTAGGTGCAATTAACTATACATTGCATTGTCACAAATACTGTCACCATGGTGATATCATTGTAATATCAGGGCCCTAGGGTGTAGAATGAGAGAAACATCTCAATCTAGACAACCCTTGAAATATAGTGGCCTACTAACACCAGTGGGTTTGTGCCTGAAATAACTCCATAGTAAACCTTCTAAGCTTACATTAGCTCCCAATAAGTCCTCTAGGCTTTAACATATTCCATAGGGCAACATCTCTCAGACAGCCCACATTCTATAGATTCACTCTACTCACATGAGAGCTATCCCCTGAGTGCCAAAGCACCTTATGTGTACAAGGCAGCAGCCCCGATCTCGTGGAGAAGCCTTGGGGATTAAAAATCCCAGAAAGTTACAGGTCACATGTCAGGGCTTGTAATATGGAGCCAAATCAAAACCTCTCACCTGAAATCATGCAGGAACCTGCTGGCAATTAAAAACTAAACAGAACGAAGGGGTGACAACCACTGATGCTACATAGTGTAGTAGCAGGGCTACCCTGTAAAGCGCGTAACAGCAATAACTCCTCAATGGAGGAGATTAACATAAAACTAGGAACCCAACTACTTACATTTTAATTGCAGATCAGGCCGGACTGTATACGGCACATTTAATCCAGGCCTGAACGTCATTTGCGAGTCGTGGAGAGCGAGCAGTGCAGCTGGAGAAGGAATGGAGAAAAGGGGCTGGGGCTCACAGTAATGGGGACTCGGTGTACATCGCACAAGGCGGATGTTACGGCCTGGCCCTAGGAAATGAGGCATTACACCGAGGACAAGCTAGGAAAGCCCTGGATTTCCAGCTGCCCCATATACCACAGCAAAACATTTGACAAAATTACATAACCCTGGGACCTTTACCCATCTTGCAGCTTCACCAATAAAGACTTTGAGCTCCTGTCCTCCCATGGACTCTGAAGTTCAACTGCCCAGTCTGTCTCGGCGGGAGTTTCCTTCAGCCAGCCCTCGGCATTGTCCAGGCGGAGTACATCTTCATGGCTGGTGCTTCTGTTGGACATAACCAGGGCTGCTGGCAACAAATCTCTGAGTGGCTCATATCTGTTGGACAGCTTCACAGGCGTGGAGTAGGTGGAGGAGCCATTGCTCCCTGAAGCCAGTGGGACCTGCTGCTGGCTCCTCGAGCAATTCCTTCATGGTTTCTCAGTAGAAGACAGAGAGGGCTTCCCCGACTTGCCAGGCGCTTTCTTTCATTGTCTACCCCATGCTGCTTCTGCCACTTGGGTCTTCCAGCTGGCACTGGGGGGGGAGGGTGTAGAGTTTCGGCCCTGAGAGCCTTCAGGAGGAGCAGAGGTATCCATGAATGACGTGGCATCACCACGAGGTGGAGGGGTGGACTTTCGTTGCGGCCCAGCTTCACCACCGATGTCCTCCAAGAAGAGTTCTACCTCAGCCGGGGAGTTAAAGGTAAGCTGCTCACCCTTATACAGTACACATAGTTGCAAAGGGTATCTTAGAGAGGTCAAAAGGTTTAACTTGTAAAGGGCCTGCTTTACCAGACCATAGGCTCTATGTCTCCGGGATAAGTCACATGAATAGTCCTGGAATATCTGAATGGGAGTCCTGTCCCATCGCAGCATTCTGAGGTCTCTAGCAGCTTTCAGACATAGTTCTTTAACCAGGTATCTGGCAAATTTACACAGTATTGGGTGAGGACGGTCCCCAGGCTGAGGTTTTGGGGTTAGTGACCTGTGGGTCCTCTTTAGCTCCAAGGAGGGGTTGTTCAGTTTAAGCATTCTGGAAGAGAAGTTTGCAAAAGAGATCATATCTGGGCCTCAGTCCTTCTGGGAGCCCCATAATCCAAATGTTTTTTCTTCTCCCTCGATTTTCAAGGTCATCAAACTTGGCCAGTAGATACTGTATCTGGTTATGATGGTCCCTAGTTTGGAGAAATTGGTCATGTAGGATTTGGTCTTGCTGTTTCATTTGAAGTTCAGTATCCACCACTCTGGAGGTTAACTTCTCAACGTCCTTTTTATGTTAGCTTGCGCGCATGCGCAAGGAATGTTTTGGGAGAGTAGCACATTTTGGAGGCGTGCCTCTCCTGTTCAATCCACTGCTCCGCTGAGCAGGCATGGCGGGTCTCTGGCACTAATGGGTGCGAGCATGTATGACAGCTGTGGTCTTCGCCTCAAAGAAAAAACACTGCTGTCACACAGCGCTAGGCCTCACCCCCAAAGCTTTGGTGCCATGCTAGAGCCCACCTCAGCGGGCAACCGCCCTTGGCGTCTTCTGCCGACGGGTGCCCAATCCCCGCCGGCTCCACGCCCCCAAACGCCTAGTGGTGCCACGCTGGGAGCCCACCCAGCGTGGCAAACGTCCCCGATCGGTTTTTTTTTGTTTGTTACCAGAAATAAAAACGGTCCCACGGCGCTTCTCCCTGAACCCCTTCCTACAACCCGCACTCACCCACTGCGCACTCCTGTTTTCCCATACCCCTCACCCCATACTTACCTCCGGAGCTCGCGCGAATGATTCGTGGACCGGGAATACGCCTGCACTTTTCAAAGCCGACCGCGAGCTGAGGAAATGCCGTAAGCTGTATAATGGGCTAGATAGGGGTTTTCAACTTTATTGTGATATTCAAGCATTTTGGAATTTTGCACCAATTTCAACATGGTTTGGACTTTTCTCATGATGATGTCATGTCATGACGTTATTCAGCCCGGCGGGTGATTTTGCAGTCACTGCATGAAATCACCTTCGGGCCCGAATAACGCCATGACAGTGACATCATTCATGAGAAGGGGTCCTAAACTCCATGTTGAAAATTTGCAAAAATTCCTAAAATGACTGTTTTATTAGCGCAGCTAAGCAGTTCCCAAGCGCAGGCTCGTAAGTTCGTGAATCTCAATATTTTACCCAGATTTTAACATTGCTATTTTACCACACCTCCTTAGAGCAGTATAGCTGTCATTTTTCACATCCTTCCCAAAATGTGTTTCCTCCATGTGAGTGTACAATGGCACAGTCGGTGTGCGAAATCAATGTATGGGACACATTAAGAAAATCACTGTGACACTGTTCATTAGCAGAGGTCTTAAAATGGCTGTGTTGAAAATTTGGTGAAAAAATTCCTAAAAATGACTGTTTTACGTGTTCATTGCGCAGTTCCTATGCATGCTCGTAAGTTTGCGAATTTTCAATATTTTCACTCCAGATTTTCAACATTGCCATTTTACCACACCTCCTTATGAGCAGTGCAGCTGTCATTTTTCACATCTTGCCCAAAATGTGTTTCCGCCCATGTAGCGCACAATGGCACAGTCGGTGTGCGAACTCAGTGTATGGGACACATTAAGAAAATCACAGTGTCACTGTTCATGAGCAGAGATCTTAAAATGGCTATGTTGAAAATTTGGTGAAAAGTTCTAAATAACTGTTTTACTTAGCTGCATAAGCAGTAGCAACCCCACGCACGCTGTAAGTTTGCGTAATTTTCAATATTTTCACTCCAGATTTTCAATATTGTCATTTTACCACACCTCCTTATGAGCAGTACAGCTGTCATTTTTCACATCTTGCCCAAAACGTGTTTCCGCCCATGTAGCGCACAATGGCGCAGTCGGTGTGCGAACTCAATGTATGGGACACATTAAGAAAATCACAGTGACACTGTTCATGAGCAGAGGTCTTAAAATGGCTATGTTGAAAATTTGGTGAAAAATTTCCTTAAAATGACTGTTTTACAAGCGTGCGTTGCGCAGTTCCTACGCACGCTGGTAAGTTCGCGAATTTTCAATATTTGCACTCCAATGACTTCCAAATACCTAAACAGCACATAGAAGCAAGCAACATTCGGCATTGACAAATGCTTGTTTATTTTTGCATTCGCTTGCATGCATGTGCAAGGAACGTTTTGGGACAGTACGACTTTTTGAAGGTGTGTGACTCTCCTGTCCAATGCAGTGCTCAGTGTAACGTATGCAACCCTACTGCACCAATGGATGCATGAGCTGTCTATGACAGCAGTTTGGCTGCAGTGGTCTTCGGTTAAAAGAAAAGCACCACTGCAATTAGCGGTGGTAACGTGTGTGTATTTAGCATATTGACGTTACCCTTTTCCCTCTGGCTGCTAATAAAATCCCTCCCACTTCCTCCCTCTGCTGCCGTCAACCCTGCTCCCTTGTTATTGCCCCCACCAAACACATTGTATGTGCAGACGAAGTGCACAGTCCTCATTGTCTCCAGGCCCCCCCCCAACAAACACCCAGGTGTCATACTGGGAGCCCACCCCAGCATGCCCATTGTCCCTGTAAATGGGAAAACTGTCCCGCAACATTTTTGGTTTTTTTAAAACCTGTGAAAACAGAAAATCATCCCTCGCTGTGTCTTGTGCCCCTTCCCCGAACCCACACCCACCCTCTGCATACCCCACCTCCCCCTCACCCCATACTTACCTCCGGAGCCTGGCGCAATGATCTTCAGTGGAGTGGGAACACGTCTGCACTCTTGAAAGCCGAATGCAAACTGAAGAAATGACGGTAAGCTGTATAATGGCATAAATGTGTTTTTTTTTCAACTAATTTGGCTATCTCGGGCATTTTTGCAAATTTTGGAACCACATTTTCAACAGGGTGTTCTTGGGACCCCACCTCATGAATTCAGTTACTGTCATGTGAGTTATTCGGTCCCCAAGGGTGATTTCGTGGTCACTGCACAAAATCACCTTTTGGGATTGATTAACTAAACAACAGTGTCACTGTTGATGAGGTGGGCTTCCAAAATCTTATGTTGCAAATTTGGTGAAAAAATTTCAAAAAATGACTGTTACGAGCGTGCGTTGCACCGTTTCCATGCACACTCATAACTTCCAAAATTTGAAATATTTTCACTCCAGATTTTCAACACTGGCATTTTTTCACACCTCCTTATGAAGAGTACAGCTGACATTTTTCACATCCTGGCTGAAATGTGTTTTTGCACATCCAGTGCACAATGGTGTGGTCACAGTGAGAAATCAATGCTCAGGACAGATTATGAAAATCACAGTGACGCTGTTCATGAGCAGAGGTCCCACAATGCCTATGTTGAAAATTTGGTGACAAAAGTCCACAAAATGACTGTCATGAGCGTTCATTGCGCAGTTTCCATGTACGCTCGTAAGTTCGAGAAATTGTTGTATTTTCACTCCAGATGTTCAACATTGCCATCCCTTCACACCTCCCTATGAATGCTCCAGCTGTCATTTTTCACATCCTGCCCGAACTGTGTTTTTGCACATGTGGAGCACAACGGTATGGTCGCTGTGGGAAATCAACGCTCAGGACAGATTAACAAAATAACAGTGGGACTGTTCATCAGCAGAGGTCTCAAATGCTTTTATGAGGTGGGGGTAACAAAAAGGTCATGCTGAAAATTTATTGTGCAAATACCAGCAATCGCACAGGGCATTAGTGTAAAGCACCATACGTGCCAAACACCACTGCAAATACCTGCAAGCGAACGTTCGGCATTGACAAATGCTTGTTAGTGTTAGAGGTGGTGGAAATGAGTGCTGCTGTATCCAATAATACTTTGTTTAGCATAGAGGTAATATTACCCAGTTCTTGGTCCACTGCCTAAGTAAGCGGGATCTGAGGCTCATTAGAGTGGGCCATCTTCTCTCTTGGAACTGCTCCCCTGTGGAGCCTGATGGTTTGCAAATGTCTTACAGGCCTGGGGTAGCAATGAGAAAAATCTTCAACAGACAATAAAATGGCAATCCCTTGTCCGATTTACTCACTTTAGGTAGATTTAGCTTCAGCTCGATGTACAGAATGCAAATCCGGAGAAATATCCTGGAGATATGGGTGTTGAGAATTCAGATGTAACAGGATGGATAAGAGTGGAACTGCAGCAGCTTAGTTACGCAGCTTCCATCTTGGCTGGTTAGCTCTGCCCCCCAAGTCCCTCTCTTCCTTAACAACTTCCAACAGCTCTCCCACCAACCTGTAGCTTGCTCCAGGGTTTCTGCTCCCCACATGCATGATTTTGCATTTCTTTGCACTGAACTATTGTTGCCATGCAACTGACCATCTCTCCAACCGTTTCAGGTCCTTTCTCATCCTTTCCACCCTCTCCGGGGTATTCACCCTGATGGATATCTTGGTGTCATCTGCAAACAGGAAAACCTTTCCCTCCAGCCTATCTGCAATGTCACTGATGAAAACATTAAAGTGGACTGGCCCCAGAACTGACCCTTGAGGTACCCCACTGGTCACCTCCCTGTCCTCTGATTGGGTTCCTTTTACCACTACCTTCTGTTTTTGGTCCTTTAACCAATTTTCAATCCAGTTTACCACCTTGTGTCCCATCCCCAGGCTTCCTAGCTTGTTGACCAGTCTCCTATGTGAGATGGTATCAAAGGCTTTGCTGAAATCTAGGTAGGCAATGTCAACAGTCCCTCCTCCCCCCTTGATCTACTGCCTTTGTCACCCAGGCAAAGAAATCTATTAGATTAATTTGACAAGACCGTCCTGTGGTGAACCCATGTTGCCTGGGATCCAACATCCCCATGATTTCTAGGTGCTCTACTATTCTTTCTTTGAGGAGTGTCTCCATTATCTTTCCTACAGAGGCTAGACTAACTGGTCTGCAGTTCCCTGTATCTTCTTTACTACCACTCTTGTGAAGAGGTACAACATTTGCCCTTTGCCAGTCCTCTGGGACCACTCCAGTGTCTAGGGAATCACTGAACAGGGCTGCCAGAAGGGCTGCCAATTCAATTCTCAGTTCCCTTAAGACCCTGGGATATATGCCACCTGGACCCATGGCTTTGTCCACCTTTAGCTTTTTCAAGCTCTTCTAGGACCCGCTCCTCTGTGAACAGACTGGTGTTTACCTCCTTTTCCTCTGTTCCTTTAAATTCTAGCTGTGGGCCCTGCCCATGCACTTCCACAGTGAAAGCTGAATAGAAATATTCATTCAGGATTGCTGCTTTCCCCCCGTCTCCCTCCACTCTCTGTCCCCTGGCTCCTCAAAGCTTAGCTACTCCCCCCTTTGCCTTCCTTTTCTCACTAATGTACCTAAAGAATGTCTTGTCTCCCTTTGTAATCGCTTGAGATATTCTTTCCTTGGTTTTTGCTTTAGTGCTTCTCACTGCTTTTCCTGCCTGCTTCAGGCACTTCTGGTACATTTCCCTGTCCTTGTATCTTTGTGTCTCCTTATACTTCCTGAAGGCTAGCCTCTTGGCCCTTACCTTTTTGGCCAGCCCCCTTGAAAACCAAAGTGGTTTTCTTCTCTTTTTCCCCCTTGTCTATTGACCTAACACATTGTTTTGTGACCTCCGCTATGGCCTCCTTGATGTGTGTCCAGTTCTCCTCAATGACCCCCCATCCCCCTTTTTTGCAGTGTTTCCCTAAGCTATAGTCTCATCCTGGTAAAGTCTGCCCTTCTGAAGTATAAGACTCTTACCTTTTTATGGGTTGACTGAATCCCTGTGTCCACCTTGAACCACACCATATGGTGATTACTGGACCTTAGCTGACCTTCCGCCTTGAGCCCTGTTATCCTGTTCCCATTGGTCAGTACCAGATCCAGAATTGCTCAGTCTCTGGTAGGTTCCTGCACCAGTTGCCTAAGGTCATCCCCCTCAAGGGAATAAACGAAGTCCCGTGCCCTGGCTGAGGCCCCTGCTAGGATGGACCAGTCTATTTCCAGCATGTTAAAGTCTCCCGTCAGCAGTACTTCCCCTTTTGCTGCCATGTCATGCATATTTTCCAGCAGCAGTTAGTCAATTTCTTCTCCCTGAGCTGAGGGTCGGTAAATGACCCCTGTGCAAATGGCTGTTCTATGGCCTGGCTCAAGGGTGACCCAAACTTCCTCTGTTTGCTCATGCTTATTCTGAATTTTGGTTGCCTTGATGCTTTCTTTGATGTAGAGGGCAACCCCCACTCCCCTTTTTCCTTTCTCTGTCTTTTCTGAACAGGGCATAACCCAGTACACTTAGGTCCCAGCTGTGGCTCCTGGCTTACCATGTTTCGGTTATGGCTGCTATGTCCAGATCAGCCTCCGTCATTACAGCCATCAGGTCTGAGACCTTGTTTCCCAGACTGCAGGCATTTGTGTGCATGACTTTCCCTGGAAAGTGGCATCCTCTCAGCCCATCCTTGTGTTTAGCCCCTTGTTTCATCCTACTATACCTGGCATATTCTATGTGATGCTTCCCTTTTACTACCTTTGTTAATGCTATCATCTGACCCTGTGTGCAGCCTTTCCTGTCCTGTGGTACTGGTACACAGCTCCCTTGCCAGAAACAATCAGCCCCAAGATCCTCCCTCTTGTACTGTTCCCCTGACTTCTATCTGCTGCAAAAAAGATAAAGTACAAGGTTAGATCCCCCCTTTCTGACCCCGAAGCTGCTGTGCCGCGGGCTGAGACTAAAGAAACACATAGAATTTAAAAGCAAGTCCCCTACAATCTGATTCCTTGTACTTACTGCTGTTGAAGGTAGAGACCCACCCACTTAGAAACAACCAGAACCTTCCAGAAACTGAGCAGCAAACAAAATCTTCTAGGAGGCAGGGGTACGTCATGCTGACACTCTGCTGTTTCAACTGTTGGTATTAATAATGTGGCATCAACCTTGGGGAATTTTCCAGCGTCATTCTTTGTTATGGTGAATGCATCTGTTTTTTGCCTTTTTGCATCTACTATCTGCTTATGTATCCCCCCCACCCCATTACATCCCACCACTGTTTGGGTGTGGCGGAGGGGCTATATGCAAAACTGCATTCAGTTTCCAACAATTTGGCAGCATGTGTACAGCACAGGATGCAGCTTGTGTCAGAGGCTAAGTTAGACTTATTCTAAAGAAATGGTCAAGCTGATGTTTGTGGCCAGGGCCACTGTGTGCAGGGGTATCTGCACCAGCATTGTCTCGACTGGCCTGTGCCTGCAAGTAGTGCAGTGAAACTGCATCATAGCACCACGTATTCCAAGTCTTGTGTCTGCTTCACCTAAAACAATTGATTTATATTGTATAGCCCAGCTTAGATGCAACATCTAATTTCCAGCGGAGTCCTGCTTGTTGCCATTTCCATATCTGGGAGGACTTTAGCAATGGGGGAGGGGTTAGTAACTGACTCGAAGTAACAGTGCAAGTATTTATCTATGAACTTGTGACCCCTTGGTTCCCAAGTCTGTGCCCTAGGCCACACTCTGTGCTCTTGTCTTTGTTTGTATCCATTTAAGCCTCTTTGAAGCAGATACTTGGCTTTCCATGAATTGTATTACCTCATCATGGGACCGCATGGTTGGTGTTTGCTCTGCTGCTGTAACTTTTGGTCAGCATCCGTTTTTCCGCCCTTGCCACTTTCAACTATTTTTTTCTGTGCTCTACACCACACTGCCTCCCTGCATCCAGGATACTTTTCCAAGGGACTACATTTGCCTTATCGCACCTGGATGCAGATTCTTGGAAAATTACCCTGGAAGCAAGGAGGGCACAGGGCTTGGACTATTCTGCCTGCTGTAATGTTAGTGTTACTATTCAGTGCTGACAGCAGTGGTTCAGCCTATATAATGGAGTGTTTAAATTTTCTGTCTTAATGGACAAGACATAAATTAATGTTTTTAGAGCTGAAGGATTTAGTCTAGTAAGCCCTGTAATTTTACTGTTACCAGTAAAAATTATCTGGTGTATGTGCTTTGTTTGTATACCCTTAATTTTGTTCTAGGAATACGACATTTAATTTTTTAACTTCTCCATGGTAATATGGGCTGACTTTAATAAATAATTCTAATTTTACATATTGTTTATTGGCATTTTTACACAACTAGCTACTTTAAATTTACTGGAGTATTTTCTAGACATTTACATAGAAACATAGAAGTTGACGGCAGATAAGGACCGCAAGGCCCATCCAGTCTGCCCATTTCTTTTTCTACCTTATAAATGTGCCATCGGCCTTTGCTCTGTCAGTGACCTATCTATTCATAGTCATTTGTATTGCTCCCTTATGCCTATCCCATGCCTGTTTGAAGCCCTGCACTGTATTCATAGCCACCACTTCTTGTGGTAAGCCATTCCATGCATCTACCACCCTTTCTGTGAAAAAGAATTTCCTCACATTCCCCTTAATCGGCCTCCCTCTAATCTCATGCTGTGTCCTCTTGTCCTGCTATTTTTCTTATATTTAAACATGTTAGACTCTTTCACCTTGTTTATGCCCTTAAGGTGTTTAAATGTCTCGATCATATCACCTCTCTCCCTCCTTGCTCAAGGGTATACATATTGAGCTCCGTTAATCTGTCCTCATATGTCTTCTGATGCAGTCCCTGCACCATTTTGGTTGCCCTTCTCTGGACTGCCTCAATTTGGTTAATGTCCTTGTGAAGGTGTGGCCTCCAATACTGCACGCAGTACTCCAGATGGAGACCTAACCAATGTCTTGTACAGAGGGATTATTACCTCCCTCTTACGACTTGTGATACCCCTACTAATACACCCTAACACCCCCCTAGCCTTACCTACTGCTTTAGAGGTCTGCTTGATGATTTTAGGTCATCAGTGATGATGATGCCCAAGTCTCTTTCTTCCTTTGTGATCTAGTAGCAACTCCCTCCCAGCCTATAAGTGGCTTCAGGGTTTCTCTTCCCTATGTGCATGATTTTGCACTTCTTTGCATTAAATCCAGTTGCCACTCTTCTGACCATTCTGCTAGTTTATCCAGATCTCTTCTCATTCTGCCCACCCCATCTGGATCATCTACTCTGTTGCAGATCTTGGTGTCATCTGCAAACAGACAAGCCTTACCCTCTAGTCCATCTCTGAGGTCACTAATGAAGATGTTGAATAGGACTGGCCCCAGGACTGATCCCTGAGGTACCCCACTTGTGACTTGCATCTCTTCTGACTGTATACCATTTACCACCACTCTCTGTTTTCTGCCAGTCAACCAGTTTGCCACCCAGTTGACCAACTTGACCCACCCCGAGCCTACCTAGCTTATTTATCAATCTTCTATGTGGAACAGTGTCAAAAGCTTTGCTGAAGTCAAGGTAGGCGACATCAACTGCCCCCTTGGTCCACCACTCTGGTTACCCAGTCAAAGAAATCTATGAGATTAGTTTGACAGGACCTTCCTTTGTAAACCCATGCTGTCTTGGATCCTGTGCCCCTATGGATTCCAGGTGTTGCACTATCCTTTCCTTAAGGAGTGCCTCCATAATCTTGCCCACTACTGAGGTAAGACTGACGGTCTGTAGTTCCCCGCCTCCTCCCTGCTACCACTCTTGTGGGTGGGATCACATGAGCCCTTCTCCAGTCTTCTGGGACCTCTCCTGTGCTCAGAGACTCACTAAACAATTCTGCTAATGGCTCTGCTAGTTCCTCCTTTAGCTCCTTAAGTACCCTGGGATGTATGCCATCAGGTCCCATTGCCTTATCCACCCTGAGCTTAGCAAGCTCTTGTAGGACCCTTTCTTTTGTGAAGGGAGTAGTGCTCACCTCCTCCCCTGTGTCCATGATGCTGAGCTGTGGGCCCTGCCCTACCTTCTCTTCAGTAAATACTGAGCAAAGTATCTATTTAGGATAGATGCCTTTACAGGGTCCTCCTCCTCACATGCTCCCTTTTCTCCATTAAGCTTAGCAATACCCCTCTGGACTTTCTCCTTTCACTAATGTATCTATAGAAAGTCTTGTCACCTTCTTTACTGTTCGTGCTAGTGTTTCCTCAGTTTGGGACTTTGCCTGCCTTACTGCCTTACCTGCTTCCCTTAGGCAGTTTGGTATGCCTCCCTATCTTCATCCCGCTGTGTTCCTTATATTTTCTGAAGGCCAGCCTTTTGGCTCTGACCTTTCTGCTACTGTATTTGAGAACCAAAGTGGTTTCCTTCTTCTTTTGCACTTCCTTTTCTGTCTAACACCATGGGATGTTGCTTCAAGTATTGTATCCTTAATGCTTGCCCACTTTGCCTGTACCTCCTCACCTGTGTTTCTTTTGCCAGGGCTAGCTTAACTCTGTTGGCCATCTTATCAAAGTCAGCTCCTCTGAAGTCCCATATTTTTGCTTTGGAATGGGATGATTTAGATGTAGTAGCCAAATTGAACCATACCATGTGATGGTCACTGGCCCCAGGTGACCTTCTACCTGGAGATCTGTGATCCCTTCTTTGTTAGTCAGTACTAGATCTAGGATAGCCCTGTCTCTTGTGGGTTGCTGTACCAGTTGTTTGAGGCCCTCCCCTGCAGGGAATCCACTATGAGTCTAGTTCTGGCAGATGTTCCTGCTGGTATTGACCAATCTGTATCTGGCATGTTGAAGTCTCCCATTATCAGAACCTCCCCTTTAGCTGTCATGTTTTGTATATCTTCTAACAGTAATGTGTCTATGTCCTCCCTCTGGTCTGGGGGCCTGTAGACAACCCCAGTTCTTATGGCTGTCCCATTTCCTGTTTCCAGGGTGACCCTTTCTTTTCTGCTCCTATCAACAAGTGCCATACAACCTAAAGTAGGGTTACCAGATTTGTGGACACCAAAAGGGGGACACCATCTACCAGTAAGACCTGCCCTCACCACTCCACCCTCTCAGGTTGGGGTCAGACTCTCAAATGGAGGTACAGCTGTTGCCTAACTGTATTTTACAGGGTCAACCACTCCTCAAAGACCAGGATTTGTCTCAACAGCAATCAGTGAACAGAAGGACGATCACCAGAATCAGACAGATCATTAGACAGATCAGACGCACATATCAGCAGAACAATATTTAACAAAAAAAAAAATGTTCTAGTAAGCTCAGCAACCATGCATCATCCCCCTCCCCCCACAGCGATATATTTATTTGAGCAACAGCAGCATATGGTCTGGATCCCTACTTGCCAAATAAATTATTGGGCTGACATGATGACAACAACCTTACCCCCCCCAAAGCGATGTTACATTAGAGCTGAGCAGAGCAGTCAGTGAGTATGGTGGTGACCCTGTCTCTGCAATCATCAGCTTCTCACCAACCAATTGGGCTGCTGCAACTTTCCACAATCCGGGGCTGGCCTCTGCTGGTGCTGAAAACTCGAGTTCAGCCACACAGCACGCACAGGCCTCAGTCTGTCCATTGGGACCGTCAACATGGGCAGGTTATGACTATGGACTACTCCACTAACTCGGATGTTGCTATGTCTCTCAGACAGTCACAAGCAGGGCAGGGAAAAGTCCGGTCCAGCAGTAGGGATCGGATGTTGTTGGAATGAGTTTTTGAGGATCAGAAGTCTACTGTACTCTGGAAACAAACTTTAACTTGGGCTAGGATCGACATGTTACCATCGCCGGTGACTTTTCACTGGGCTGCTGGCTGCAGTTAACAGTCAGGAGTTCCACAGTGGGTCCATGTTTCCTGCATGCTAACTAAATCCCATGCGCAGGTGAAAGGTGATGTCACAGTCATGCGCAGTCATAGCAGGCTGGACAGCGCATGACAGGAATCAGGATGAGCATTCTTCTGTGTTTTTTTCTGCAGCTGCTTTTGGGCTTGGCACTGAACTAGTTGTTGTATTCTGTTGCCAAGCAACCACCAGCTGAAGTTCTAAACTGCAAGTGCACGACAGGGGACCACTTGCAGTTCAGGATGATTGCTTGGCAACAGACAACTAGTTCAATGTGAATCAGATGCCAAGCCGAAAACCCAGACAAAACAGCATTTAAAGAAAAATCCACCAGGATGAAAAATTCACACCTTAAAAGAGGACATGTCCAGGTAAAACCGGACGTCTGGTAACCCTAAAAATTGGGCCTAACACCTCCTGCTTTAATATACTGCTTCTGAGCTGTCTCCAACCAGTACAACACCAGGAACATGGCCAAGAATGCCCCTAAGTCTACTTTCCAGTGTAGTCAGCTAGGAAAGCAGTTATTTACTGTCAGGGCTGCTAAATGGTTAAATGAATTGCCTGATACACTGCTGAATCTCCCCAAGTTTAATCAATCTAAGAGATGTTTGCTGTCGGCCTTAGCAATCCAATGCAACTATAACCATTAAACTGTTTTATTTGGCTTCTCACTGTATATAACCTTTAACTTTTTATGCAATGAACACTATAGATTTTTTTCCAAAACTATATGTAATTGGTCTGCCTTAAGTTCTTTGAGCATGACTCGATTGCCTTTCCTCTGGAACTGCTTATTGTACTTGTATTTATGTAACTGTGTATTTGATGTGAAACCTTTGTAAAGGTGCACTTGTACTCAAAGGTAATCACCAAAGTCTTCAATAAATAAATAAAAGAAATAGGAATGTAGTTCAGCATAAGACATAACTACTGTACAGTACAAACCTAAATGAGCTATTGTTTCTCTGCCCTTACATGAGAAATAACACATTACTGGGTGTACATAATGTTGGTCTGGCACATGCCCCAGGGTGCAAGTGAGGCATGAAACACAGCCAGCTACCTCTGCACCCAGAAGAAAGGAAATAGAACACAGAAACATAGAATTTGTCAGCAGATAAGAACCACTTGGCCCACCCTCTCTGCTCATTTTGTCCTTGCCTATACTGTCACTGCAGACCCTATTTGATCTCTGGCTATCCCTCATTTCCAGCACATGCAGGAGAATGTTATTCCTTGGAAGTTTTTGTTTGTCTTTAGGAAATGGACACAAATGCCAACTACAAGAATAAGCCCATTTTAATGGACTTAGGCTTTTATAATACATTTTCTGCATAGGATGTGATTACATTACAAATACAGTGCAGGATTTTTATTTCTCATTTTGTAGCTTATTTCAACAGGGATGTAGTTTTTCCTGCTCTGCTTATTTGCTCAGTAACTGGCACGCAAATTACCCAGGGTTCAATGAGGCAGTGGACAAGATAAGACCTGATCACCTACCAAGCACTATACAGTGGTGCCAGCCAGAAAGCAATGCAGTATCACAGATTCCTACATGATAGCAGGGATTAACTGTTACTGACATTGCACTGTTTCCTGCAGTACCTCTGCAAAATTCTGCAGTATTCTGCATTGCATCCTGTTGGGCTCCACTGTACAATATACAAAGCATGCTCTAAGTGTGCATCAGTTGCTCACAGTTTTGTGGCTCGTCTCTTTCCTTACAGGGATTTCATTAACGAATTCCCTTAGGTACCTTTAGTCTAGGAAAACTGAATCTCTGCAGCACCTCCAGAGGTTGAACCCTCACCAGGGTGGGTTCCTTTGGTTACACAGCCAAGCTCCAAGGCATCTCGTAAGGGTAGAAGTCCCAGTCATGGGTCAAAGAGTGTTAGCCCAAACCTTCATTGTAAAATCATTCCAACATACTTACTCAGTTACCTGATAAGCCAATGAACCACGATGTGGTGACACTGCTTGCCACCAATGCTCCAGTCCTCCAAGGTGCTTAAAGAATTTAAAACTCTTTGTCTCATAGGTTTAATAGAAAATTAGGTGAAAGCCCATTGAGATTGTTTGTCACTATCTCAATGAATTATAACCTTCAATTCCTTTAATGTTCATGTGATAGTCCAAATTATTTTTGAAATTTGCTAGGGTCTCACAGCTCACTATGTCTTATGGGTGCACATTCCACGCCCTTACCAACCTCTCTGTGAACGAAGATCCCATCTTTTCAGTTTTGTGTAGTTAACAGTTCTCTAAGCTGCAAACTCTTACACTTTACCTTTCATTTTTTGGTCCTCACTGTATGGTTTAGACATCCCATCAGTCCAATGTTTTTCACTGCCCTGATAACTAAGATGAGATCCCCTCTTATTGTTCTCCTGTCCAGTTTAAATAAATCAAGTTCCTTAGTTATTTCTTCATAATTCCTTCCATTCATGCCTCTCACTAGCCTAGTTACCCTCCTCTGCACTGTCTCCAACCCTTTGTTCTGAGGTGCCCATCCTGTACGCAGCAACGATATTGCCTCCCACACTGTTGGTCCTAACGTCCTAGGACATTGTCACATGGTTAATGGGACATCATAGGACATTGCCACATGGTTAATGGGACATCATAGGACATTGTCACATGGTTAATGGGACATCATAGGACATTATCACATGGTTAATGGGACATCATAGGACATTGTCACATGGTTAATAGGTGTGATGCCCATTCCCCCTCTCCTGCATTGTACATTGAAATGTTGCAGCACACCAGTAATGCTTATAAAGTCAAATATTCAGCTACAAATAGGAAATTAGTTATAAAACCATTACTTCCTTTTAGCACTGTATAATGTATTAGTAATTCTTTTCAGTTAAGAAACCCCTTCTCCAGTCCAGGCTGCAGCCGAGTCTCAGCCTAATTAACTGACTTAGCCCCAACCAAGCCTATACTGTAGTGCCAGTACAATCAAGCTTTGGCTTTAGCCCTAGCCCAGGTCCCGGACCAGCAACAGCTCTAGCTCAGCCTAGTACTGACTCAGCCCCAGCCCAGCCCTGACTCTACCCTGACCCAGCCCATTCTGACAGAGCACTGCCCTGACTCAGAGCACTCTTCATATCCAGCTCAGATTCAGCTTCAGCGTCAGCCCTGACTTAGCCTGATCCCCAGACCCAGCTCAGATTCAGCCTCAGCATCAGCCTTAGCTCTGAGTCAGCCCCAGTCCCTGACCTGACTAAGATTCAGCCTCAGACTCTGCCTTGACTATGCCTCAGCCCCACCTCTGACTCTGACTCAGCCTGAGCTCTGACACAGCCTCAGCCTTGACTCAGCCTCAGCCCCAGCTCCCTCAACTCAGCCTCAGTCCCAGCCCTGACTAAGATTCAGCCTCAGACTCAGCCTTGAGTCTGCCTCAGCCCCACCTCTGACTCTGACTCAGCCCCAGCTCTGACTCAGCCTCAGCCCTGACTCAGCCTCAGCCCCAGCTCCCTCAACCTCAGCCTCAGTCCCAGCCCTGACTCAGATTCAGCTGCAGCCAAGCCTTGACTCTCTCCCTGCCCCAGACCATTCTAACACAGCCCTGCCCCATCTCAGCCCAATCCCCAGACCCAGCTCAGATTCAACCTCAGCCCTGACTCAGCCTCAGTCCCAGCCCCAGCCCTAACTTAAACTCTGCCTCAGCCCCTTCCCTGACTCAGATTCAGCCCCAGCCCTGACCCAGCCTCAGCCTCAGCCTCAGCCCTGACTCAGATTCAGTCTTAGCCTCAGACCTGCCTCTGATTTATCCTTAGCCCCAGCCCTGACTGAAGCCAAGTTGCAGCTCCAGCTCAGCTCTAGACTTATACAGCCTTGACTTAGCCATAGCCCTTTCTTTACCCAGCCCTAGCTCCAGCCGTATTCCAGCCTTCCACATCTTAGCTCAAGTCCAGCCCAGCACCACCTCAGCTCTAGCCTCAGCCAAGGTCCAGTAGGCTTGGGGTCATTATGTCACAGACAGAAGCAGTGCAGCAATAAATGCTGCAAGCAAAACAGTGTGTGCCACAATAAGGTCAGTCAAAATACCGACCATACAAATAACGCACACACCCCATTGTAATCAATGGGACTTTTTATTTACACCCCCAGACAATAAATAACCTACTCAGAGGGGAAGTGGACTTTGGGGATAGGGTGAAACTCGGGAGGGGGAAAATTATTTTTTATTTATTTATTTTTTTTTAATTGCAACACCAGGAGACCTGGGGGGGACCAAACTGCAGTCCCAGGTCTCCTTCGCTGCTGAGTACTGGTGCTTTAGCCACTCCACCATAGGAGCAGCTCAACCAGGCACAGCAGCACAGGCTTCTTCAACCTTTCCTGTACTTCACGGTTAGTGACAGGATTAGTGGTAATTCCCTACCGTTATTACATCCCTGTCACTTTAACTGTTTCTGCGCTTTGCACAGTGTGGATTTTGTAGCGCTATATTGACCTGGTACTGGTTCAGAATCATCCCTAGCCCTAGACCCGACTCTGCCTAGCCCCTTCTCAACCTCAGCCCTTGCTCAGCCTCGGTTCTATTCTGGCTCAGCTCCAACCCTGTTCCAAACCAGCCCTGAATCTACCCATCCCCAACTGAGGCCCAGAGCTGAATCTTCCCCAGCTCAGCTCCAGCTCAGTCCTAGCCCTGCCCTGGCTCAGCCCCAGCCCTGAATCTTCCCCAGCTCAGCTCTAGCTCAGTCCTAGCCATGCCCCAGCTCAGCCCCAGCCCTGCATCTTCCCCAGCTAAGCTACAGCTCAGTCCTAGCCCTGCCCTGGCTCAGCCGCAGCCCTGAATCTTCCCCAGCTCAGCTGCAACTCAGTCCTAGCCCTGCCCTGCCCTGGCTCAGTCCCAGCCCTGAATCTTCCCCAGCTCAGCTGCAGCTCGGTCCTAGCACTTCCCTGGCTCAGTCCCAGCCCTGAATCTTCCCCAGCTCAGCTGCAGCTCAGTCCTAGCCCTGCTATGCCCTGGATCAGCCCCAGTCCCTGTTCCAACTTTGCCCCAGCACCAGCTCTAGCCCTACTTCAACCCCTTCCAGCTCCAGCTCATCACAAGCTCCAACTCAGCCCCAGCCTTTGCCCAAACTCTGCTCCACCTCTGTGGCTGGTTTGCATTTGAATGCTTAGCTTTCAACTGAAGATTCAAAATGAGGTGGGAATGTCATGTTTTAATAGATTATTGCAGCATTTGTCTAAAATACTATTTTATATCTTAAAGAAGCAGTGCAACAAAATTGGGCAAAACATTTGACCCTACCTTTTTCCACTACAAAAGATTCCCGACATCTTCAAGTTGTATGTGGTGGTAGCATTTTCAAGTTACATCATTTAGTTTTTTCTAACAAAAAAAAAAGGAGCCACCACATTTGGCTTAAAAATAGCATTGTAGATCTTGCAAGGTTAGGATTAAGAAAATAGAAAACTCATGGTGCACAGCATAGTAGATACCTAGAAAAGTAGATTTGACTGCTATGCTAATATTTTTATTAATTGTAGTTGAACCTAGCTTTTGGAAAAACATTTTTCATCAGCGGCAGCTTTAATATTTTAATTTAATTTAATGTAGTTTGACTACTTTAATATCCATTCATTCAGTAGTGGATCCAAGATCTTTTTAAAAGGAAACATCCACCTAGAATTGGACCCCCACCTGTGCATGAGGTAGGGTCTGCTTAGCATTTTCACAGAAAGAACTCTTGTACTTACTTAGAGTTTGTAAAGTAATTTCATTTTTATCTGTTTGATCCTGTCATCTCTCCTGCCAGCATTTTGAATCTAAGCACCCCCAGCGGCACACTTACAACCTCCTGCAGCTGTCCAGAAGATGATGAATGAGATGGGGAGCAGCCATGGGAGCATGCATAGGGTTACTGTATTTTTTCCAATTTGCTATACTTTATTGAATTTTAGTTATATCATAACAACACAAGAACAGAAAACATGCACATATGGCGATGGATAAAACCTGGTAAACAAGATGGTGAGGGTAAAAAAATGTCAAAGAGGATAGGTAACTTGAAGGATGTTATCCAACAGAATATTGGTGGGCCTATAAATGATTCAAAAACAAATGGTATATCAAACCCCGCAATAGGCCCCAATTGTCAAAAAATGAAACTTAACTAACAGTAAAACTAATCCTACCCCCCACCATCAACCCTACCAACCCACCAACTCCCCCCCCCCCGGAGCACGCACTGATAAAGTGAGGGAGAGGTGCCAGTATAACGATGGTTAAATAAATTAGAGGTGAATGAGGAAGAGGGAGTCCATCAAGGAGCCAGCCAGAGTCGACATAGTCAAGGTCTGACAAGAGGGGTTAAGACTTCCAGCTGCCCCGGAGGCAGCTTGACCAGCATTGATGAACAGGACTAAGGCGAGTAATGGCCCCCAGCGTGCACTACAGGCCTGTGCCTTATCATTCCTTTGAGCAATATGTTTTTTCCAGTTCCAATGCCTAGAGCAGTTCAGCATGCCACTCCCAAACTGGGAGAGCGTAATAATCCACCCAGTGATGGCCAATTACCAGTTTAGCCACAGCAGTGATGAGAGCCATAAGTGCTTGGCAAGTTTTCAGCATGCCCGTTGGAAAAATTCCAAGGAGGCAAATTTGTGGGGTGAAATAGGGCTCCAGTCCCAGAACTGGATCTAGGGAATTCTTGATGTTTAATCAAAAGTGGGAGGCCCTTTCACAGTCCCAGAATAGATGCTTAAGTGTTCCATCCTCCTTGCCGCTGGTCTGGCACAGAGGTGAGACATGTCTACCCACGCGGTATAATCGAGCGAGGGAAAAATACATGTTATGTCAAATTCAGAATTGCAAATACCTCAAGTGGTCTTGCTTTATATATTTATATAGTCTACTCAACTGTTCGCCAGTCTTTGGCGCTTACTGATAGGTTAAGCTCCTGCTGCCAATAAAAGCAAATACCAGATGGGCATTGGGGATCGTGGGTCTGGCCTAGTTTATAAAATAAAGATATTGTATGAGGTTGCATGGCACCACCCAGGAGAGATTGTTTTGCCAGGTGGGATGGGGAGCAAGGGCTGTGGACCCAAGAAAGCAGTAAGTGTTCTTCGCAGCTGAAGCACCTTAAAGGGGCTCAGGTCTTTCAGTTGGAGTTTGGCCCCTGAAACTAACCTACCACATACCAAAAAAGTTGAAACAGGAGCCCCCCAGAGGTCGGGACAAAAATCCAGCGGAATTGCACAACCTGCAATCTTAAAATTTGGATTACCCAACACTAACTGTTCCACATCTTTGTGAAGGAACATGGATAAGAAGGAGCAGATTTGGTTCAGTGCCTTGATAGACCACCAAAAAGGATGTATCTTGAGAGGGGAAGGGAGCATTGATGGTTTGGCAAAAAGGTGACTTCGCAGGTCCAGGCCATGGGACTTGCATAGCTGGTGCTCTAGTTTTAGCCAGAGAGGAACATACTCCTGTGTGTGAGCTGTGGTTAGAGAGGAATCCCACTTGAAAATTTTACTACAGTGAAGAGTACAATAATATAAGAAGAAACTGGGGAGACGTAGGCCCTCCAGCTCTCTCGGGTGGGTAAGTTTCGGGAACGCTCGATGAGCAGATCTCCCTTGCCATAAGAAGTCCGATAATATAGACTGTAACTGGGAAAACCAGTTTTTGGTAAGGTAGGGGTCTAACATATCCAGGGGGTATAACAGCCGTGGCAGGATATTCATTTTGATAATGTTTACGTGGTCCTATAAAGAGAGAGGGAGATACTTCCAGTGGGATAAATCAGCTTTGATGGTGGAGAGGGTCAGTGAGAGATTAAGTCTAATTGTATAAGAAAGAGTACGGGGCAGTTTAACACCAAGATAGGTGAGAGCTGTAGGTTCCCATGCCAGGCCCAGATCACTAACCCAATGCTTCTGGATTAGGTGATTGAGAGGCATAATACACAACTTACCCAGATTGAGTTTGTAGCCCAAAGCCTGCAAGAAACGGTCAATGATGTTGAGGGCAGCAGGGATGGAAGACTGTGGGTGTTCAAGATGTAGAGGAAGGTCATCAGCATAGGCTGATATAGAGAAAGAGAGTTGTCCCACATGGATTCCTTGAACCTCCTGACACTCCTGTAAGGCATGGATAAGAGGTTCTAAGTAAAGATTAAAAAGAAAAGGGGAAGAGGGCAGCCTTGCCTAGTACCATGATCCAGGGGGAACAGGTCAGAAAGAATGCCATTATAGTGAACTCTGGCTGTGGGAGAAGAATATAAGACACGCAGACAATCATTAAAGGTAGAAGGAAAGCCAAACCTATCCAGTACTGCAAACAGGAAGGGCCATGGGACCCGATCGAATGCTTTTTCAGCATCTAAGGAGACTAACACCAAGGGGATGGCATGGCATTCCGCTAGGGCCATGAGATGTAATACCTTATGTGTGTGGTCAGATGAGACCCTGCCTGCAACAAAACCTACCTGAGAGGGGCTAAGTAAACCTTCCCAAACTAGGCGTACCCTATTGGCTAACGCCTTAGCCATGATCTTAATATCTAAATTGAGCAAGGAGATGGGACGGTAGTTGCCAGGCAAAAGAGGGGATTTACCAGGTTTCGGAAGAACTGAGATCCAGGCTTGAGTGAAGGATCAGTCAGAAAGGCCAGAGAAATGAAGATCATTTAAGAGTTGGGCAAGAAAGGGGGCCAGAATATCCTGAAAGTCTGCATAAAAAGAAACAATAAAGCCATCCGGGCCCAGGGCCTTGTCTTTAGGAAGTTGTGCTATCACCCCCTCTTGATTTCAGAGGTAGAAATTGGGGCTTTTAGCACAGCCTGTTACTCTGGGATAAGTGAGGGTAATGAGACTGAATTCAGAAAACGGTTAATAGTAAGGGCTTCAGAGGAATAAGTGTCCTCCGGGGTATAGAGGTATTTGTAATATTGTTTGAAAATGGCTGCTATCTCATACGGTTTGGTGACCAATTTTTTATTTTTATTTTATTTTATTGTAATCTAGGATTACAAATACCTTTGAGCAAGAACTGCTCGTTTACAAAGGTTCCATGTTGAAGGAATGGGGGGGTATACATACATACAAAGGTCAACATAATAATACATAGTTACACAATAAAAAGAAGTAAGAGACTGAGGCTTAGGAAATTCCAGTAATTCAAAATATGCCAAATGTTAGGTAGCATGACATACCAGCCAAGGGCAATCTTAGAAATAAGCACTGCCGGTGAAAGGGAAGGGGGGTATGCAGGCAGGAAGGCCATTGTCGGAGGGTAGAGGGCGAGGGTAAGAGCTCTGAAGGGGAGGGATAAAAGTCAGGAAATGCCTGGGGGGGAGGAAAGGGAGAGGGGGCAAAGGGGTAGGCAGGTAGAAGGGGGCAAGGTGGGGAGAGGTAGCTGTCAAGACTGAAGTGGAGGGCAGTGAGCGGTGAGCCCCTGATTAGGTGAGGCAGTCACAACAACTAGTTGAAATGAGATGAAGTTGGAGTTGTCTCTTAAAAGGGCCAAGAGCAGCAGCAGTAAGAGTTTCTTTGTTGAGAGTATTGTACCACCGTGGTGCTCTGTGGGCAAAGGCCCTCTGGTCCATGGTAGTCCAGCATCTGGGGACAAGGAAGGTTAGTTGCTGTGAACTGGTTCGCTGGGTGCTGTGGTGGTCAATGAGGAGCTTTTCAATGCCTGGGGGCATGACCCTGAGGAGGACTTTTTTGGCTAAGAGGCAGGTTTGATACTGTATCCGGCTGATGAGAGGAAGCCATCCTGCCTGAGTGTACAGGTCACAAGTGTGTGTAAGTCAGTCAGCCCCAGTTAGCAGCCTGCATGCTTTGTTGAGTGCAACTGTAATTCTGCGGAGGGCAGAGGCGGAGGCAGAGCCATAAATTGCTAGCCCGTAATCGATGATGGAGGTGACAGAGCTGTTGATAGCCAACCGGAGAGTGTCAGGAGTCATGCAGTGTTTGTGCCTGTAGAGCAGGCCTATACAGATGTTGGTGGCTTTGGCAACAGAATCTATGTGCCGATGGTAGGAGAGTGAGCTGTCCAATGTGACACCTAGGTATTTAAAATCAGGAACGTGTTCAAGTAAGGTCCCTGTTTGGTTTAGGATGGTGGGGTCACGGGATTTGTACTTGCTCCTGGTGTTGTAGACGGTCATAACCTTTGTTTTGCTGTAGTTCATGACCAGTTTGTGTGACTTGAACCATTCTTCGATACACATGAATTCAAGCTGTAATTGTTTCTCGAGGAGCTCTGCGTTTTGGTGGTTGGTGAACATGACTGCGTCATCGGTGTAGAGTAGTAATTTCTGGTGGCAGACACTGGGAAGGTTGTTGAGGAAGGGGCTGAAGAGTAGTGGCCCCAGAATGGACCCCTGTGGGACCCCTGAAAGGACTGGCTTTTCTTCCGAGGTGACACCGGCAATCCTAACCCGCTGGACCCTCTCTCCAAGGTAGCTTGAAAACCAGAGCAGTGCTTCATTGGAGAGCCCAATGTTTGATAATTGCTTGAGTTGGAGTGGGTGGTTCACAGTATCAAAGGCTTTTGTAAGGTCAATGAATACTGCCCCTACACAGTTTCCTTGATCGAGCGTGGTATGGATGAAGCCCGTGAATTCTAATAGTACAGTGGTGGTACTGTGCCCTTTTCGGAAACCATGTTGCTCAGGACACTGGATGTCGTATTTTTCCAGGTACTTGGCTAGTTGGTCTGAGGCGATGCGTTCCAGGGCCTTAGACGATGGAGGGACGATGGATATAGATCTGTAGTTGGAGTGCAGTGATTTGGCTCCACTTTTGTGTACCGGTGTAATGGTCACCTGTTTCCAGCATGATGGGAACTGGGACATCCTTAGTGATAGGTTGAGGACCTTTGTCAGGGGTTCAAGGACTTCTTCAAGGACAAGTGTTAACAACTTCAGGTCAAGGGAGTCACCGCCGTAGCCTGCGTTGTGAATGGCCTTCCGAATATAGGTTCTGGCTTCATGCACTGGGATCTCCTTGATGTAGAATTGTGGGGCAGGGTATAGGAGAGGAGTAGTTGCAGGAGGGTTACTACCAGAGGGGGCATCAAAGAAATTAGAAGGGAGGACAGTATCCAAGTTGGAGGACGCATTGTTAAAGGTGTTGGTGATTGTGTGCAGGTCAGATGCTGGTGTTCCATTTATGTTGAGCATGGTGGGTGGTGACTTAGGGTCCTTGCCTGTAAGGTCTTTCAAGTTACTCCAAAAAATGTTTCCATCACCCCAGGAGTTGGAGAGAGCTTCCTTGAAGTATTTGCTTTTGGCGCTCCTAACTGCCCACGTGCACTAATTTCTGGCAGCTTTATATTTATGAATATCCCCAGGTTTGAATGTTGCACGAGCACAGTGCCAGAGATGATCCCTATGTTGAGTAAAGTGATTAGATTGGGGGTTATCCAAGGGTTAGCTCTGCCCCTGACCTTCAGCTTTTTGAGAGGAGGTGCAAAGATATTGCAGGCCGCAGTGAAGTGGCTGATGAAAAGTTCTAAGGCTTGGTTTACATCAATGGCAGAGTCGATTGGTGTCCAGTCCAGGTGGCTTAGGTGTGTCTTTAGTAGCTCAAGGTACCCCTGCTTTAACACTCTGGTGTGGATTATTTTAGGAGGGAGCTTAATGAATTTGTTTGTCCAGAGTACGTGTGACGGTGAGTGGTCACTGATCCCATCAGGGAGCACTGAGACTTTGAGATTCGTTCAGGGTGATTAGTAAGGATCCAGTCCAGAAGTGTGTGCGACCCTGTCCTATAGTTGCATCTGGTGGGGGTGGTAACAAGCTGGGTGAGGTTCTGTGACGTGACAGCATCCTTGTAGTTTCTGGCCTCCAGAGATAGCCAATTTATGTTGAAGTCGTCTAGTACTATGAGTTCAGAGTTATGGTGTAATCCCCGTAGGCTTTCCAATATGCTCATAAATCCATTGGGCTGATCTTTAGGGGTTAGGTTCACAGAGGCAATGGTGAGCTCCATGTTGTGTGCCCCGAGTAGAACTTTAATAGTGAGAACCTGGTAAGGTGGTTTAGGGTTTGAGAACGGGAAGACTTGACCCAGATAGTAAATCCTCAGGTAGATGGCACAGCCCCCACCTCGTTTGGAAACCCTGTCCTGCCTGAATATAGAGTATCCAGGGATGGTGACTGCAGCGTCTGGTATCTTGGGGTTAAGCCATGTTTCGACAACAGAGAGTACATCAGGGCTATGTTGCTGGACCCAGGTTCGCAAGATGTCAAGTTTGTTAAGGAGGCTGCAGACACTGATTGAGGCTAATGTGAGGGGCCCCGCCCACCTTTTTGTGGCATGGGGTGCTAGGCCGGTAGGCCCTGGGTTAGGATGAACATTGCCAGATATCAGAAGTAGCATAAGTAGTATCCTAAGAAGGTACACTTTAATCATTTTGCAGACTAGTTTTGTTGTAGGGCATCTAGTCCTGCTGGCCTTGCTGGTCTGCATTTTCCCCCGTGATACTACAGAGCACAATATATAAAGCCATGTTCTCAGAGGTGCCATGTGATTGATGAAAAGTAATTAAATCCACAGGAAATGGTGAACTACCGGGGACCAGAAAACTGTTATTGGCCCAGGCGATACTGGTTGCAGGCCCTGGATCATGTTTCTGGTGTCTAGTTGACACAACCGTAGTGCCAATAATTTTCCAGTCTTCTCCCCAGATTCCAGGTAACAAAATTTGACCCTTTGTAAGGTCAAGTTCACTTTTTTAGCTAATAGCCCATAATACTGGGCATGCAACACATTCAACTGAGCCCAGCAGGCAGAGCTAGAGGAGAAAGAGAAGTCTAGTTCTAGTACCCTAATTTGGCTGAGTATAGAGAGAAAGTGGAATCCTCTCTTTCTCTCCCTCTTTGCCATGACCGCCAACCTGATACACTCCCTACAGATAGCACATTTTGCTGCTCCCCAAATCATATCCAGAGAAGTGGTTGTGCCAAGGTTATCTGAGAAGAAGTTCTGGATAAAAAGTCTAGGAGATTGAATCACAGGTGTGAGCCATAGAAGTCCAGTATTGAACCTCCAGGATCTCTCCCAGGCCTTCATCCCCTCCCAAAGAGTGTTCCATATAAACGGGGGCATGGTCAGAGAGAATTATAGGAAGAATCTCACAAACCAATAGCCCTGGAAGAATGGACAAAGATGTCAAGAAATAGTTGATATGAGAATGGGAGTTGTGTGGGGTAGAGTAAAAGGTATATTGCTTGTCAGTGGGGTGTAAAATTTGTCAGGGATCTCCCAGTCCAAGTGAGTCTAACACTTCTCTTAGGCTACGTTGAGCAGGGGGGAGAGACTGCGACGTTGCCTCTCTGATCTATCAGAGTCATTGTGCAAAACTAAGTTCCAGTCTCCCCGTAAGATTAGAGGGGAGGCTGTAAGGGTAGAGAGATGAGACATTAGTGTTGTCAAAAAAGTAGGAGAATCCAGATTTGGGCCATACACATACCCCAATACCACTGCGGTAAGTATAAGGCACCCATGTAAGAGGAGAAAGCGACTCTCCTGGTCATGTACCTCACTTACCAGCTGAAATGGGGTGCCTCTATTAATTAAGATGCCTACCCCCCCTTTTATTACTATTGCTGGCTCTGAAGGCATAGCCAACCCATTCCCTGCGAAAGAGCAGGATATCCTCTTACTTCAAATGGGTTTCTTGCAAGAAAACCACATCAGGGCGGTACTTGTTGAGGTGGTGAAGTAGTATATAACATTTACGTTTAGCATTGGCCCCTTTTACATTCCAGGATAGGAATTTAAAGGTGGTCTCCATGTCTTCCAGTTAAAAAAGTAACTATAGACACGGTCTGGCATTGAAAAAGGCACAAACCACAAGTTCCGGCTTCTCCAGTATCCCCCCCCACGCTCAAACAGTGCCAGTGTGGCAGTGACAGTCCCAATAAACAGCAAGATAGAGGCAACACCAATACATGTATCCCATTCACTCCCACCCCTTCCCAGCAACAGTACTCCTCAATACCACTACGCCACCCCTTTACCCAGACAGTAATCAGTGCAGCAATAATAGACCAAGAAGATGGTAGGTAAACGAAAATGGTAAACATGTCCCTTTCACATCCCAACCCTCCCAGCAGATATACCTCCCAAAATTAAGTGCCCTTCTCCCCCCAAACCCCAAAACTATATACAAAATAACATCCCCCAGCCCTAAAGGCTGTACACCTACTTTCTCTGCGTACGTGATGTAATGCATCCCCAGAGCAGGCCCCCCCCACCTCCTATAGAAGCATGTAGGCAAAGGATTAAGCCCCAATACATCACGCAAAAAAGTCAAAAAAAAAACTCCCAGTATTATTCAAATCAATAACAGTATTTCCCCCTGCAGTCCAGCTTTAATGCTTGAATGGTGATTAGTAAGCATATGCCATAGCTCCAATGTCATGCAATGAGTGAATGTGAGGCCTTTGATGAGCTATCCCAAGCCTGAGTACACACGCCAAAGCCCAGTGTGCTGCCCGGGGCTACAAGTCCCGCTACAGCAGACAAGCCAGGATCCCGCAAGGTGACCACATTGGGGCAGGGACTTCTCAGACAGGCCATTCCCCCTCTCTCCGTCACCAGGCACATCAGCCAATACCCAATGCATTGATAAAGAGGCCCAACCTCCCTGAGTGGATTAGTCCAGCATCCCCGTCTACTCCCCCTAACGGCAGCCAGCCTTCTATTGAAGGAAAGGAAAAATTTAGACGCTGCCACCATGGCTTAAATACAGACTGCACCACCCGCATATGGCAAATAACCCCACAGGCTTTAGCCCCCAGTTGGAGAGGGTGTAATATTGGTGAATATCAAGACGGGGAAGGGGGGAGAGCCTCCCTACCATCCTGACATCTCTCGTAATAGTGTCTGCTGCAGGTGGGGTGAAGATACTGCTCCAATTTGATACCAATAAGTCCGAGATTGGGCCTCAGGATCCCTGCACTGCCTCCATACCTGCCAACCTGCCATTTCTAGTTAGGGAGGGGGTCCGGGGAAGGGCCTCCTCCCCCAATCACCCCGTGCCCACCATGCAAAGACAGAGGGCAAGAAAATCTGTAGCGATCGGGGTCACAGGCAGGGTAGGGGTTACCACTGGACTACCAGGGACAGAAGTAGACATATTTTGTGTGATCTGAGGGTCGAGAGGGTTGGGGGGTACCACTATACCACCAGGGATATATTAAGCGAATATTGTCAGCGATCGGAGTGATTGGAGGGGTAGGGGGTACCAGTAGACCACTGGTGCAATGATTTTAATGCATCTTGAGTGATCGGGTGTACTGGCAGGGTGGGAGGTGCCATTAGACCACCCAGGATGTCTGGGTGCTTGTGCGCGTGTACTGGGAGGGGTGGCTACCCATGGCTGGCAGCTGCTGTGCTGTGCTGCGCATTGCAGTATGGCAACTCACCTGTGGGTGGCTACCATTTGAGCCTTATTTTTCAGGCTCAGCTTTGTGCATCGGTATGCAGTGCATCTCAGGGTTGTCCTAGCATATGTGCCACACATCCCAGGCTGAATATCGGGATGTGTCGCATATGCATGGGCACACCCCCTGGAGATGCTCCACATAAATACATTACCTTTGTTCTCCAGCGCATCAGGAATTGCACTGCAATAATTCCTCCTTTGAATATTGGACCTGGTGATTAGTTGCGCTGGTGCAACTCTTACACCAGGCGCAACCCCTTTGAATATCTAGCCCTATATGTACAATATAAAATAAACAGCTCAGTCTTTCACATATGCCTACAGTCACATGCAGATGTGTGTAGATCATAAATTATTGTGTAAAGGGCAGTGCAGAATGCAGAATTCCCCTGCTGGAATCAATGCAGAATGGTAATTCCACTTCCAAAATGCTTTTCAGAATTTGTTTTATATTTTGTGAAATTCCAAAGAACATTTCTTTGTATACCATGGAATAATATGCCACAAATCACATAAACTGCGGAATATTATTCCACAGAAAAATAATCTGCAGTTTATATAAACTGCAGATTATTAATCTGCGGAAACCATTAAACATGCAAAATGTCAGAATTCTGCTACTGACAAACTTTTGTGGAATTTTCCCAAATTCCACAGAATTCCATTCTTTTGGAATTTTAAAATTCTGCACAGCCTTACTGTGCAGCTAGAAAAGAAGAAAATAATATTTTGTATCCATTTAGTAAGGGAAAGGTTTATGTTGAATCGTTACGGATGCATTGTCCATTTTGGGGCCTTGTTTTGTGGTTTTCTATCTAGATAATGGGGATTGGATTTTCAAATATCTTGATGCAGGTGCAGTTCCCAGTTTTGAGTTGTGGTGGCTTCAAAACAAATTCACCAATTTACCATCAACTGTGAAAAGGGTAAATGTTTGTGTGCCCTGAACTTTATATGGCACACCAATCTCCACCAGTCTTCAATCCGACTGACAGATCTTTGTTGATAAGGAAAATAGGTTAAGAAGGTATTGCATATGGAGTTGTGTGACCTCTTGAATATTATACAGCGTGCTACATGTGCTTAATAATTAATCAGACAAAATAATATTTTTTACATGACCTGCATGATGATATTAACCAGTAACTTGGAAATATATTTGCTTTATTCTTTTATATGATGGACATTAGCCTTTCTTTGCATGATATTAATGGATATGAATATTTTATAAGGTGTTGTGTGTTTATTAATCTTTATATGCATTGGTTATTACTGATTTGTTGTGTATTTCATGCAAAAATATCAATAACAGCTTTGAATAAAAATCAGAATAAATGCATCAAATATTTAAATGCTATTTTTAGACATAGTGATGCATTTGCTACAGCTTGACCTCCTTTATGCAAAAAATAATGCATGCATCAGATATTGACATCTATGTCCCTTTTTGACATAAGCGGGAGCCATACAGTAGGCTGTTAGCGCAGCAACTACATTAGGTCACTGCAATTAGGGCGTTGCAACAAGGGTGACAGTGACAAGGGTGATCTTGATTTTAGATCGCCCTTCACGCATGCCATCCTTTGCGCCCACGCAAGTTCTGCCTCCTCCAGTGCATACCCACCCCAGAGGAGGTTATGTTAAATTTTGGGGGTGTGGGGAGGCAAAGGCCCCCCCCCCACAAAACAGGATTGTTTCCCAGGATGGCACTTTGGCGCTATTTGTCCCGAGAGCCAAAATACCCTGCACCGTAATGCCAGGCAGCATATTGCCTTCGCCCATATCGGCACTGACAAAATGAGTGTCACACCGATATGGGTGAACCGGGCAAAAGTGTCATTTTGCGTGGTCTTACTTCTTGTAACAAGCTGCATAACTGACCTAGAAAACTGGCTCAAATCCTAGATCACTTTTTGAAAATCAGACCCCAGTAGTTTTATTTCCTGGTTTCATGTAATTATGCTGCTGGAGCCCCAGTGAAATATGGAACACTTTCAACAAACGTTTAACAAATGTGTCCCTTGCTATGCAGGCCCTATTTATACAGCAAGACAATCTTTTGTAGGGAAACACTATTTTACATATTATCCCCTGATTATCTTTTAAGTTGTGTTTAAGTTAAGTTCTTATCCACCTGTCCCTTACAACCCTCATATGGCTTCACCTGCTGTGCCTTCTTCTGAGTCACGTACTTTTGTTCTAACAATAAGGAAAAGGCCCAGTCATATCGTATTTTTTTTTTCATTTTCATCTTAACGTTTATCTTAATGTTAGCTCAGTCTTGCACAGTCCAAACTCCTTCTAAACGCAAAAAAAAAACCCGAAAGTAATGTACCTTCATTCCTACCATGATCCTAATACTCAGAGTGAGTTAGCATTCCTGCCCCCATAAAGAACCTCCTTGATGACAACCTCGAGGTAGTCACCAAATTCAAATATTTGGGCTGTGAGCTAGACCATCACCTCACCTTTTCTGCCCACATAACCACCCTTGCTAAGAAGCTGGGGCAAAGACTAGGCTTCATCTTTAGAAATAAGTCCCTGTTCACAAACGACACCAGGCTTTGACTAGTTCAAACAGCCTTCTTACCACTGCTTGATTATGCGGCCATTCTTTACGGACATTGCTCTAACTCTGTACTACACCAATTGGACACATTATACCACAGAGCAATATGATTCATTTCAAATGCCCATCGCCGTACACACCACTGTATCCTAAATGCTACCCTGGGTTGAACTTCCTTGCCCACCAGGCGGCTCATTCATTCCCTCACCTGGCTGTAGAAAGCATTGCTTTTCAAGTTGCCTCCCTATAAAACTACTGTTTTCCGTCGAACCACCTCTTCATATAGACTACGCAGTTCCTCCTACATTGTGCTGGATGTCCCCAGGTCATGCTCTACCTGCTGCCTAGAACAAAGTTCAGTCCAGCCTCAGGCTCCAAAAGCTAATTCCCTTGAGCAGCTTTAAAGGCCTACTCACAAGCAAGCTGCACAACTCCTGTTCATGCCGCCAACCTAGAAGCATGACATACTCTGATTGTCCTTCCGCTGCTTCCTTACCCCGTAGGGGCACCCTCACTGCCCAGAATCTCATCTACCCACCATACATTCTCCCTTCCTCCACATGCGGTCGACTCCTCCCTATTCAGATATCCTTGAATTCCCCTGCAACACACCTTGGGGGCCGGTTTCCTCTAAATATCCACCTTATGTTGCAGTAGTCTTATCTGCTGCAAGATACACTGCGTGCCTGCCAGCATCCTTTTTTTACCCATCTCTCCATTGCTTATCTTTTGACTCTTTATATTATTCCACAATGTCCTATACCAATAAAGTGCTACTCCCGGTAAATATTTATTCCACATTTGGAATCCACCTGATGTACATTTTTGTATATATTTAAGTCTATCCTATTGTATAAAATGTTGTCTCACTTTTATTGTATGAGCTGTTTACCTATTGTCTCAGGACCGCCTTATAAATGAGCCTGCTCAATGGAGTTATTCCTGCCAATAAACTTTGACTTAACTTGACTTATTAATTTGCCTAGAATACTGTAACTATCTCCTCTTTCTTTAGCAAAGGACACTAAATTTTGTAATTGCTTCAGCAGATCCAAATATTTTAAATGTGATACATTACTTTTTTGCTGGCTTTTGAAAGAAAGCCTTCAGGTCATGCTTGGTATCAAGTCTCTGGTCGTTTGACCACCATATACATCTATAAATGACTTTCTGGCTGATATGATTGATTGTAATGCCTGTATTTTTTAATGTTTTTTTAATTCTTTTTTTTGTTATTCAATAAAGAGGAATTTAATCTCCGAACCCCTGCTCCTTTTGGTGGATTAGCTGGGTTGCCTGTCTGAATTCCTACCAAACATTTTATGTGATCTCTATTGGTATAGCATTTTTTTAAATCGAGTCCTTGACTCAAAGAGTTGTAATTCCGATATGTATAATAGATAAAAATAAATAAAAATCACAAGATAACCAATTCTATATGAACAGAAGATCACTGGGGTAGGACAGATTCCTTTTATGAAAGGTATGATCTGGAGGTCTGCTTATGTCAGCCATACCATCTTCAAGTCAGGCTGTTTTATATAAAGTATTCATAAAATTTTAATCGCTGTATAACTTTTCAGTTTTCCCACTCTTATGGGATAGGGCAAACAAAATGCAGTTAAAGTCCCCAACAAAAGCAACACCTCTGCCTCTACCGGTTCACCCATGTCGGTGCAACATTAAATCTTCCTACGTCAATTAAAGCACAAGCATTTTGCCGATGACTAAAACCATGACAGGTAACTTGTTCACCCAACAATATGTGTGTAGTGCATCACCATGAAAAATACAAAAAAAAAAAAACACAACTCTAATACTCACCCCACAACGTGCCAAGACATACGAACTCAACAATCCGCCCCCCCCCCGCACCCTCTATTATTATTATTTATTTATTTATTTATTTATTTATTTATTTATTTATTTAAAAGTTTCACCAGGAAGAGCATACTGAGCAGCAAGTGCTCATTTCCAGATGTGTCCTGGGGGGAGGCGGCACAGATGCAGCGAGTTCAGACAACAGTACATGTAAACAGTACAATACTGATTTATCCAATACAGAAGTACATTTATACAGCATAGCAGATTAGGAATACAGTACTGATATAGCAGTGAGCAGATAAGGGATAGAGTATAGCACCAGTAAAAAAAATACAAATATAACCAAACAATATCAGCAGGGATTCACAGAATGTATAACTTACAAAGTTTATATCTTATGTACAGAATTTATAGTATTATATTTCACAAGATTTTTTTTTTTACAGGACTATTGCAGGATGCAAACAGTGGCAACCAAGCAGGGCAGGATGCTCCGTGGTAAAATTAAAGTGACAGACAAGAGAGAGTAGGATGGGGCAGCGGAGGTGCTAGGGGAATAAGAAACGGGTGCAGGAGGTGTGGAGGTGGTCTTTCCAGGTCATGGCATGGCTTACGTAAGCATTAATCCACGACAAAGGTGGCATCTAATGCTGGATTAATGCATGGTTGGGAGGGGCGGCCGAGGGCCTACAACAGCCCAACCATGCATTAATTGCATTAGGTGCCACCTTCGGAGTGGCTTAATGCGCTTGTAACATGGCAAGTGTTCATTTACTACTGTTTACATTTACAATAATATGCCACATACATCAACAGGTACTTTTTACATGGTTTAATACAGTATTTTCTGTTGCTCGACCCTGTACTTTCTTAGTACACATCCATCTCCTGGGAGCACGTGCACATTCACAACGCAGTATCTATTTATATTGTGATTGCTTTTTCCTGCATGTTTACAACAATTGTCTAACAGCACTGTGCCGCTACATCTAACGTGCCACACTACCTTTCCTTGCTATCTAGATGGCTGTTTTCGCTCGTTTATTGTGTTACCTTTTTATCCTTCAGTACAGGATTGTGGGAACATACCTAATATTTAGATATCTCGCATTTCGATTCATTCAACATAGCGAGGTATGCAAATATTGTGTATTTTCCCACAATGCACTCATTTGTGCAGGTTTCTGCTCCTAACAACTGCTCGCACTCACAGTACCAGTATCGCTGTGATGGACCTTTTCTGCACTTTCTTGCTTTTCAAGCACTAGATCGCCTTTCTCATAGTGCTCTAGGGATGTGAACTACTTGCCGCGGTGCCATTCCATTACGATCCTCGGCAGGATAGATGCCTCTCCCACTCGCTCCCCCTGGGTTTATTCAATATCACCTACTCGCGCACTCCACCTTTCTGGGGCTCGTGCACAGCAGTAGCACTCCTGTGATGATTTCCTCTGCGCGCTCCCTTCAGTACCAACATGGCATATATCATGGATTAATCCCCGCTTGGTGTTATATCAGCTGACGCGATTGAGACAATTGGCTTCCTTGTTTGTGCTCCTCTTATTTTTACCATGTTACAAGTGTTAATTAATCTTAAATTCTGGGTACCTACCATGACAGTTAACAGTAAGTATCCTCCCTGGCACTAAATCCACTGATTTTGTTATCTGTGCATTTACTGAATTAAATAAAATACATATGCCTGAACAAATGTCTTCACCCAGGGGCTAAACCATTACCTCGAGGTCTGTATTATTTCTCTGTTAGTGTGTAATCTGGTGTCTTGAATGAAAACAGTATTATATGATAGATCTCATAGGATAGAAAAAATATGTTAATCTTCTTTGCTGATTTTTAAGTGTTGCCATTCAGGGAGGCACAGACGTAAACAGGACAGGAATAAGGAAAAAATGGAAAAACAACAAACATTTTTATTTTTTCAGTCCATCATCCTCTTTTATGCCTTGCTTTTTTCCTTCCCATGAAACAAGTGCTTTGAAGCTTCCCCATTTCATCATCTGTTGATGGATCAGGTTGTGACTGTGAAGATGCCACCAAAGAAACATCTGATTCATCCTCTGTGCCCCCTCCCAATGAATTATGAGAAGCAAGTGCTGCATATGTGTTCTGCTCTGCGATCCCTTCAATCCTCAGAAACATGGCTTTGAGCTGCCCCCAACCACTTCTCAGTCGAGTGACCATCTGAAGCTGCTCAGTCATTGAAGCTGATGGGGGGAGACATTTCTTACCTAGGAGGTTGTTCATTAACATCCATTTCAACTGAGGAATGTGTGGATATACTAGGATGTGCTGATAATACACATATGCTTTCTGTAGTATAGTCAGATACCTGTGCTGCTGGGGCCTATGGCGGATCTTACCTTGCAATGGAGCAGCTGGTTCTAACAGAGTTCTAGGAGAACTACTTGTAGTAGGACTATGGTGGTTTGTTCCCTCACATTTTCTGCTGTTCCTAACATGGAATTTCTGGTTTAAAGTCTCAAAGCATAACCTGTTGCTTCTTAAAGCAACAGTACTTGTTAGTCAGTAAACATTTTCATAATACAGTTTTTCAGCAAAAATGTATTTCTGACCTCCTTAGATTCATCTGATCAAGGATAAAGCTAAATTTCAAAGGGTCCATAGAAGGGCTACAAGATGATTTGGGGGTTGGAGGATATAGATTTAGTTATTTGTGGATGATGACTTTAGATATGAGATGCAAGGCCCACCAGTGTAGCGGTAGAGTCTCTGCTTGGTGACCTCTATGCCCCAGGTTCGGGAATCAGAATCAGAGGGCCAGCTGGGGGAGGAGGATTGAGCATCCTACTGACTGCTGTCCTCCTCTGGGGGGGGGGCGGGTGAGCAGCTGGTGTGAAAATGACCTCTGGCAGAGGCCGAGGGGAGCAGCTGCTGGGGCTTGCATTGTGGGGAGACGTGCCGGACATCAGCACTCATGCACCCTACATCATTGCACGTCACACCTCCAGTGGAAAAAAATTGCAAAAAAGCTGGCCCGTAAGAATGATGGCCCACCTCCCGAGTCCTGCACCACTGACCCTGGCACTCGACTGGAGACCAAGGTGTAATTCTGTCAGGAACAGCCCTGCCCCACAGCTCCACCGGGGGGGGTAAGCCAGGGAGGAACACCAACAGACTTGTCCGTTGGGAACCGAGCTTCAGTTCCATTGGGGACATGCCTACTTGGTGGCACTGCCCTGGGGGGGGTGAGCCAGGGGGGATACCACCCGAGATAAGTCCTGGGGGGAGTGAATGTGGGGTTGGGGTGGTGGTAGCTGAACTGAATTGGGACTTGTAAAAAAAAAAATGAGATGCATGAGAGGTGGCTTTCTTAGATTGTAGGATATTATTAAGGAAGGGAACATAATGCAAGCAATTGGTTTGGAACTGAGAATGAAGGCACTGAACAGAAGCAGACACAGCAAACAAGTCAACCTGAAAACTTCAAAACAAACAAAAGAATGTTCGATTATACACCCAAGGTTGTCGGTGTTTGCAATTGCTAACAGGGGATAGTTATCGATACTAGTGATACAAAGTTGTCCTTTAAAAATAAAATCAACTCTCTGATTATGCCTGGAAACTTATAAAATTACCAGTGAGACAGTGTGGGGGAGGGGGGGACAGATCAGATGGATCTCATAGTCTTCTTCTGCCTACTAAACATGGTGAGACCCGACTTGAAGTAATTGCGTGGAATTCTGGGATCCACACTTGACACAAGATAGGAGTAGGTTTGAGGCAGCACAGAGGGGAGCAACAAAACGATACAAAGGCAACAGGGCAAGTCATACAAGTAAAGACGATTAGACCTGAATCTGTACACCTTGGGTGACAGAAGGGAGAGAGGTAACATGATAGAGACATTAACGTTTTTAAATGCAATAAACAAAGTGGAATGCAAGGATTTATTTAAAATTAAAGCAGACACTAGCACAAAGGGAAACTCTATGAAGTTGGTGGGAGGAATGTTCACAAAATATGTCAGGAAGCATTATTTCACTGAGAGGGTGGTGGAAAATGGAACAGGCTTCTAAAGGAAGTATTGTGTTCTAATACTGCAAATAATTTTAAGCATTAATGGGATAGATATACTGTATGGGTGTTGTGAAAATAATTGGGGGAGGTAGTGTGGGTCTGGGGGGGGGGTTAAACATGGGCAATGAGTGAACGTCCAGTAGGGTACAATTCACAAATTAGATATTATCAGGCAGACTCGAGGAGCCATGAGGCCATTATCTGCTGTAAATCACAGTGTAACTATGTTCAATTCAGTTCAGTTTATTTATTAAAAATGTATACAATTCTATAGAATTATCACATTAAAAAGCAGGCATACATAAAAGGTGTGATAGACATTTACATTTTGAGATCATCACATAATAAACCTTATAAAAGTTTAAATACCTGTATTAATCCTTGCAAATTGTAAAAATCGTGCCATAGCACATATTACTTTGTTCTCATTTAAGGACATTAAATATCGACATTTACATTTGACAATCTGGAACTGTTTAGAATATAACACAGAGAATAATGTATGGTATTTGGTTAATAACCACACTGTAAACACTTCGAGAGGTTGCCAGGACATCATTGTAAACCTTGAGAGCGCAGCTCGAGAGGTTTTCAGATGTCATGGCAACCTCGAGAAGTGTTTTCAGTGTGGTTGCTAACCATAGACCATATCATATTTTATAGTGCATGGGCTACCAAGATTGTGTAATCATGGATTGAATTATTTACTTTACTGAATTACTGTATGGAACATTGATTGTTGTGAGCATTCTGTTTTGTTAGAACACTGATTGCTGTGAGCATTCCATTTTGTTATACCATTGATATGACATACTCAGGGGCACTGTCAGCTTTACCCCTCATTTCTACATCTGCTTGTGTAACCCCCTTGTTACCCGGGGTTACTAGAATCCCAGTAAGACCTAGTGGTAGGCAGGGAAGGCAGCTTGTGAAACTCCAGTTAAATGGGTTTCACACTGTCTCACTCTGTTCTCAGTCTCAGCTGAGACTGAGGGATGACATCACCAATAGAACTTTCGCAGCTGCATGAGCCACATTGGAATCTGCAGCAAAGGGAGTTAGATAGAACGTTGGGAGTTTAAAAGTCAGTGTATTCAGTTAGTCTTCAGTGAGTGGAGTGAGCTTGCTGTTAAAGCAGCTCAGTAAAGGCTCTAGGAGCCTCAGCCCTGACAGAGGTCTACGTTTAAGTAATAGGGTGTGTGTCTCCACCTTAAAGAGAGACACAGAAGAGTACTGAAGTGGTGGAGACCGCTGTTTTCGGGTCTCAGTGCCCTCTCCCTCCGGGGGAGGGGATGAGAAGGATTCCCTGAAGATTCCTGGGGCAACCCCCCTAGTTCTGCGTGTGGAGGAAAAGCTGCCTGTTCATTCCAGTATTTATTGGGGAAGAAAAGAGGATTTGTGAGTCGCCTGTGGGGCACCTGCAACGTGAGGGTGAGTGTCTTCTCTGTCTAAAAGGGCCTATGTTTTCACCCTGGGACTTGTGTAACAATGTGGGGATTGAACTACTAAATATTGGGAAGCCTAGAGAAATGGGCTAAGCAAAGTAAAAGTAGTTTCAAGTCCAGAGTTTGTTTGGGATGCAAATAACATGTAGAGGTGATGTGACAGACGTCTACCCTTAATCTACATTTAAAAGTTCAGTACAGGAATTGTTCAGTTTCCAGAGAAATGGCCGGGTATGGGCTGTGGGAGCTGGAGGTGGGTGGCCCCCCATCTTTAGTGACCAGGTCCACCTCTACGGATTTCTTCTGTGGTTTTCTACTTTGCCTCAGGCACTTGGCCAGTGATGAGGGAAGTACCCAGATGTGGGATTGTAAGGAAAATTCTCTCTAAGAGTCGCAGACTCTAGTGTGGTTTGGGGAGCCACAACAGAATAATTGGTTCATTCTTCAAATGGACCGTGGATCAAGTGGCTGGCGGGGGAGCCGGGCCAGTGGGGAAAACCCAAGTGTGTACAAGTCGGGCTGTGTACCCAAGGCTGCGTGCAAGTCCGGGCTGTGTGCCTGATGGGTTTAGAGCCTGAGGGCTGGAAATAGTGATAAAGTGTTCTGTTGTCTCTAATCTGCTTTACCAGGTAATGTAGCCCCATGGGGGTCCATCTATGATTTGTTTGTTCAGCTAGGATGTGAATAAAAGCCACACTGAAGAATCCCATTCCTGGTTCTGGACATTACAGTTATTGCATCCTGTGTTCGGATTTACTTGGGTGCCCCTGTTCAGAGTAGCCAAACCTAGGTCTCCCTGTGCCGAGTAACCTCATCCTCCCCGAACCCAGGTCCCCACCAGGTACTGCTGTCAGCTTCAATAGCATGCCACCTGTCATTTTGCTAGAAAGGCAGGGGTGAGGGGCTACACTTGCATCAGTGTGATTCAATTTACCAGTCTATGCATTATCACCCAAATAAACTCCCTATGTATGCCAGAATGGTGATCGCTTACCATATTTTTCAATTTTTACAAGTTTCAACAATCCAACGTCCTGACTGAAACTACCTAGTCCCCCAGAAGCAGTGGTATGCTGAGAGCGTGCCTGTAACATGGAGGGCCGGCACGAACGTCAATTTTTTACATACCCACTCTTATAAGTTACTTGCAGCATGTCTTTGAATATATCGCATTTAAGTTGCCATGTTTTAAGTAAAATTGAGCGCTGGTAGTGCCAGTAAATACATTTAAACACTGGCGCAGAAATCCTGCGCCTGCATGAATGTGGGCCACTCCTGCACATGTGCAGGATCTCTGTTTCACCCCACTATTGTACATGCGTGGGATTTCGGCACCTGGAGTGGTCCACATTCACGCAAGCGCAGATTTTTGGCACCGGTGTTCAAATGTATTTGTAACATATAATGAAATTGTTTGCTTGTGTGTTTGTTGTTTGTTTGCTGGGAGGGGTGCTCTCCAGAGGACTTTGTTTGGGGGGCTCAACAAGAATTTGAAAAGATTAAAAAAGATCCCTTGTTCTTCACAGGATAGTCTTTGAGGGTGGAGTGCATGTAGGGATAGAGTTATGGCCTGAGACGGTTATATGTGGTGGAATGGTATTATATTTAAAGTCTTTATTTGTAATTATTTTACTTTTTCTTTAGTTTTGGTACACATAATGCCATTGATCAGTCACTCTCATGGCAACTTCATGGGAGCCATAAATGATTTGAATGCATAACTTCTCAGGGAAAAAGATCCTGTTTTAATTGAAATGTCTTCAGTATTAAGCAACCTCTGGTCAAAGCTAAAAATAACTGTATACATTAATCTGATATGAGAAAAAAAAAACTGGACTACACCCACAAACCTGTTTCTCTATGTTCACTGACCAGAAGCATCCATCCCTGCATGCTGTTGGCCCCCTTCTGGCCAGCACTGCAAATAAACATCCCAGCTCTTCCTTCTCCTACAGAAAGGTTCACACTGGGGCCCCTAAGGGAGCTAACAGCCTTGCAGGGATGCTTCTGGCCAGTGAACATACAAAAGCAATCGTGTAGGCCCAGTCCAGCTTTTTGTGTTTGTTCTCATATTGGGTCAATACATAGCAGCCTTTTTATCACTGACCAGAATTTTTTATTTGGTCATGTAAGTGATGTTAAGGGAGTTCAGGAAAATGAACACAGGAAGTAATTTTAAAGTATGATTTTCTTTTTTTATCTGCTTATGTAAGTGATGTTAGGAAGTTCAGGAAAAGTAATTTTGTTTAGAGCTATTCTGCTTTGTGCTTTGGGAATCGGCTTGTTACAGGACTGTGTAGACCTCGGTTTCGTCCTCCATCTGCTCTATTGGGTTCTCAGTGCTTAGAGTGCTTAGAGGCACAGTGTGGGCCATCGGTGGGAAGAAGAAAGCTTCTGATGCCACTTCTGATATGGATGCTGTTCAGGTGAAGGTAACTGAGGATATGTCAGTGGGTATGGCTGGCAAGAAGAATTCTGTTATGCAGTGTTGTTTTCTCTCATGGAGGGCTTGTGACTGTATACTGATCTGGATGGTGAACAGTTTTTCTCAGTTTGCAGTCTGCCCTCTCTGCTGGATCCATTCCATAACAGCAGTCAGACCCGCCAGTGCCTTCACCATTGACACAGTTTGTGAAGGTTCTTCCTGTGAGGCTTCCACTGTGTCTTCTGGGTCTAACCTCTTGGCAGCAGTAACCACCTTGCAATCCATCAATTCACCTGACATAGGCTCATCTTCTACATCCATCTCCACGAATTCCTCAAAGTCTGCAGCATCTATGAATGACGGGACTTGCACATCCTCCAGACTGGTAGAAAAGCTGCTTGGGTCGGGGGTTTCAGTCACAGAGGTAAACCCTGCTTTCCTAAAACAGTGGTGCTTTGCTTAATGGCACACCATGCTCTATTAAGCATGTAAATTCCATCAAGCAGATTTACCTCGTGGGCAATCTCGGCTGCTTGTCAATTGTCTGGATAATCTTCCCAGCAACACATGACTTGTAGTGGCCCTTCCATTTTTTTCTAACACCCATATCCATGGATTATTCTTGTGGTATTCAGTTGGGATAACACTAGTTTTATAAACCTGAGCTTATGGACAGGTCGTGGGGGTGGGCCAAGCAGTTGTCAACAAAAAGGAGGTCTTTATCCAGCTCCTACAGAGCTTTTCATCCCATGTCATTAGCCAGTCTTGAAAAATGAATGCTGTCATCCATTCATTGCTTGAACCTGTGTAACTAACCAGCAGAAACATAGAAACATAAAAATTTGTTGGCAGAAAAGGACCCCATGGCCTATCCAGTCTGCCTTAATTTCCCCCTCTAGGAAGGCTTCTCCCCATCTTTTGGCAAGTAGCATGGCATTTTACTTTTGCCATTTACGAGGAACTTTCTCTTATCAGAGCCTGTCTGATTGGCACAGCACAGAAATGCAGTCTTTGGTTTTCTACTCCCCCCCCATGAAGCTCCAGTGGTTTTCGAGCATTGTATGTATGTATGTTACATAAATGGCACAAAGGTGCTTCCACGTTTACCTACATTTGCAGTCAGGGTAATCCCTGTAAAAAAGTCTTATCTCATCTGCATTCCACACATTCTTTGGCTGCACCCATCAAGCAAGCCAGACACTACCTCAGTGATCCAGCTCTACATGGCTGTGGTATCACCATCTTGTTTTTTGCCATGTTCTCATTTAAAAACAATTTGATGCCTCAGTTTCTAGTGTGACCACCATCCACCAGTGGCAGCAAAAGCTGAGTGACCCATTTAGCTTTCAGCATGGGGCCAGAGCTATGAGCTCCTTTATCCAGGACATGTGAGCATGACAGAAAAAGAGCATCCCCGGCCTCAGAATCTTTTCCCCCATGTTTTTGTTTTCTGCCAGGATTAGCACTGGAATGCCACTCAGCTAAAATGGCTTCTTGATTTTTGCTTATTCTGTCAGCCTGGCTTTTATAAATTTTAAACCGAGCAGCCACAGAAGATAAGGAGCTTATGGGGTTCCTGTAGGGCTTCAATGACTTTCATACAGTCAGACAAGGAGAGCTCGTTTCTAGGCTGTGACATTGCTATGGTTACAGTACGCACAGAAAGCACTGCACAGCACTAGAAGCCTGGCAAGAAAAGATTAGTTTTAAGTGATGCCCATGAGACGAGGTGCTAACGTTCACAGATGACTTACTAATTACTGATTACTGTACCACTGTAATCGCTATAGTCAGAAGAGAACTGACAGCTGTCAGCATCCCATTAAAGTGATGGGTATGTGAATGGCCATCCCAATTAAATGTCCCTGCATCCTATCTTTTACAAACCAGAAAACTGGTTCCAGGAGAGACGTCCCACTTAAGCGGTCATTCCACTTAAGCTCATACTGTATAAATATTATGCTGTCTCTTCCTGTCTCTCTTCTACTTTGCATTTCTCCTTTCCACTCACCTCTCAATAGCAATACTTCATTCCCCAATTCAAAGCAACAGAAGTCGTTGCAATGACATCCATCCTGTAGTTTTAAGCAGTAATATATTTCTGACATTTTAACATTCATCATCAGTGCATAAATTATACACAGTGGGCCTACAGGCCTCTTTCTGCCAACAGATTCTGTGTTTCTCTCTTTAACTCCAGCTGATATTTTAACAAATTCTTTAGTTACTAGTTTTGCAGTTATTGACTATAGACACGTCGATACATTTCTTTTGCACTAGCAATTTTTAAGAGTTTCTTTTGTTGAGCTTACTTCTCAACTGTACAAATTAGATTCATACTGCGCACGTCCTGTATTAAGATGGTGCTAGCACATGAGTCTGATAATTAAGCAATAAAGGACGATGGGGGGCTCATTATGGTGGGATAATGGCCCGCTTCGAGGGAATTGAAGCACAAGGAAAAGCTGAGTGCTCTCCCCACCCAAGAAGGCCCATTAACTAACCAAAATGCACCCTCTGGGGTGCCTTATTGCAATTAGGAAATGGATCCTTTTCAGTAAATTGGATGTATTTTTTTAAACATTTTTGTTAAGCTTCTTTCAGCCAGGCTGTTGTGCTGGGATAATGGTCCAGCAGAAAGTGCCTCTTGGCCAATTAGGAAGGAGACAGCATTTATTTCAGCCCATTTCATAATTAACAACACAGGACCATGCTAAGATGCTTTATATTTTCTAGATGGGTGTGGCAAGATAGAAGGACCTTTTGAGAAGCTTCAAAGACACATCTCACAATTCAGGAATAAAATTAAATTTAAAAGAAGGGCATAATTATATTTTGCCCAGAAATACATTATTACTGCAAAATTATATCATAACATTTTTTTACTAATAAATACTGCTGCTTTAATTACCCAGGGAAGTCTAACTGAGATGAAACATCTAATTTTTAGTGGGGTCCTTCAGTTTTCTGCAACTGACTTCTGCTGTTGACAAATATGATTCTTTTACCACTGGAAAGTGGAAAATTTCTTGAAGCAGAGCACAGTATACACAGAGTCCCCAAAGGTAATCTGCATTCCAATGCTGGGTCACCTGGGAGATTTCATCACCAGAATAGGTTCTCATGATGAACTCCCTACTGACTAAAATGTCAGACTAAACATTGCCTTGGTGTATGCACTGTTTACTGGTTTACTGATTATATTTATTCATGAATTCTTAGCATGCCTGTCAAGGAGTTCGACTTAACATTTAAAACTGAAAAAGATTGATTTATTTCATTTATGCCCAGGTAGTGGTAGATCCATGCTTCTGTGTGAGTGCTTGAGTCTCACGCCTTTATTAGAAAGCCTGTCATCTGAAACTGCAACATGATAGTTAGGCAAACTCTGAAGCATGAATGCAAAGGTTAGAAATTAATATGTTTTGGTCATGAGATATCCTCTGGGGATAGTCTGGTGGAGAAAAAATAACACTGTTAACTTTGATTAATATTGTAGGGACAGCAAATGCAGTCCTATGAGACCTTTACAGAGCTAACACCACAATTAGATAAGAAACATAGAAAGTGTCGGCAGGTAAGGATCGTTTGGTCCACCGAGTGTGTCCATTTTTCCCTGCCTATACTGTCACTGTAGACCCTACCTGATCGGCTATTCCCTGACCCTGCTTCCCTACCAAGATTCCTTTGTGCCTATCCCATGCATGCTTGAAGCCCACCACTGTTTTCACCCCACTACCACCACTGGAAGACTATTCTAAGCATCCACCACTCTTTCAGTGAAGTACTTCCTCACATCCCTCCTAAATTCCCCCCTTCCAACTTTTTTGCATACTCCCTTGTTCTCATGCACATCCTCCTCACACTCCTCTCCTGTACCTTAATCACCCATGTAAGGTATTAATAGTTCTCTATCAGGTGTCCCCTCTCCCAGCTGGCCCATTGTGCTGAGGGTTGAGGCACTGGATGCCACATCTCGCACCACGCTGGCGACCCGGGTTCGGGAATGAGCCTGGGTTGTTGGGGGCTGGCAGGGGAGGAGACAGATTGAGCATCTGTTGGACTGCTCTCTGGCTCCAGGGAGGGGGGTATGCTGCCTCAGTGCCTTAGTGGCCTCTAGCAATGGCTGGGAGCATTGCAGGGTACTGGCAGACAAATTAGGGGATCTGCTGTGGTCGGCACTGGGAAGGAGTGCATGCGATAGCATGCACGTGCCTGTCCATTGGCATCATTGCATGCCACGCACAAGGGGAGAATAGGCATCAGTCATGGCAGCATGATGGCTGTCTTCATGGGGAACTTGCTCGGGCAAGGTACGTGGCACTGGATCCGGTCTAGGTGGATGAATGTTGGGGGGCTTTCCACCTCCTCGCTGCAGAGGTAATCCATCGAAGTATGCTACATTCCAAGCTGAGGAATCTTCGAGATAGTGGCCGGAATCCCTGGAGGATGCCTGGGCATGGATAAGGTAGGCAGACTGGTTGCCAGGGGAGAAAAAGTATAGCAAAAAAAAAAAGGTGTCCCTTCTCCCTCCTCTGTTCCAGGGTGTACATATTGAGATTCCACAGTCTCTTCTCATAGGGCTTCTGATGCAGCCCCTGCACTATTTTGGTTGCCTCCTCTGAACAGCCTCTTCAGGGTTTCCTCGAGTACATTTTCATAGTAAATTCAAAGTATCTCATTCTTAGGGCAAAGATCCAAATCAACACTACAGCCTCCCCAGTTTAATCCTTCGCTGAAGCCATAGTCCTGTTTGTGACATTAGAGTTTGTTGCTGTACAAATAATTATGATGTCAGAAACAGAGGACTGTGACTTCAGAAAAGGATTACACAGCAGGAGAAAATCAGCTGTGTATGGACAAGAAATCTGTTTCAATGCAAATAACTACTATTATTATTCTTTGATAACCAAGTAAGGGCCACTAGGTACAAGTGCCTGTTTCCAGGAGCAACCTGATAGCTGTGAGGAGGTGCTCAGAGTCATATAGTATGCACATGGAGGTTGTAGGAATCAAACCCAGGTCTGCTGGATGTACCAAGCTCATTCACAGCTCATTACTATAACTTCTAGGCTCTACTGTCAGCCTCTAGTGAACCTAGTAATGAAGAATAATATGAACAGAATAAAGAAAATGTACGTTAAATATATCAGCTTTAAGCTGCATTATATCTAAGTATGTTGCTTATCAAAATTTTCCCCAAAGTGAGGAACTCACATTAATATTGTTGAGCGTACAGCTTATAATTGACTTTTCCTTAAAACAATAAAACCCTAATTTTCAAACTCTAATAACTTTTTTGATATTATATTATTTTAATGTGTATGCCATGGCTGCTCCCTGCATGTACAGTATTGTTTTATTTCTGAGATTGTCTCGGGGCAGCAGGTTACATTAACACATGCATATATTTTTCAGTCTCTCAATCACATTAGCATAGTAATTTTGAAATGGCATTCATCATTTGGAAACCTATTCATCATGTACGCTATTCATCCGGTTTCACATAGTAAGGTTATTTGCAAACAAATAGGTAACAATATTGTGAAGTAATTACAGTTTGGGTCCCCTTTTAGGTATGCAGATTGACCAGTACAGTAAAACTGAGGTTAGTGTGGAAACGACTTCTACATATGCAAATTACTTTTACATAAATTGCATCACTTACTATGGGAATATCAAAACAAATGTGTTCTTCTGACCTTTGGCCATAATGGTGCCAATTTCATGTAGAAATGGTTTATTTGATTGTGTCAAAATTGGGAGCATGCACATTTGACAGATTCTACCATGCATTGTATGTATGTATGTATGTTACATAAATGGCACAAAGGTGCTTCCATGTTTACCTACATTCGCAGTCCATCCCTTGACAAATGCATCATAATGGCAACACAATGGCAACATAGCAGTAGGCTAAAAATGCTCAATGGTACTACTCAGTGGTACCCTGGTATTGCAATGGCAGTCTACATTTGGATAATTTTCTTGGTGCAGTAATAGGGCAGTGGTACAATGGTATCACAGTAGAATTGTAACAAATACTGTAAAACCCTAATGGCAGTACTGTGGTAATCACAATGGTAGTGCAATGGCAAAGCAATGGTATTGCAGTGGTATTCCAGTGAAATTATGGTAAGGGTCGAGTTTAAGAGCAACTGATCTCACAAGATAACCTTTAAAAAACAAAACATTTATTTTATTTTTATTTTAGTCTTTGGTAACTGGCTAAGGCCCACTTGGCACAAGTGCCTGTTTTCAGGGGCGACCTGGGAGCACTGGGCAGTTAAGTGACTTGCTCAAAGTCACACAGTATGCAAGTGGAGGTTGTGAGAACCAAACTTAGGTCTGGTCTGCTGGATGTACAAAGCTCATTCACACCTCATTCCTCTAACCTCTAGGCTATACTGCTAGCCCAATTTAGACAAAATTCAACTTAGAATCCAAATATTTCTTGTATTTTAAACTGATATGACCATTTGTGCAGCTGTGTCCCTGATTTTGGTAATTTGTCCCTGATTTTTTTTCAGCCTTTTCCTTCATTTCTAAATTTTCTTGATTCCCCCAACCTATTTTCCATATATCTCTGCAGTTTGCAGTTATAAACGATGATTCCCTCTCTTGCATCCCCCTAATGTCATCCTAATTTAAATATAAATAAGGTTGCTTCACTTTTTTTTTGCCCTGGTGTGAAAACCTGTTTTTTTTTTCATTACACAGGTCATGACCCCACTCACATAAGGCATCATGGGAGCTGATGCATACATTCACAAACCAGCAGAAGTTATACTGTCAGTCAGTTATGTTACATGTCTTGTGAAGTCCCTGTATTCTGTAAAAGCATTTTTTTATCTAACTCAGATACACTTTAAACTACAGAAAACAGCAGAGCACTTACCATGCCTTGAAAAGTTTCATAGCCAACAAAAGACAAGAACATAGGGCCACAGAGGACGGCAACAGCACTGACAAATACTGATTGTCAGGCGTGACTGAAAAAGGGCTGTACCCCGTCAACTCCTAGTAAAAAAATTAGAAAAATACAGTATAACTACTGCAGGCTTTAGCACTAGAGCATCATAAAATTCCAGGATGCTTTACATACTAAAAGTCATACTAAAGGTAGGATCTTAGGAGACAAAATGCCCATAATTGCTCTGGTCCATTATCTGTAATAAGAAACGTTCATTGCCCTACAATATGTGTCTATCTAAGTTTGTTTTAAATTCCTTTTTATTTGTACTAATTATTAAGTTTGTCAGTAACTTATTCCACACATTTACTATGCATTGTATGCAGAATTATTTTCTTCTGTGTGTGTGGAATTTTACTGGTCTATTCACATGAGTTGGGTCATGACCTTTGCAATAGAGTCAAGCAGGTTTTCACACCAGACTTAAGTAAATTCATTTAGATTTAAATCCTGATGAAATTAGAAGGCTGCAATAGAGGCAATCATTGTACATGCCTACAAACTACACAGGGGAAACTGAATAAAAGACTGAGGGGACTTTCCATTTCTAAGAGAGGTGGTTGAGAGTTATGAGAAGAACAGTGCGGGCAAACGGTAGTTGCACAAAACTACCAGTCTGGACAGTCACTGGACCAGCAGATTACTGAAAAGGAGCAGGATTTTCTAAACAGCACAAGGATTTTCTAACCAGCACATTCCATTTTGGATGCAGCACTATGTCCACTGCTCTGATGCTGGCAGACCACCTAATAAGTGGCCTACCCACACCAGAACCTTAGACATAGTGGTGTCCAAAGAAGTCGAGTTTGCATTTTTTAAATTAATTTTTAATTTTTTAAACTCTGTTAAATGGGGAATGTAAAAGTAGAGTGGAGTTGGGGGAATAACTCTGAGACCACCAGCAGTATTGATAAAATAGGTTTGTTTTCATGTTTTAAACTGCATGTTAATCAACCTACAAATTACATAAAAATGTGCAATGGTACTGTTCAGTGGTGCCCTGGCATATTTAAGGTCCACCATTCTAGAATTCCCTTTTTGATAACTGCAGAGTTATATGAACTGCATTCTTGGAACTGGGGTTAGGTAAACTTTAACTATAAAATGGATAAGAGAAACCAAAGTCAGTTGTGATCACATGACCATGCGTTATTCCAGCACAACAGCAGACATCAGAAATACTTAACTTTCTGAACTTCATTACTCAGTTTTTACAATAAAAATCAGATCATTTTAGACAAAACTGAAGAGTACATGTAAGTGACTAGGAATCTGGACTTCAAGTCATCCTTCTTCCTGAAATACACTGTAAAAATCAATCTGTAAAACTGACTGCTTTGAATTTGAAAAAAATCTTTAGAGGTAGGGTTTTAATCATTCCAAGACTCCTACATCATCCAATCACTCTAGAGATGGTTGAGATTCCTCATCTCTTTAAGGTGCTCTCTGAGAATTGAAACCTCAGTAAGGGTGAGTGATTGTGAAGATGGGCTATTTTGGTTTGGCACTGATTTGGACCCATCATCATTTCAGTCTACACTTTGGCGAAAGACACTCTGGATCCTTGGTATGGAGGTCTAGCAGGCTAAACATTTGGTAAAGAGATACCCCTTAACCACCATATGCCTACTAGTTAATCTCAACCTGTGTCACCCACCCCTGTTTCTCCCAATGGTTTAAACAAACCCTTGTCAGAGCCGATACAGCTGCATAAAATGGCGAGACTGTGGAGGAGCTCTCGCCATGGTGCCCAAAACTGTCATATTCAAGATGGCCACTGTGAGAAGACTGCGCATGTGCAGTACTCGTGCATGCGCAGTTAGCATTGGTGGCTATTTTGGGCATGGTGGCCATGACTTCCGCAGATGTGGAAACAAAGTAATATCTCACAAAGGGGGGGAGGGGTTGTTTATGTGGCCTGCAGAAGGGAAGGGTCATGTAAGCACAACCATCTGGAATTGTGCATGAGCACTGTGGAAGCACTCTGGAGCACTATACAGTGATGTGCTTCCACAGTGCCCTTTCCAGATGATGGCAATACGTCTGCAGAGCTCCGCCCCCGCAGCCGTAAAAGGGAGCCAGCTCCTGACACAGTTCCAGGACCAAGATTTTTTTTTTTTTATAAAACAAATGCCTGGGAAGGGGGAGGAGGGTGGCAAGTGACCAGGGTGGGGAAAGGCATGGACTTGCCCTGGCTACCTGGGAAGAGCCATGATATTTTATTTTTAATTATTTGACTGAAATAAAAGTTGACATGATCTACTGATGTGTAAATGTGTTGTACCTTGACTTTCGTAAGGTCATCAATTCCATTCCCCACTGGGTAGTCATTAATGGTGTACACTCAGAGCTCAAGGGAGTCACGAGTGGAGTACTACAGGGGTCAGTTCTGGGGCCACTGCTCTTCAATATCTTCAATTGTGATGTAGGAGAAGGAATCCAGAATATGGTGTGTCTCTTTGCTGATGACAGTAAGATCTGCAGCAAAATGGACACTGGGGAGTGAGTCAGAGAAATGAAAAGAGACCTGGATAAATTGGAAAAGTCATCTGGATTATGGCACTTAAAGGTCATTGCAAAAAAAGTACAAAGTTATGCACATTGGTCAATAGAACCCTAAAATGGCCTGCTGGATGGGGGAGTAAGGTTGGTTCAAACAATTGAGGAGAAAGACCTAGGGGTTATCATTAGTGAAGGCCTTGCGTTCACTGCACAATACAACAAAGCATATGGGAAGGGAAACAGCATGTTGGGATGTATAGGAAGGGGATCTGGTAGTAGGAGGAAGGAGGTGATACTGCCCTGTACAGGTCACCTGTAAAGCCATATCCTGAGTACTAAAGCAGTTCCGCAGTCCACACCTCAAGAAAGACTCGGACTACATAGAGACCATACAAAGGAGGGCCAAGAGGATGACAGGGGGCAGTGAGAGTCACGGCAGACCTATACATGCATACATTGGAAGCAAGGAGGGAAAAGGGGGATATGACCGAAATATACTGTATAAGTTCTTGCAAGGAATAAGCAGGGTCGATTATAAGGACTTGTTAATGAGGAATGTGTACACAGTAACTAGAGAATGCAGGTGGAGATTGGTTGGGTGGAGAGTCAGAAGGGACTTGATGAAGCTCTTCTTCACAGAGCATAGAAACACAGACTTTGATGGCAGATAAAGACCGCTTGGCCAACCTAGTCTGCCCATTTCCCTACCTAATGGATAAGTTGCAGATCCTAGTTAACCAACAGCCTGCTTCCTCCTACCCCCCCACTAGAATTGCCTTATGTCTGTCCTATGCATTCTTGAATTCTCCCACTGTTTTTGATTCCACCTCCTCAGGAAGGTTGTTCCATGCATCTACAACCCTCTCCGTGAAGAAATACTTCTTCACATTACCTCTGAGCCATCCACCCTCTATCTTCAAATTGTGCCCCCTTGTTCTTGCACATCTCTTTTTCTGAAAGATGCTACCCTCTTGGACACTGCTGATTTCCTTGAGGTACTTGAAAGTTTCTATCATGTCTCACCTCTACCTCCTTTCCTCGAGGCTATACATATTAAGCTCCTTTTGTCTTTCTTCATATGTCTTCTGATGCAGACCCTGCACCATTTTGGTTGCCCTCCTCTGGACAGCCTCCACCCTGTCTATGTCTTTGCAAAGATGGGGTCTCCAGAACTGCACACAGTACTCCAGATGTGATCTTACCATCTGTCTGTACAGAGGGATAACAACTTCCTGTTTTCAACTGGTGATGCCTCTCCCTATGCACCCCAGTATCCCCCAGCCCTCTTTACTGCCTTCTCACATTGCTTGCCCACCTTTAGGTCATCTGATATAACTACCCCCAGGTCCCTTTCCATTTTTGTTGTTGTCAGTATCTCATCCCCCATTGTGTACTCTTCCCGTGGGTTTTTGTTTCCCAGGTGCATTACTTTGCACTTCTTTGCGTTGAATCTAAGCTGCCATACATTTGACCATTCCTCCAACCTTGCCAAGTCCTTTCTCATCCTTTCCACCCCACTTTGTATATCAACCCTGTTGCAGATCTTTGTGTCGTCTGGAAAGAGACATACTTTTCCTTCCAGTCCCTCTGCAATGTCACTTATAAAGACATTAAAAAGGACCAGCCCCAGTTCTGAACTCTGCGGTACCCCACTAGTAACCCCCTTTCTTCACTGTGGACTCCATTTACTATTACCCTCTATGTCCTGCTGTCCAGCCAATGTTTTACCCAGGTTACCACCCTAGGACCCACTCCCAGCCTGGTTAATTTGTTTATTAATCTTTTGTGCGGGACTGTGTCAAATGCCTTGCTAAAGTCTAGGTAGACCATGTCCACAGCCCCTCCCTGGTCTACTACTTTGGTCACCCAGTCAAAGAAATCGATTAAATTCATCTGATTTGACCTTCCTGCTGTGAATTCATGCTGCCTTGGTTCCTGTGCCCCACTAGCCTCTAGGTACTCAACAATTCTTTTCTTCAGAAGTGATTCCATCATTTTCCCTACCACTGAGGTCAAATTGACAGGTTTGTAGTTTCCTGCCTCTGTCTTGCTCCCACTTTTGTGAAGGGGGATCACATCCGCCCTCCTCCAGTCCTCGGGTACAACACCATCCTCCCTTGATTTGCTAAAAAGGGTAGTCAGTGGTGTTACTAGTTCTCCCCTTAGTTCTTTTAGAATTCTGGGGTGAATCCCATCAAGCCCCACTGCTTTATCCACCTTCAGTTTTAGGAGTTCTTTCAGAACCCTTTCTTCTGTGAAAGGACTGATATCAACCCCCCTATCCAGAATGCTTCTATTGATTGGATTAGGTACCTCCCCCTCCTCTTCCTTGTAAATACTGAGCAGAAGTAGTCATCCAGTATCCCTTCTTTTTCACTGTCCCTCTTTGCCCAACCACCCTCCTCTTTATTCAGCCTCAGTATCCCTGCCTTAGTCTTTCTTTGCTCCCTAATGTACCTATAAAAGGTTTTATCCTCCTTCTTAACCAAGTTGGCTATCTTTTCCTAAGTTTGGTTCTTTGCTATTCTGACTGCCTTCCCCGCTTCCTTCTGCTTTAACTGGTACAGTTCTCTGTCCTGCTCCTTCTGTGTTTCCTTATACTTCCTGAATGCTATATTTTTCTCCCTAACTTTCCCTGCCACTTCTTTTGAGAACCATAGTGTTTTTTCCTTCATTTTGATTTGTTTATTTGCTTCACACAAAGGCTTGTTGCCTCTGTGATGGCAGTTTTGATGTTTCCCCATTGCTGCTCCACCCCACCTTCTTGCCTGTTTGCTAGTGCTTTTCTGAGACAATCTCCCATTTTGACAAAATCAGCCCTCCTGAAGTCCAGTACCTTCACTTTTGTATGGCTTGACTCTACAGCTAAGTTTATCGTGAACCACACAGTTTGGTGGTCACTTGTTCCCAGATGGCTTCCCACTTCTAGATCTGAGATCCTTTCTCAGTCCCCATTTGAGAGTACCAGGTCTAAGATTGCTCCCTCTCAAGTGGGTTCCAAAACTGGTTCCAAAGCAGGTGGTGGATGAATGGAACAGACTGGCCCAGAGAGGTGGCTAAAGCCAAGACTGTGTTGGAGTATAATCTTTGGTTGGGATATGTAAGGGAATGTGACATGAGACCCACAGACAGAAGAGGGAAGGGGTACATGGGAAAGAGTGTGCCATTCAATCACTAGGGCGATCAGATCTGTAAATCAAGTTTGATGTTAGGTTGCACATTTTTTTTATTTTTTTATTTATTTAGTTGTTTTAACCAGGTATAGCACACTAAGCTGAAAGCTTTTTTATAGGAGCGACCTGGGAGCACAAAGAAGTTAAGTGACTTGCTCAGGGTCATACAGTATGCAAGCAGAAGCTGTGGGATTCAAACTCAGATCTGGTCTGCTGGGTGTCACCAGATTTGCAGCTCAGAGCCTTAGACCACTGCGCTATACTGCCTCCAACATGGAGGTAAGCAAGAAAATAAGTGGACTAGAGAGACCACTGGGTCTTTTTCTGCCGATGCAATCATCTGTGCTTCTATTTTTCTATGAAGTGGCTAAAACATTCAGCTGAGCAGAATCAAAGGTAAAAGTGTGTCACTGCAGCCCATTCATGAATACAGATTTGGTATTGGCTTATCCTTACCAGAGCATAATTTAGGAGGCCACCAGCTGACTCCTCGTCTCATGTAGCAGTACATCCAATGCAATCACAGATGGTGAGCCACTACTTTTCTCCACTTCCCCAGCCCCATAAACTGTGGCAAATGGGCCATGGAGCAGCACCATGCAATTCTGCTTAAAGTTGGACCAGCATAACATTCTGTGGTGATTTGCATATGCAGCCCATGATGCTTTGCATTGTGGGGGCATGTGTGATTTTGTATTTTCTTGAAACTTGGCTTCCCAGCCAAATGCCCTTTGGGGTAACCCTTGCCTCAGTGTTTATGCACAGAGGTTCTTTGTCTTTCATGATAATGATGCAGCACTTCTCTTACTGGCACACCAGCATGCCGCCACCTTTGCAGCCGGAGCTGCCTCATTCAGTTGCTGCTCCCAATACTGTAGACTGGGACAGGAGAGCAGGAAGCAGAATAGGAATAACTAGCACAGTTTCTTTGGGTGGACATGCCCCATAATGCTTTGCAGCCAATGAGTTACAAAACTCAGCCTGCACAGACCCAATAAATAGCTCGCAGCCAAGAGGCTATCAGGACATAAAGCGATGCCTTATTGGCTAGAACAATCAACTGGGAGGCTGAGGAGGCTTTTAACAGCTTTGTCTCAAGGGGAGAGTTCTTGAATTCTTCATTGATGGTTGGAGAGAGAGGGTTTCTGAGGAGACAGCTTTGAGGAGTGGTGTTGTTTGAGGAGTATCCATCAAGGGACTCTAGAAACTTTCCAGCAAATGCTGAAAGACTGGTTAAACTGCAGTATTGAGAGAGAGAGTTTGCTTTGCAAAGAGATCCGAGTATAATTTATTCAGAGTGATGGGTGCCTTGACAAACTTTGAGTCTGGTAGAAGCAAAACTGGTTTCTCCAGACCACTGCTGCTGGGTTTTAACAAAGTAGCAGACTAGACCAAACAGTTCTGTGTAGTGTTCCCCAGCTAGGGGAGTGAAGCTGTAAGGCCTAGGAGGAGCAAAGATAGCTTCAAGCCAGAGGCTCTGAGAAGAAATCCATTAACACCTGAAATCTGTGATGTGAGAAGAACTTACAGTTTCAGAAAGAAGAAGAATCAGCATTTACATAGTGCTTTTCATACACAGTATCCCAAAGTGCTTTATAAGCAGTGCTAGACTGGTAGTGAAGTGATTGAATGTATGGTGGCAGCCATATCGCACATCATCACCCACACACAGCCTGGATAACTGCATAAACCAGTTTTGTGGGAAGGGGAATGTTGGTCAGGACACCAGGAATGTTCTCTGCTCTTTACAAAGAGTACCCTGTGTTCTTTTACTTCCACCTGGACACCCACCAGGACAAGCAGAAGGGACCTCAGTTTAACATCTCATCCAAAGGATGGCACACCCCAGCAGTACAGCACCCCCAATACTGCACTCAGATGCCAGCGATTTTTAGGTGCAAGTCCATCCCGGTGTGGGACGAGAACCCACGACCTTGTGGTCCAGAGGCGGATGTGCTACCAACTGAGCCATGCTGACAGGGGAATGCCTCTGAGAATATGCCTATTGCTCTCGAAGACTGTATCCTCCAGGATTCGTGAATAGCAAAGTAAGATTCTGCTCTGCAAGTGGAAATAACTGATTGGGTACTATAGTAAGTTTGGTATCTATTTGGACAGCCTGCACGATTCATACAATTGGTTAAAAGGCACAAGTACTTTATACAGTCATGTATAAATCTAGTTTTTCATGCTAAAAATAAGCCTCCTAGAAGGGAGACTTGACATATTTGTGAGGTCGCCCTTTCTGCAGTCTTACAATGGTAAACCATTTTTGCAACCGTGTAACCTGTTTTGTGTTTAGTTCTGACCACAAAGACAGACTCTGTGCCTGATGTTCTTCACAAAACACATTTTTCTATACAATTTCAGTAGCAAAATAATGTCCGTAATTTTGTTAAAATTGATAATGTAAAGGTGGTTGACTTATATGTGATGTTGACAGACAGGTGAGGGCAGCAGGGCAAAGCATACGAAAATAAGTTGGAGGCCCTGAACATGTACTCTTTGGAGGAGAGGAGGGTGAGAGGGGACGTGATTGAGACCCTCAAGTAACTGAAAGGGATAACTAGGGAGAATAAGCAGGGTCTCTTTAAGCGAAGTGATAACCAAAACACAAGGGGGCACAGTCTCATTGTTCACAAAGGAAGCAGAAGGAGACAAGCCACAAAAAAGTTACAGGAGCACTGAAGGGAGGGAGGTGGGCACTAGTCCATTTTTAGGGGAGAGTGGTCCTGAAGGGATTTACTAATCTGAAAGTAGACAAAGCAATTGGGCCAGATGGGGTGTATCGAGGGTATTGAGGGCGCTCAGAGAGGAACTGGCTGCACCTCTGACAGTCATATTTAACAGCTCATTGGAAACAGGAGTGGTTCCAGAGGACCGTAAGAGGGCAGATGTAGTCCCACTTCACAGAAGTGGTAGCAGGGAAGAGGTTGGCATTTATTGGCCAGTCGGCCTGACTTCAGTGTTGGGAATGTGAATGGAGTTACTGCTGAAGAAAAATATTGTAGAATATTTTAAATCCAGTGGGTCACAAGACCCAAAGCAGCATAGCTTGATGGGGGGGGGAGGGTGGTCTGCTAAATTTCTTTGGGTGACAAAGGAATTACATCAGGGTGGAGCCTACCTAGCTTTTAGTAAGGCATTCAACACCATTCAGCATAGGAGGCTAATAAAAAAGCTGTGTAGACTAGGAGTGGGTCCAAAGATGGTAAACTGGGTAAGAAAGGGATAGGTGTCAGAAGGTGATAGTAAATGAAGTTCACTCAGAGGAAAGGAGGGTAACCAGCAGGGTGCCTCAGTGATCAGTGCTGGGACTGGTCCTCCTTAATGTCTGTAAGTGACGTTGCAGGGAAGCTGTAAGGGAAGGTATGCCTCTCTGCAGATGCCACCAAAATCTGCAATAGGCTTGATACTCTGAGGGGTGGTGCTGGAAAGGATGAGCAGAGACCTGAGAAAACTCAAGGAGTGGTTAAGGGTATGGCAGCTGGGTTTCAACATGAAAAAGTAGAAAGTAATGTACCTGGAGCACAGAAATCTAGGGGCAGAATACAAAATGGAGAGGAGTGGTACTGATGACTACCAAGCAGGAAAGTGACCTGGAGGTGATCATATTGGATGACCTAAAGATGTCCAGGCAGTATGACAAGGCAGTGGGGAGGGCTAGTGAGATGTCACCAGCAGAAAGAGATAACTGGTATTGCCTCTGTATAGATCACTAGTAAGACCCCACCTAGAGTACTGTGTCCAGTTCCAAAAACCACAGGCCTAATTCACAAAACATAGCATCTGCCACAAGTCCCCAGTGTGCTGAACAGATAGTGCAGGGGGCTTGCGGCAGACATTTAGCAATGATTGCAATTCACGATCCGGTGCACCAAACGCTGCAAGTTAGACCAGCTCCCACCATCTAACTTTGCGGCCATGGGGGATCCAGTTTATGGGGCTTGTGCCAAACCTTTGGTGCAAGCTGTCGTAAACCGTGGAAATGGTCACAAATGTGCCGGCCCTTGCTGAATCGGGCTCCACTGTGTCAAAGGGCTTTGGTGCAGCTGCACCAAATATTATGGATGACACAGGGCTTGGTGCAAGCTCTGCCCCATCCTTCATGAATCGGGCCTCACAACTCCAGAAGGACATAGATTGGAAGTAATCCAGGGGAGAGCAACTAAAATGGTGAAGGGTCTGCATCAGAAGCCCTATGAGGACAGACTTAAGGACCTTAAAGGAAAACCGTGCAAATCTTCGAGTCCCCGCTCCCCAAAGGCTTACCCCCCGATTAAGCTTTCCCCCAGAAAAGCTCTAATTTTAGCTTGCTGCAGTTTACTGTATTTAAATGTTTTAATATCTCAGAATCGGAAATATGTCTGACACTGCATGGCTCCATTTAATGCAAAAGTGCGGCGCCACACTGCTCGCTTCAATGTATTTGCATTGAAGCGAGCAGTGCGGCGCCGCACTTGCACTATATGAAGCCGCAGGGTCGGCCATTCCTGATTCCTAGATATTAAAACATTAAATAAAGTAAGCTGTGCAAGTTAAATAAGGGCTTTGGGGAAAGCTAACCAGGGGGTGTTTGGGGAGCGGGGACTCAAAGATTTGCACAGTTTTCCTTTAATATTTATACCCTGGAACAGAGAAGGGAGAGGGGGGATATGATAAAGACATTTAAATACCTCATGGGGGTAAATAAGGTACAAGACAGAATTATTTTTCAGAAAAAAGGGTAGGGCAAGGGGGTACGATAAGAAGCTGAATGGAGATTGAGTCAGCAGAGATGTGAGGAAGAACTTCTTCAAAGAAAGAGTGGTGGATTCCTGGAACAGTCTTCCAGCAGAGATGGTGGGGGCAAAAACAGTGGTGGGGTTGAGGAATGCATGAGATAGGCATAAGGGAATCTTAAGGGAAGGGGGGTGTGAATGGGCTTGAGATGAAGTAGGATCTGCAATGACACTATAGACAAAGAAAATTTGGCAGACTAGGTGGGCCAAGTATCCTTATCCACTGGGAAATTCTAAGGAGGCAAGGAAGGAAGGAAGGAAGGAAGGAAGGAATCTAGCAGAGGCATCATCATAACATTATAATGGGACATTTTGACTTTTCTTTTTGTCCTGGCTTTACAAGTTAATGTTAATGCACTTCATCTTTAAACAGCTGACAGTGAGAAGTAATATTCAGTCATCTGAACAGGACTCCAATATCCTCCAGTCAAAAGTTAATAAATACAGCCTTCATGACACTGAAGCCGGGGCATCAGTTATACCTTCAAGCATGATTAGAGCTTAGCAGATGGCAGAGTTTGTTTGTATTATGAAAGATAACATAAAATTATTTTAACTCAATTATTGTTTTAAAGGGCACAGTGTCACTCTATATTACCACAAGTCATTAATAAGCTAATCTTCCCACAGTCATTGTCATTGATTAGGTTGAGAGTTGGAGCTGTGTTTGGATAATAATTGCCTAGTGATAAACTACATTTTAATTATATCAGTTAAGTCTATCTATCTATCTATCTTTCTATCTATCTATCTGTCTGTCTGTCTGTCTGTCTGTCTGTCTAGCTAGCTGGCTATCTCTGTCTGTCTGTCTGCTTTTCTATCTGTGTGTCTGTTTGCCTGTGTGTCTATCACAAAACTCACTCAGAATAGCTTCATGGTCAGAGCAGCTTACTGAATAGGGGCATCCATTTTGCACCAGAGTGCTACCTGCCCCAGAACCTGATCCACAAAGACTAAGGAGGCCTTCTGCACCAGCGTAGGGGTATGTACAGAGGCTGAGGTTTATGCAGAGGTCCTGCTCCACTCATGCAGAGACGTCCGTGCATCCACAATCCCGAATGCACCCCCTGTGGGATCCACATTGCTACATGTGCCATGGGGTTGGTGGCAGGCTTGTCGGTGGGTACGTGCATTTGCATGAAACACACCGAGGGAGTTGTGCACCAGGGAGGGGGTGCAAGGCATGGTGGCATTGTGTGACATAGAGAGTAGCTCCAAAGACTTATATGGGGTGCGCCCCTCTGCTCTTCTTATACTGATGTCACCAAATGTCTGAGTATGAGGGCAGAGATGGTTAACAGGGATGTGAAAGGGATTGTGTGGGCAGACCCTCAGTGGCAAATTACAATCCCATTCCTTCCTAAGGGGGAATTATGAAAAAAATGTAAAACTGACATTGAGAAACTCCCATGTACAGTAGGCAAGGGAGCTTCCTGATAGTCTTTTTATATGCCAAAAGAGGCCCGATTTAAAGTAGCCATGTCCCACCCAGTATAACCCACTGGATCAGGAAGAATTTCAAAAAACTCAACCATATCAAAAATGTTATTAAGTACAGCACAACAGAGAAGAATATCCACTACCACTCAATTCCATACTCTATTGGGGATTTTAATTCGGAGCATGTGAGGGGGTGGATGTCTCAGTTAATTAATAATGGGTAATATTGCTCTCTTTCTTCTAGATTTTCTTATTGATTTTGATCCTAATAAAATTTAACTCTGATTTCATGCCACGTCTCATACACCTGCTTTTGCACCCATCATCTATGATTGTATTTTATTTGTGTATACCTACTGTTGATTGTTATTCTGTTTAACCCTGTACCTGTTTTTACATCTTGTTTGTATATTTCTGTTCCTGTTTCAGAACAACATTTGTAATGTCATGATCTTCTTCCATACGTTTTATCTGACTCTGTATGTATACTCATGTTATTAAGTGTAATTGATCCTGGATCGCCTCTGAGAAAGGGACATCTTGTCTCAGTGGGCCTACCCAGTCAACAAAATTTCAGTAAACAATACATAGCCTTTCACTTCTAGGTCACAGCCTCACAGACTCAAATCTGACCCAGGTTAGTAGTGTCCAAAAGCCAATATCATCTTATGGCTGTTTGGTGGCCGATGGAAAACAAATGAGTTGTGACTAGAGTTGTGCGGAATTACACGGGTGGAATTCATGCAGAATGGCAACTCCGCTCCCGAAATGCTAGCCCAGAAGCAGTTCTGGTCATCATGTTATCCTACTGCAGTATCACAATTTGAAACTAATCTGAAGGAAAGCCTACAGAAAAACCTTTTTTAATTCTACAAGATTCATCTTATTATCACAAGTAAGGCACTCCAGTGGACAGTAGTTTATGGGACAACTTCAGACAGGAAGGAAAACACCAGTGGGGTTCCCCCTGGGTCAGTACTGGGACTCCTGCTGTTCAACATTCTTGCAGATAGCCTGGAGTCAGATGTCTCAGGTAAGATAATCCAGTTTGCCATTAACACAAAGCCAATGATGGGGTAGGTTCCAGGGATGAGGAAGACGATTCATTATTATGCACTGGACAGGAAAAATCTGGGAAGCTGATTGGCTGGCAGCATTCTACACCTGTACTTATGTAAGCACCCTTTCGGGGGCTTACCAGTTTAATTTTTCTTTGGGTTAGGTAGATAAGGGGAAGCTGCTGTGCCGTGAGGTCTAGGATGTGGGCCTGCCTACTAATTGAAGATGGGGCCTCACCGTTAGGGGGGTATAAAAAGGGATAGTTTGGCACCAAAAAGAAAGGAGGAAGGGGAGAGAAGTGAGAGGAGAGGAGAGAGAGAGCCATGGGGTCAACCCATAAGTTCAGCCATGAAGGCCGCGGTGGGGCCGAGGTGGACCGTCCACCAACCCCGACCCTCCTGCCTCCAAGATCGGTGAAGTGTGGTGGTTCAGGGTCGATGAGAGAAGTGTGGAGAAGAGAGGGAGTCCTGAGTAACTAGAAGGCTTGCCCATGGGTGAGTGCATCCTGGAGAGCCTGTGCAAGGACTGCTGCAGGGCCCATTATGGCAAGAGGGGTCTGGGGTGTGCTCCAGAAGTGGCAGCCTGGATCGTTGGTGGGACAGTGGTGGCAGCCTAACCTCTTTCCCCAAACTGAGCACCACTGCAGAGTTGGAGCTCTGGAGGTGAGAGCAGCCTGTGGAGGCAAGTGAGGTTCTGTGTGGGTTACAGCCGGTCAGGGCCTAGGGGGGTGGCAGGTTGCCTGTGTGCTCCATGTGGCACTTCGGCCAGGCCCCTGGGTGAAAGCATTCCTGGACTGGAATCACTGTATGAGCGGAAAATGCTTCAGATCTTTGGGATCACCAGGGATAGATGAAACTCCCTGGGATGCTCGGAACAGGCATGTGGCATCGGTGATTGGGTGGCAGGAGGGTTTTCAGTGGCACTGTTCATGTTTAAAGTAACACCTCCATTAAGACAAAAGTACACCCGATGTTTAAGTAAATGAACTAGAAATGGGACTGGGGCAGTAGAAACATCTTGTGCTGTACTGGTTTAGTACCTCAAATTTAAGTAGTCAAGTGCTCAAAGAAAAGGGAGTTAAAGTAAATGTGCTGGAGGATGAAAAGTTTGGAAAGTGGTAAGGAGTATGTGATGAAATTGCTGCAAAGTTTTGAAACACAAGTCTGGTGTGGCCTTTTTGGCTCATTGTAACAGTGCTGCTGCCAGGAACCGTAGCCTTTTCATCTTGATGGGAAGCACTGCATAAAGTAAAGTCAATCTGTAGGAAAAAGAGATTGCTGCAGACTTATAGAAAGGTTCTGTGCCTGCAAAGTTGTCCCCACAGTTGTTATGTACCTCTTGCTCCATGGAGTGGTTTATCAATTTTATTTATCTACATTAAATTAGTTCTCTGCACGTTTGATTCCAGTGTGGACATTGGATTTAATAACAAGGATTGTTTTCATGCTTGTTGCCTGTTAATGAACATTGCCCCCTGCAGCTGTCCCCACCAAAGTGAAGCAATGTCAAATCAAATCAAAATTGACTTCCGGTTCCGCTCCCAGGCTTGATGGCAGCTTAGACGGGTTGCGCTTCCCTACCCCGACTAAAAGACTTCCACGGCGGTTATAGAAAGAGTCATCAAATAAATAATTTTGGTGTATCCATACCACGGAGAGCTCCGGTTATGAGAATCTGCTGTTTCTGGTCAGATTCAGTTCACGATGGACGAGATGGCAGATAGAAGAGAGTCTGAGGCCTCCGAGACTGCATTGCAGCGTGGCCTGGTGGCTCAGGAAATCCGGCGCTCCTCGGCGAACCCAAAGGCTAAGCCCACAAAAGCTAAAAAGCAAAGCTGGATGCTATCTACCAGGAAATTCTTGCTTTTAGGGCTGAAATTAAAGAAATGTACGGAACTCTCCTTTGCAAAGTCATGCAATTAGAACAGTGAATGGATGATCAGGAGCGTCAGAGCATGGCTGTAGAAAATAGAGTAGATGACCTGGAATTAGAGATTCAGCAACTAAAAGATCAACAGGCTCAAATGGAGGCATGCCAGGAAGACTCTGAAAACAGAGCCAGGAGAAAAAACATCAGGCTTTATTGTATTCTGGAAGGCTCTGAAGGGTCCAATATTAAATAATTTATTGAAACTTTATTATGTACAGCTTTGGAACTGCCTTCTGATCTGAATTTGCAGCTGGAACGTGTATACCGAGCTCTTACCCCTAAACCCAGACCACAGAAAGCCCCTGCATGCTCCATTATTATCAGGTTTAACAGCTATGCCAGTAAAGAAATGATCTTGCTCACTGCATGGAGGAGGCCTAATGTTTTCTATAGGCAAACACGTGTGTACCTCAACCATGATTACGCCCCAAAGACAATGAGGTTTAGAAGGGCTTATCTTCCATTATTGCCCATGATCAAAAAAGCGGGGTATAAATTTTCCATGCCATACCCGGCTCACCTGGTGGTCCAGCTGCCCACAAGGAAGAAAGAATACAGTACAGCACAGGTAGCACATGAGGACTTGGGTGAGCTTGATCTACAATTCCCTGAGTGGCCCCCAATGGGCAGAACATTGGAACAACGGCATATGAGCTGGCAGACGATCCCTACAAAACAGTGAGGGAAGCAGAGTGACATGGGTGCTGTTAGAAAGGCACTGGTGGCCTATAGAAGAGATGCAGACATGGCAACAACCTTGAGGTCCCAGTATGCAGCAATACTTCCTTCGTCTGAGACTACCTTTTCACAACTGTTTGGCAAGTGGATCTGGAGGGGGTGTTCCTATTGGGGATAGATGGGCCCAGTTCTTGCCGTGTGGGGCCCTTGGGTTGAAGTAGACCCTCTATTTCTGGGCTAACTCTAGACGGGGGGGCCAGGCAGGTATTGGGCAGGTTCCCAGTTTTCCTCCCCTTTTCCCCCATTCAATGCTATCCGAATGGAGCAATTATAGATCCTACCTCTCCTAGAACACCATGGATTGGTTAGAGATTTATATCCCCAATGGGACAATAACAATGTGCACTGATTATTACCCTTAAATGATGAGTTAGTTCCATAAACTTAAGCCAAATAGCCATTAAGACCTGTTGGTCTTTAGTTTAATCCAGAAGTAGCATGCTGTATGATGTATACGACTTGTTGATTAGGGGGGTGGGGAGTATCTGACCTGTCACCTACCGATGTGGGGTATTACCTATTGATTGATTTTCCTTACCCTATTTAATTTCTCCTGCTATTTTAGAGAACAGTATTTCGGTTTCCTGGAAGCCCTAGCCATGTTATGGTCGGGACTACCTCCATCCTTAAGAAGAACAGAAATTTGGGTTTTGGTTCTCCTGGAGGACAAGGGGGGAATGGTGCTTCTTCCCCCACCATTGGAAGTCCTTTTGAATTGGATGGGTACACAAAATTTACCAAATGTACATAGTTTCACACTGTTTATGGTTACTGTTTTATATGGTTACTGTTTGTGATGGTTATAGATGTTAGTAATTTGACAGAACACAAAGAGGCATGGCTATTTGAGTCTTATAGCAAATGCCTTACAACTCAGAGTTCAGAGATCCTAGGCAGATATTAGTTTTGGATTGGAGTCCCTGATGAGAGGGGATCTCAGTTCCTGGAGAGCCTTTCCGAGTTGCAGGTGGTAGGGCCTCGGTGGGGGGGGCTCTGCCTTAGAAAGGAAGCTCTGGGGATTGCAGGGGGATACAGAGGGGGGGACAGAGAGATTATATCCTGGAGGATTCAGACTTACACAAATAATGATGGCTGCTGGTGGGAATAAGATCTTGTCCCTGAATATAAATGGGATCAATAGCCCTATTAAAAGGGCAAGAATCCAACAGTACCTGCGTAAGCAGGGAATAGAACTAATATAGCTACAAGAAACTCATTTGTCGCCTTCAGAACATGAGAAACTATCTGCAGGGGGCAGGTACGAGGTATATTCCTCTTCCTGTAAAAAGGGGATGCATCATGGAGTGCCAATTTTGGTACCAACAGCTACAGGGTTTGCAAAGGAACAAATTTGGTCTGTCCCAGATGGGCACTTTGTGATTGTCCAGGGCCATCTTGATAGGGTGGAGGTCACTCTGGCCAATATATATCTTCTGTCACAGGCATCTCCAAATTCAGTGAGACAATTTTTCAGCAAACTATTAGATATACAGAAGGAAGTTATGCTGGTGGGTGCAGACTTTAATGTAACTCTGAATCCTCAGAAAGACTCCTCACACCCCCAGGCTCACAGAAATACTCCCACTCAAAAACTGCTGAGAGCCCAGCTGCCACGACTTGGGCTGATTGATGTTTGGCACCATTTTTTCCCTTCGCAGGGAGGGTATACTTACTTTTTCCCCAGGCATCACACCTCATCTAGGATTGACTATTTTTTCACCTCTACTGAAAAGGTAGATGCTATATTAGACAGCCTGGAGGCCAGGATTCTCTCCGACCATACTCCCCTCTTGAAAGTGGCCCTGGGTACACCTAGAAAAGCATCGCTGTAGAGATGGATTTTTATCCCTTTTAAAAGATAAAACATTTAAATCTTGGACAGAGGAACGTATTCAGAAAATATGTCGAGAGAATGCATCTGAAGAGGTTTCTTCTGGTTTATTGTGGGATACAATCAAGGCGGTAATTAGGGGAGAGATTATTGCCTACTCGGCACTGTTAGCGAGGAAAAGATAGGCCAGATATAAACAGTTACAGAATACCCTCAGAGACTTGCAGAGTAAGGCAGGGGTAGGGATAGGATGATACATGAGGAGAGCAGCAAGATTCAATCAGAGATTAAAAAAATCTTAGATACTAAGATGCAGGCAAGTCTCCTATACCATAGGAAATTTTTTTATGGGGGGAGGAGAGCTAGGAATTTGGCTAAGAGGGTTAGGGCCTTTAGGCACTCTGCCATGATTCTAAAGATTAAAGACCCTACCACAGGAGAAATATGCAGAAAGGGTTCAGACATTCTAAATGCCTTCCAACGCTTTTATGGGAATCTCTATGCAGAACATAATCCCCCATCTGAAGACAGTATCAGGTCTTTCTTGACACCCTTGCATTTTCCCCACTTGCCCAATCTCAACAGACCCTTTTGAAGAGACCTATTTCCTCCAAAGAAATACAAGAGGCCATAAAGCAGGCTAAAACATGTAACTGTCCAAGACCTGATGGGTCCCCAGCAGAGTGGTATAAGAGTTTTTCCCCCCACATTACTACTGCTTATGCATCAGATGTTTGTAGATATCTAGGAGGGGGGCTTCCACCATCTTCTTGGGAGTATGTTGTTATCTAGGCCATTCCTAAGCCAGGTAAGAACCCTACACTCCTGGAATCTTACAGACCTATATCAGTCCTAAACTGTGATTGCAAGATTTATATGAGTGTATGGGCCCATAGGCTGGAGGAGATATTGCCAACCATGATTCACAGTGACCAGGCCAGCTTCCTCCAAATGAGACAAACAGCTGACAATGTTCTAAGGATGGTTCATCTGATGAGCCACATGACTTGGAATGTGGAGCAGTCCCTTTTGGTTAGTCTAGATGCCAATAAGGCCTTCGACAGGGTCTCATGGAGATATCTGTTGGAGGTCTTGGACTCATTTGGCTTCCCTGAGGAGTTTATTAAATGGGTCTCCCAGATTTATGCTTCCCCAAAAGCACACATCCGAGTCAACGGTGGGATATAAGCCCCAATACGTCTGGGGAGGGGTATTCCTCAGGGGTGTCCCTTGTCCCCCCATGCTCTTCATGCTCTATATAGAGTCACTGGAAATGGCAGTACAAGAATCTGAGGGAATTACTAGGGTAAGGGCAGGACACCGGGAGTGAAGATTAGCTTTATATGCGGATGATATTCTACTTACACTGGGGTCCCCAGAGCAATCCCTCACAGTACTCTGGTCAGTAATGGAGCGATTCAGCACTGTGTCCTGATATAAAATAAACCCCACAGAAACAGAGGTCTTAACAGTCAATTTCGAACCATCAGTCGTGCTTAAAAATCAGCTCCTATTTCATTGGCATAGTACTAGATTGAAATATTTAGGGGTTCATTTACTTCGAAATGTCCAAAATCTTATACTTGTTAACTATGAGCCCCAACCCAAAAAATAGAAACTGACCTACATATTTGGTCCCAGCTTGGTCTCCCTTTCTACTCCAGGGAAGAACTACTCAAAATGAATATTTTATCAAGTTTGCTTCATTTATTTCAAACCATTCAAATTTTCCCTCTACCCATGTATTTTGCATCTTGGAACAGATCGTTGGTTAGGTTTGTCTGGGCAGGACAGAAGTCGAGAATCAAATGGTCCATCTTACAGCTTCCTAAGGAAAGGGGGGTTTGGCCGTACCCAATCTTTTGAGATATGCTCAAGCTACAGTACTCACTAGAATACTGCATTGATGTAACCCAAATTACAGTATTCCTTGGAAGGGGTTGGAAGTATCCCTCAATCAAATACTGGATATTATTTCAGTGGTTTTCTCAGCTGAGGCTCCAGCATCTGGGGGAGATAATACTACATGGGAGCGAAATCAAATCTCAGGGAGTAGTACCAATTAAGAGCTTCCACAGATTTCGCAGCAATTAGCTACTTTCTACAAACCTTGACAGCGGAGGTAAGGGACCGACCACCAGAAGTAAGACTTATCTTGCAGAACTGGCATAGGGTAGGCCTCTCCTTCATATTTCAGCTATTGGACATAAAGGGGATATGTCCCTTTAATATCCTACAGAAAAAATATGGCCTACACCAAAATGGCTATTATGCTTATTCCCATATAAGGAACCTCCTCATGCGACGTACCCCAGATAAACAATTGCTACCTAACCCTCTGCCACTTCTCTTAAATATAATAATGGCTAGTCTGGGGGGCGGTTGTTATCCGCATTTTATTGGGTAAATATATAAGGGACTGCAGGCTCAGACAGGGGAATCCACTGGGGGATTCTAGTGGCATGGAAAAGAGAAGTCCCTGTTCCAGTCTCTGAAGAGGACTGGTTAAAGTATATTAAACCCTCATTGGGAATTTCTGCCTCGCCTTACTGGCGGGAGTTTGCCTGGAAGGTATGAAATAGATACTTTAATACCCCAGCCAAATTGGCGCATTTTCTAGGCAGTCCTGAGGGGAAATGTTGGAGAGAATGTGGGGAGACTAGGGCAGGCCATACCCATATCATGTGGTCCCGTATAGGACTGAAGCAATATTGGCAGGACATCTTGGGAGCACTGGTGGAGCTGCTGGGGGAGGAGGCAGTATTAACCCAAGAATTGGTGCTCTTCTCAAGGGTCTACAGATCCCCAGGGGCTCCTTGTTAATCACTTACTTGCTGGCAGCAAATAAGGTGATCACTCGCCTCTGGGGACAGAAATCCCCGCCATCCCTTCAGGATTGGTTTAAGGTCATGGGGGAACTCTATACCATGGAACGAATGGTATGCAATATCTTCCTCAGTGACATGCAGATGGACTGGAGGGTAAGGTTTGTCTGTTTGCAGATGGCACCAAGATCTGCAACAGAGTAGATGATCCAGATGGGGTGGGCAGAATGAGAAGAGATCTGGATAAACTAGCAAAATGGTCAGAAGAGTGGCAACTGAGGTTTAACGCAAAGAAGTGCAAGATCATGCACATAGAGAAGAGAAACCCTGAAGCCACCTATAGGCTGAAAGGGGAGTTGCTGGCAGTCACAAAGGAAGAAAGAGACTTGGGCGTCATCATCACCGATGACCTGAAATCATCCAAGCAGACCCCTAAAGCAGCAGGTAAGGTTAGAGGGATGTTGAGGTGTATTAGTAGAGGTATCACAAGTCGGAAGAGGGAGGTAATAATCCCTCTTTACAAGACACTGGTTAAGCCCCATCTGGAGTATTGCATGTAGTACTGGAGGCCACACCTTCACAAGGACATTAATCAAATTGAGGCAGTCCAGAGAAGGGCAACCAAAATGGTGCAGGGACTGCATCAGAAAACATATGAGGACAGATTAACTGAACTCAATATGCATACACTAGAGCAAAGGAGGGAAAGAGGTGATATGATTGAAACATTCAAACACCTTCAGAGCATTAACAAGGTGAAAGAGTCTAACATGTTTCAATATAAGAAAAATAGTGGGACAAGAGGACACAGCATGAGATTAAAGAGAGGCCGATTAAGGGGTAACGTGAGGAAGTTCTTTTTCACAGAAAGGGTGGGGGTTGCATGGAACAGTCTACCTCAGGAAGTGGTGGATATAAATGCAGTGCAGGGCTTCAAACAGGCATGGGACAGGCATAAGGGAGTAATACAGATGAGTATGAATAGATAGGCCATTGACATAGCAAAGGCCTATGGCACATTCATATGGTAAAAAAAGAAATGGGCTGACTGGATGGGCCTTGCAGTCCTTATTTGCCATCAACTTCTATGTTTCTATGTTTCTATGAATGATTACCAGAGAAAGGAATAGGAAAGGATCCTTTGAACTTAGATGGTGTAAATGGGTGTTTTATATATCGTTGCAGGAGCCCTCATATGTTGCCATGACGGAATCCCTGGGGGTCCACCTGGTTCAGCTGTGGTTATTAAATGCCTACATCAATGTGAATGATTTAGTAATAGTTTATAAAGTAAGAAGTGTATAGAACTGGATGTTACTTCATGTTACTTTAAGTGGAATTCTTAGACACTCCACTGAAATCTCTGGAATTGACTCAACAAATTCCTGGACACTTAAATGAACTCTGTATGTTCACCTACAGATATTACTGGATTGTATATGGTGTGAAATGTGCCTCTGGATATGTGTTCTGTATATGTTTTTAATTATAACTAATAAAAACTACAATAAAAAATCAAATCAAAATTTATTTTTAAAAAGCGCCTTTCCAAATCCAAGGTGCCTGCACATAACATAAAATAATAAAATGAATTTAAGACATTAACAAATAAAATCCAACAGTAAATTACAATTCAATAATGGCTTAAAAACCAGGATAGGCTCAGCTAAATAAATACGCCTCAAGTGCATTTTTAAAACTCTGGACAGTCAGGCAGTCTCACACCCGACAAGGCAGAGAATTCCACAGGGTCAGGGCCACAAAACTAAAAGACCGGGCCCCTGATATGTTTAAGCAGACCCTGGGAATCTCTAGCAGTCCCTCACTGGTGGATCGGAGAGGGCAGAGGGGACAGTAAGGGCAAAAAAGATCTTGCAAGTAACTCAGTCCTTGATCATGTAGGGCTTTATAGGTCAGTAAACCGACCTTGAAGGTGATCTGCCACTGAACTGGCAGTCAGTGCAATCCTTGGAACACAGGCATTATACCCACTCCCACTGCATGCAAAGCCATCTCGCAACATCTGATGAACCAGGTAATGAGCATATTTAATTTTCTGGACTGTGTTTTCTGGCTGTACAGCCTCCCCTCCCCATCCTTTACCATCTGGCACACCCCTAGATACCCCATAATGGAATGGCTAAAAACAGGACCCTTGAGCAGATGTTGTTTTACCTACAGCAATATCCTTATGCCCTCGCAAACCCCTCACCTTACTATTTGGTCATGTTTGACCAGTTTCATTAACCACGGAACTGAGAAAAGGAAAAAAAATAACTGCTATCAATGCCCTAGTAAGTACAATAATACATTATAATACTTTTTAAGCCAGTTTAATTAATTATTCCAGCACATCTGTCTGAGAAACTCCATGCACCAAAAGCCCACAAACACCTCTTTGTAATGCCACCGCCCCAAATCCTAAACTGCAGTATGGCCGTTTTTGTTTGTCTGAAGCTGATAAAAAGTAAGACCATATTCCAATACTCTGTTTTATTCTAAACCCATAGATGTCTATCTCAAGAGGAAATGCACACCCAAAAGTCATTAAAACCATGTCAGAAAAATTTCAAGCAGGATCCTGAGCATGCACATTAGTGAGAGCCCCTTACTATTACTCCATATTTGTTCATAGCTATATTCCACTTTTGTTGCTCTATATGATGTCTCCCACCTGAATTTGTGTTATGCCAAGTTATTGTATTATACGCTAATGATGTTGTCTGCTTCCTTGTAATTTGTACTGTGTTATTCCAATTATTGTATTTTATAACACAGGTCTAAAAATCAAAGAACTTTAATTGGTTAAAACCAGTCAGGTGACCGTTCAATATTAGTGCATTGTCATCCTAGTCCTAAACCACATCACACAATGAGCAAATCAGTCCTCCTAGAACAGAACTACCTTTCATCATTCTCCCTACAACCAGACTTGATCTTCCATCACAAACATGGCTGCTACATTTACAGAGTAAAAAAACAATCAACTAGGCCCTAAAAATAAAACTACTTTAAATAAAAAATAAAACAAATTAATTAAATGTTGTTTCCCTGATTATCACACACTACTTAAACACATAAACACATTAGAAACATTAAGTATTGTTCATAGTTTTCATTACAACTGTTTCTTTGCTGACAATGAAAAATTCTCCTTCTGTCTTTAACTGCTCATTAGGGTAATCTCTTCTTCTTTCCCTGACAGTGAAGAGTCTGTGGCTCTGGAAAATCCCTTTGTTTTGTGTGTGTGTGTGTACAGTATGTTAGGAGAGGAGCATTCTGCCAATGGAAATGAGCAGAATTTTGAATCCCTGTATTCCAAGGTAAACATTCCATGTCTTGAATGTGGGGAAAGACAGAGAGAAAAACAACAGGATGAGGAAAGTATGCAATGATACTTCATAAAATAAGAGCAAAAGTGGGAAACGCAGTTACACAGGCAGAGGCAGATCCAAACTGCTGAAATACATACCTGTAGTTTATAAAAGCACATACATTTGAATCATACCTGGGTATTTTGAGGTGAAATCTATCACCCCCACACCAAAAAAGGCAGCCTGGCAGGTTTAACGTTTTGAACACATTTCCATTAAGAAACAGTACTTGTACTGATTTATAATGCATGGTAAAACAATTTTTCTTATAAAAATGTGTGCCACACACAGTTTTCATTATGTTTTATGTTTTTAGCAAACCCCACATTTACCAGAATGGGGACTATTTTTTGTATTCTAAGTTAAAATTGAAGCATATTTCAATAAAGTTCCAATTATCTTTTTTAAATACTGTTTTCTTATTTCCATTCATTTTAAGTCATATATTCAAATACTATTTTGTAAGAGAACTAAGACTCTCCAGGGGTATGCCATTATGGTGAAATAATCGTACTTCTCAGGAGCATTTAACGGCACTCGGCTGTGCCTTGTGCCTAACAACACACCTGAGGTGTGCAATTATTTCACCATAATGCACACCCTGTCATGTCTTATTGCTTACGTATCTTGTACTGTGTTTGCCATTTATTGTATTGTATTTTGTTATACAACATCATCCTACTAGGACCTCCTTGTAAATGAGTGTGTTCAATGGAGTTTTTTCTGCAAATAACCTTGAAACTTGAGACTTGAAAACAGTGAGAGTGCTAATGCACATCTTTGAGATCTTGCTTGAGTTTTTTTAAACATGGTGTTAATAACTTTCAGGGGCATGTTTTGACTTGAAAGAGACATTTATGAGTTCAGAATAAAACAGAATTTTTGAATACTGACTTCATTTTTATCAACTTCAGACAAAGAAAAGCGGCCATGCTGTGGTTTAGGATTTGGAATTACAGATGCACCTTCGCGATGTGCAGATGCTTCCAGTGCCTGAAGTTCCACAGACAGAACTCCTCCCGAAGTAATTAATTAAAATGGCTTAAAAAGGTATTAAAATCTACTATTACACCCACTGGAGCATTCGCAGCTGTGTTCTTTTTTTATTTTAGTCCTAATAGGAAGCTGGAATTGATGTTACAGTAAACTGACTGCTTCTAATGTCAGTGATCACCAAAGTCACTACAGTTAGCCAATTCATCACTCCAGCATAGGACTATTTTATGCACTACTGTGTTTCCACAGCTTAAAAACAGTAAAAAAACTAATTGTTAGACCTGTGTTTGTGTCTTTTTTTACTATACTATGGGGGTGCAGTGGATAATCACAATAACACACTCCAGGACATGCTTTATCATATGATATCGGCACTTCTCGGGTGCGTAAGGCAATGCTTAATTATAAAACTGGCTTCAGAATCCTAGCAGCTTCACTAGTCTAAACACATCGGGCAGGATTCCCAAAGGAGAGATGCGCCCAGCGCAACTCGACTGCCCCGACGCAGGGGAGATGCACTGGGTGCAAAATGGGCTATTCACAGAGGAGGCACAGGGAGATGCCCCCAGAGCATCCCCTCTGTGAATAGCACGACTGCGCCCAGCCCAGGATGCCCCGGAGCATCCCCCATGACAGGCAGTGAGTCCACTGGGACAGGGCATCTCAGGATACCCTGCACCCAAAAATGCCATTCACAGCCAGGGGCATGCAAATGAGGCCATTAGACATGCATGGTGCAATGGGGCCATTTGCATGTCATTATGGCCTCATTTGCATATCACCAGCTGGGAATCCCCAGCAGAATGCGCCCAGTGCAACCACTGCCCCACCACCGCCCGACCCCAGCCCAAGCCATGCCACTCCAGGTGGTGTTGTATGTGCTGGATACCCCACCCCAAGCCGCCATAAACTGCACACGGTGGCAGTAGCAGCACCGTGCCTCCCAATCCCGTGCAGAGCCACTCCCGGGCGGCAGTAGTAGCGGTGATGACCCCCTGAGCACCTGTTGAATGCAGCTTGTGGCAGCACTGGAATACAGGCTGAATCCCCCAGACCCAAGCCCCGGTACAGCCGCCACCCATGGCAGTCATGCAGACCAGCCCCATGTACACCAACCACCTTCCCCCACCCCAGCAAGGACCCACTATCAGTGGGCGGCTCAGCCACCTGCATACCACCACGGCGCCCTCAGCTGAGCTGTCTCAGGGCGGCTGGCACAGCCTGCAGTAGCACATGGGTGGTTGTCATTCGCAAAACTCAATCATTCCAGCCATTAGTGTGTGAAGTGGGTGTGCTGCTGCGACAGTGGGTCCTTGCTGAGGTGAAGAGAGAAGTGAGTTGGGTCTGCATGGGGCTGTCTGCACGCTCATGCCATGGAGGCGGCTGTACCGGGAGGCTTGCAGCTGGGGAGGGTTCAGCCTGCATTCCAGTGTCGCCATGCAGCGGCATCGTATGGGCACTCGGGGTCATCACCACCACCACTACTGCCGGGTGCGGCCCTCTGTACGGGATTTGGGGGAGATGTGTTCAGTACCGCTGCCAGGGGCAGCAGTGTATGGGGGCAGCAGTGCTTGGGGGGGGCTCACTGGGCTGACAGGGTGGTCAGGCACCTGTGATGCTGCCCGCAGTGTGGCAGCCAGCCTGTAGGTGACCCCCTGACTTTAGTGGAAAATCCAACACTAATCTTTCTGTGGCGCAACCCGGACTTGCCCGGTTGCGCCACAGGTTAAACTGTGAATGGGGCTGCGAAGCCGGTATGCATAGGCACACACCCCCACAGCCCCTATGGATGTGCCGCATATCATTATGGGTGGTTTGCGGCACATCGGGGTTGCGCCAGTGCATAGTCACCCTGCATGAATCACCCTTTGGTGCATTTTAGGGATGCCCTGGTGCATCTCGAATGCGCTGGAGGCGTATCCCTTTTGTGAATCCTGCCCATCACCTGACCATTCATTAATCTCTGGTACACCAGCAGTTTATTTATTTATGTGTGTACAGTCAGTTCCACTTGTATGCCATTCAGTTATATGCCTTTTTTGGACATATGCTCGTTTTGCCCTGGTCCCAATTCATCCCTTATGTCTGTAGTGTTAATTGCTCCATTTGTATGCCTGATGTATTTTTGGTTGTATGCCCTTTTTTTAAGCCAAGACAAGCCAGTAAAGTGCTGTTGGGGACAAGCCTGTTTACCTTATGAGGTGTTAATTGCTTTTACGGGGTTACGATAAGTGGTTAAATAGCTGAAACATAGATCTGTGAGGATATCCTACAGCACAACAATGGCTGTGAAGATGACGAGGACAAAGAGGAGTGACAAGAATCAGTTCATTCAACCACTGAGGTATGACAAATGATGGGGAAATAAGGCACTGTCTTGCAGTCAGGGAGCATAGAGACTACAAGTGGTTTTACTTGTTTGAAAAATGTGTGGAAATGTTAGCATGCCATGGAAAAAAACAGCTTTTCACTGATAGCTGGCTGACACAGTAGAACAGGGATAATACTGAGACAAACTTAAAATCAAACTGAAATCAATGCTACTACTCAGTGGCGCGGAGCCAGGTTTGGGAGCATTTGGGAGCCGGGGTGGGCCATTCAGTTAATCATGGGCTCTGCAATGGGCACTAAACAGTGAATAAAAGTGGTGGTGGGGCACCACTACTCACACTGGGGCAGCCAGGAGGGGCGAACGCCCCCCAGCCCCCCCCCAGCTCCGCCACTGCTACTACTGCAAACGAAGCTTACTTTGCCAGTTCTCATGAACACTGAACAGTGTTGTTTTTATTCTGTACTTGAGATATGGCACTGCTTCTTGGTGCAACTCACTTCATGTAATGTACTACAATATATTCCTTTTTATAGTTTTATTCTTAGCAGTGTTCAATGCTCATTTTAATTTTTTTTAACTCACTTGTGTTGTCTACAGCAAATTATTAAACTAAATGTGATCACTTTACCATATGCTGTGCCACAAGTCCATTTTTTTACTCTTGGGTTATTTTAAACACTGTCTTGCAAAACGCAAAACCTTGTCCCTGCTTGCATGACATTACACTCGTATGCACATTTTACCATGGTCCAGAGCTTGGGCATACAAGTGGAACTGACTGTATGTATTTATTTATTTATTTTTATTCTTTTGGTAACTGGGTAAGGCCCACTGGGCACAATGCCCATTTACACAATGACCCGGAGCATTAGGGAGGGTCAGTGACTTGTTCAGAGTCACACAGTATGTAAGTGGAGGTTGTGGGAATCAAACCTAGGTTCGCTGAATGTACCCATCTCATTCAAGCTCATTGCTTCATAACTAGCCTGCCGTAAATTCTACCTAGCAACAATCTAACAATGGGGTCTGCGCACTAAAGTTCTGATTGCCTATGCTACACGTATTCATGAAAAGTAGGCAACCCTAAGTCAGAATGCCATAAACCAGGGGTCCAGTGAACCTTCGGTGGCATTAATAGAAGGGGTGTGCACCCTTTGCACACTCATTCCCCTAGCCAATCATGCAACTACATGTGAAGCCAGTCCAGGGGCATGTCTGGGGGCTTTCCCACACTCCATACCATTCACAAAGACACAGAGTTCCAGGCAAGGGGGTGCAGGATATAGCTCCAGGGATCCTGCCATATCCATTGTGTGCCCCCCCCCAGAGAAACCCTGCAAGCTACAGGAGTCCAAATCACCACTCTGCAGTGCTGCTTCACCCCTCTGGTTGAAAAGGGAGAGCATGGCAGCCATTCAAGCATTCGCTGACATTGTAAAAGTTTGTGGTCCCGCACCTTCCTAGAATCCACTGCTTGTGTGGATCAGGGGATCAGCTTTAGGATCCAGGACAGACATCCAGTTGGATGCCCACCTGTGTCCCTCGACCCATCCCATGTAGCTGTGCATTGGGGGGGTCAGGGCTGCAGGCAGGTACTCTGCAGAGGTGCACAGTAGTGCATACCATGCACCTTGTGCCTGTCTGCTGGTGCAGAGCTACATGGGCTGGGTATATGTGATTCATTCATACACAGCCCCTCAATAGTTTATAGCCACCATTATGAAACTAAAACTTTTTTTTTATTAAAATAAAAATCCATTCCACTTTTTAAACACAAAAACCATAAGGGCATATGTTTCTTTAAATTAAATGCACTTTATGGGTTCATTCAAAGGCTCTCAGACTTTGTTACCAGACTCACTTAATCTACCTAGCAACAACCTAACTAAAGGAAAATAAAACTGTTTTTCATTAAAAAAATCCATTTTATAAGTGCAATAACCCTCTCCACAGCATGGGCTTCTTGAGAATTAATGCACTTGCCAGATGTTTTAAAGTCACTTGGCTGATAGGGTTGTACCTTCCAATTCACCCAGGACATGCATTAATAATCCAGAAACGCACGCCCTGTTGTGGGTTATTGCTTACTTATATGACCGGTATCTATTGTAAGCCAATCAGTATAGAGGGAAACCATCATTTAATACCCACAAACTACTTCAACCTTTTCTTTAGTATATTATCCATATTTTAGACACACTCATTATAGTTTATCCACATTTAAGACAAGCCTGCAATACTTCTTCCACATTTCAGACATGTCCAGCAATACTTTATCCATTATCCATATTTAAAATACACTCATGACAGTTTATACACATCTAGTGCAGAATGAAAAGGAAAGAAAAGGACCCTTCCTTCCACCTCCACTACCACATAGCTTTTTAAATCCTGTTTCAAAATGCCTGAGTCATATAATAGTAATGACAATCAGTTAGCCAGAGTATACTTGGAATAACTGGTTTATGAGGTTAACTAAACACCTCAGCCTTCAGCCTCGGGTTTTTAGTCACCCACATAAGTCAGTTATTCCTTTCTTTGTATACTCCAGCTAAATAAGTGTTACCATTAGGGATGCTCAGATTTCAGAAGTTAAATTCAGATTTGTCAGACTCCTGTCCGTTTTTAGGATCTAGGATTTTTTGTGTTAGTGGCTGAAAATCCTAAATCCTAAAAAGTGTATTTTTGTTGGATTTAGGATTTAGGATTTTGACATCCTAAATCCTAGTCTTTGAACAAGGTTCATACAAACCAGAAGATGCATCCTGTACTTCCAGTTAGGCAGTTCTAGCGTCGTCGCAGTTCTCTGTAAAAGGTGTGAGAGGTGTGAGAGAGAGAGAATTGTTCCCTTTTGCTTCTTTGATCTCCTGAGAGTTGTACAGTCAGTATACTTTACTTTGTCTACTGTAAGTCTGCTCTGTTTTGCAATTTAGGATTTCAGAATTCCGATACCGATCCTGTTTATGTATTCAGATCGGAATAGGATTTGGTATCGGATTGTCCAGAAATCCTAAAAATCTGAATCGGATTATTTTGAGGGAAATCTGAACATCCCTAGTTATCACTTAATACAGCCTAACAATATTCAAAAAGAAAAAAAAAAAAACTAGTTTGTCGCAGGTTGCCAGGGCTAATCCCATATGTAGTCCTTCTCAGCCCAGCCATCTGCCATCTTCCTGCCCCACCTTCCTACATACACATTTTTTAAAAAGGCAGCTGGACTGCTGGCATGGTGCCAAGAGCCAACACTTCCCTTTTTGTTGCATCCCTCCCTCCATCCCTAGCCCAACCCCCCGACCCCAAAAGGCCATTTATAAAAATCAGGCCGCCATTCCTGAGGTCTTATCCTTAATTGGAAGGGGTCATTAGTAGTCCTAGTTTGGCTAACCAGTCAACCACTCTTCCATAATCCGCAGCACGCCTTTCCAATGTCACATACACCAAAATCTAACTGCTGTAGCAGCACACATGCCCATGGGGGGGTGCATCATTGATGGCATTAAATGGGCTTATTCTGCTCAGCATCATTAGTGATGTAGATCCTGCCTCTCACCATCCCAGGCCTGTGCAATACATTACAATAGCCATAGTAGAAGATATTGTCCCTTATGGACTACACCACCTTCATACACAAGGCACGCAACCAAGGACACTTAGTTGGGCCTGTCTACATTGACCTAACTAAGGCATTCGATACAGTCAATCATGCCCTTCTACTTAACTCCCATCCTTCCTGGATCTTGCCCCCAAACCTACATCCTAATTTGAGAGCTATCTAAGTGACAGGACCCAGCAGGTCAAAATTAACTCAACCCTTTCCTCTAGCCTCCATGTACATTCCGGGGTCCCTCAAGGATCCATACTTGGCCCACTCCTTTTCAGCCTCTTCTTAAACTCATAGCCCAGTGCCTGCTCAAGTCATTTACTTGTATATGCCAATGACACCTTCATCTTCACAAACCATCCTAATCCTTCCCTACTGCAACAAGCCATCCAAACATCATTTACTGAAGCCGAATCATGGTTCACAGAGTGCAAGCTAGTTCTCAACTTAAAAAAAAATAATCGATGGTTTTCTCTCATCGCCAAAACCCGCGCAAGGGTCACACCCTCCATATTAGCAATAGTCGTGGCTCACTGATTGAGCAGGTAAACTCCTTCAAATACTTGGGCATCACTCTTGACTCATCCCTAACCTACCACCCGCATATTCACTCACAGAGTTCCACCATCAACATCAGAATTGATCAACTCCACCAGCTCAAACACTGCCAACCTAAAGATGCCCTTCGCCTAGCTGTGCAATCCTTGATCCTCTCAGTCATAGATTATGGAATCATGTTCTATGGCTCCTCAGATAATACCGCCCTGTGTAGAATAAAGGCCGCCCTGAACAAAGCCTGCCACCAGGTGATGGGTTGCGATAGATGGACCCACACGTGCAATCTTTATAGTAGTACCAATTGGCTACATTTTGAGGGTCATCTAAAATACCACACATGCCTGTTTGCCAAGAAAATCCACTGCAAACTCTTCCCCCAGTCTGCACTCCCTTATCCAGCCCATCCCCCAACTCAGGGTATCCAGGAGTACTGCCAGGGCTCCCCACCTGGTCCCCCATTGTAGGACCACTCTGGGTCAAAGAGCCTTCTTTCATAGGGCCCCTCAATGGCTCAATGGCCTCTCTATCTTTATTTCAGCTGAGCCTAAGATTGGCTGCTACAAAACCTGCCTCAGAGAATTCCTACTCGAGAGTCTGGCCTGTGACTGCAACTAATCTCTAAGTCCCAGTTGCTGTCCCTTGTTAGTCTCTCTCTCTCTCCTTCAGATAAGGTGAATCAGAAAATTATCTTACTGTAGTTATTAGACCTGAAGTGTATTTCTCTGAATGTTCGTGTATGTTGCTCGACTCTGGGATTGCTCGTCCCACAGAATGTTACCTGACTCAGGGATTATACCATCCTCAGATGTTTAACTTTGTATCTAATCTGTTGTCTACTCTATATACATTGTCCTCTGTATTTTCCTCACTGTAAAAAATATAACATCTGTAAAATGCATGTAAATACTGAGGAGGAGGCTGCACGCTGCACCAGCTGTGGAGTAGTCATGATAACAGGGTTCGCTAAAAGCCTGACTTTTCTTTTGAAAAGGTATGCCACCAGTTTTGTAACTATAGTGAACCTTACCGGACTTTCTTGTGCCTCCTTGGTCTTGCATTTGCGCTCCCTGGAACTGGTGATGCTGGTGGCGAGTAGACCACGGGTTGACAGAGTGGCCCTTCGGGAAGGCCTAAACCGGGGAAGAGCAAGCGACCGTCTGTGGTTGTCTGTGAGTTTTTGCGACCCATGAAAAGCTGGAAAATGCTGGAGAAAGGGTCAGCTGCAGAGGACTGAGTACTGAAATGCTGACCCCTGTGCATGGATTGAAACACTAAAGTTCAGGAAAATGCTGAGGTTGCGGCTCCGAGAAGCACACAACAGTTCTTGGTTTTGAAGTTTGTTTTAGTTACCCTAAACAGATAGTTTTGTTTTTAACTTTTAGGAGAAATTTTATAGTTTTAGTAATATTTATTTTTGTTTGTGTTACTCACTTCTCTAGGTTTTTTTTTTTTTTTTTTGGCTCTGTACGGCCCCAATTTCTCTGAGTGTTGAGATTCAAGAGAAGAATTGTGTTGGCTATGTTTTTGTAAATCTCCCTTGAGAAGCTATAAGTTTTTCTTTTAAAGTTTGAAAGATAAAGTTTATTTTATTTTTTGTAAGATTCGCACCAGTGCAAAAGTCCGGCTATCTGATTGGCTCTCTTACCCCGTGTGAGTAGTGCTATAAGTGCACATGCCTGGAGTGTGTTGAACCAGAATTAGATTGCCTGGAAGCTGTACTCACACAGAGTGTGTTTGCTGAGCAGATATATCAAGCAGCAGCACATTGCTTTACTTGGTGGGCTTTTAAAAAAAGAAGTTATTCCACCATCCCAGCTTCTACATATTTCTGCACGATTTTGCTTTTCTTGTTTATGCTCCAAAATACACTTCTTTAAGTAAGTCCATTTTCTTGTTTGGGATATACCTTTTTGGCTACAAAAACTACTTTCTGAGTAATTCTAAATAACCTGAGATTTTTTTTTTTTAATTTCAGTATATTTTAAAAAGTAAAGTATTTGTCTATTTTTATTAACTGGTGTGAACTCTTAGAATATAATGTAAATTAAAGACCTGAGGCACTAATTTTTATATAGATGTCGGAATGGGGATTGTAGAGATGATACTACATATCTCTATTCTTCCTTTTTAGGGTTTATTTGGGATATCCCAGGAAAATATACAAAACCGTAGTGTGCACCAAGAGTAAGAGGTGTTCTAGGATTTACCTCTGAAGTGTGCCTATTTGGGAAAAAGGGGAAAACAAGGAGCCTTTTTTTCCAGAAACTGGATATGTGTGCTAAAACTACTATTCTGCTTTTCGCTGTGGCCTCTACCCAAATTTGAAAGACTTTTGCTATAATTCTCCTGTGACTGCACCTTGGCTGATGAGACTGTAGGAATAAATACAAAAGAGACTTAGATGAATGAATGAAGGACTGGGGTAAGAAGAATAAAGTCTGACTTGGGAATCTGTATCTTAAGAAGACATTTGAGACTTAACATGGACTTTAATTGCCTATTGTGAACTATATACAAGAAGAGACTGTTATACTATTATATTGTTATATTCTTAGATTCTGATTTTGAAAACATAATGGTGGTTTAAACAGTTAATCAGGGAAGAAAAGAAATGGTTACAAGAGCTGCAAAAAGGAGAAGAGCGGCAAACCCTGTTAGCTATAAAAGGAAAGCTATCTTGGTAAAGGGAAATACAGAAGGAATGATGAATAAAACTGAAAGGAAAATTACTAATTATATTTTGGCCCCGAGAAGCCACATGAACTTTGTAGGGAAAAAGGAAGTACTCAAGATTGAGAGTGTCCCCTTTACTTCCCTTAGTTCCTCTCTAATAAGAGGATCACTGGGGACAAAGTCTACACAAATAGAACATCCGATTATGAAATGGATCAGATTGTTAGAAAAAGAAAATGAGTTACAGGAAGGACTTTTAAGTCCTAATGAATTGATTGGTGAGGAAGTTAATAGGGTGGAGGAAAGAACTGGAAATACCAAGGTGGACATGACAGAACCTGAAACTATGGGGAAAGAACATCTTAGTGTAGGGGGAATAAAGTTTAACTAGATGGGGAAGAAAATTCAATGAAAGATGCTTCCCATTAATGCCCTAGTAGATCCTTTTTAGGAGAATTTGAGGCCTTTTTAACACCTTATATTCTAAGACCTAAGTTAGACCGGCCATCAGAATTTACACCGGCTATCCCACACATAGTACAGGATCGAAGTTCCCTGTCTTCAGACCTGGAGGGTAGTTTACAATTAGAGACAAATAGGAAGATTGTTGATTTATTAAGTGAAATCAGGAATGGAATAGTGCTGAATAATGAACTTCTCATTAACTTTATTATTCTAGTAAGCACACAAATAAGAAAAAAGAGAACAGCTTGATAGATAGTATAAATCAAGTCAAGAAAAGCCTTAGTAAAGATAAAGAAGTGGGATTAGGTAAAAATAGTAAAGAAAGAATCAGGGAAATTACTAAAGAAATAGGAAGAGAAGAAGCAGAAGAAACCCAAGCACTCGTACTAGACCTCCAAAAGAATAGGAAAGTACAAAATAAGAAGAGACAACAATTAACATTAGAAGGGAAGAAAGTGGTCAAGGGGAAATCAAGCCTCAAAAAGAGATAACCTACCTTAGGAAAAAATCAGGTAGTTAAAGACAGAGAAAAAGTTGACAGTGGACAAATTAAGACAATTCAAATAATCAAAGATGGTCAGATTAGGAAATCTAGACTCAGAGAGAAAACTATAGAATAACAAAAAGAAAGAAGTAATGAGAAAACTGGAAAAGACAAGCTAGACGAACATGAATGTGAGTTATGACATAGAGAAGAAAAAAGAGATGCAAATAGAGAATGGGGAAATATTACCAACAATTTTTCTTAGATGCACACCTAAAGCAAAAAATGAAAACTATATGACATTAAAATGGACCACTTATAATGTATGTAAAGGTATCCTGGGAAATAAAATTAAATGGAATGACTTAGGATCAACATAACAGATACTATGGGGGAAGAGAAAAGGGGTGGATTTGTCTTGTACTAAAAAAACAAGAACACAAGGAAAAAAATCCTTGAGGTTAAAGAACAATTAAAGGAATGGGGAATAAATGCAGATGTTTCTATTCCTCCTAGGAAGGATGCTCAATATAACGAAGTACAGAAAGACCCTTTAAAACAGAAAGTAAATTTACCAAAGATGGGAGGAAATAAAAAACAGCAGACAATTTCCGAGTATATAAAACCGGTGGAAATAGAGATAGAACATGTCTTGTCCCAGGAAGAGACCTTTGGGAAAATGATTAAAGGAAGACAACAGAGAGGTTTAAGAATAAATAATAGTGTGGTATTAGAAGAAGATACACAGAGCATGGTTCTAATAGATCTGGACTTGATGTATCCAGAAGGGAATGGGGATGATTTAGAAGAAATGGAAGAATGTAAGATGGTGACCAAAGAGTTGGAAGAGTCAATTTGACTCCCAAAGATAAAATCTGGAGAAACTCAAAACTACTTAAAAGATCTTAGCTGGACTATAGCTGATGCAATATGCAAATTAAAAAATAGTGCCATAGTTAGCCTTTTACTAAAAATACATATTATTATGCTGCAAGAAACCTGTTCAGATAAAGCAGATTGCTTTTATGAAGGATACCAAGGTTGGCATATCAAAGCTAAGAGAAAGATTAAATTTGGCAGATCTGCTGGAGGAATTAGTACCTTTGTAAAGATAAGCGATGAATTGTATTGCCACTGTATTTGGAGTGACACAAAACACTTTATACAGGTTTTTGAGATTCAGACAAAGAATATCTTTTGATAAATGTTTATTTGCCACCAGACACCAAGGCATCTACCATAAACTTATGCTTTGATGTATTGGCCAATATGTTGGAAGAACTCCAGAACAAATATATAGGTAAAATGTTCTTGATTACAGGTGACTGTAATGCTAGGGTGGGGACAGAAATAGAAGAAAATGTACAAACTGTAATTTAGATGACATTTTCTCAATCATCTTAAGACATTCTATAGATAAAAAGAAAAATAAGGCTGGGGAAAGATTATTGCAAATAATGAATAAGTTAAATATGCATATTTTAAATGGAAGATGCCATGGTAACACACAGGGAAGGTGCACTTTTGTCTATAAACAGGGGCTGAGTGTACTAGATTATGGAATTGTAGATCTATATTCATATAGTAAAATATATAAGATGGAAGTGATGGATATCTGGGATAGTGATCACAGACCAATTCAAATGTGGATAGAAAGTGACATGGTATATACAGAAAATAAGACAAAGAATACTTGGATAGACAGAACTATGGAAATTAGAAACAGCAAATGAATAAAGTGGCAAAAAGTAAGCCAAAAATTATTAAGAAACTCTATTAAGTCAAAAGAAATGGAATTTATGAAACAAAAATGTTTGTTAAAACTAGAGGGCTCTTTGGAAGATTTTGGAATAAGTAAAGAGATGAACAAACTGTTTAACTCATACCGATCAATCGAACAAAAGGTTCTGAAGGAGTTGATATAACAACTGAGGAAACGTAAAAATAGAAACATCTATGAAAAAGAATGGTTCAATAATGAATGTTTGCAAAAAAGGAGGCTAATCCAAAGGGTGGGTAGCTGTATAGTTAAAAACAACAATATAGAATCCCCCAAGGCATTAAAAAATCTAAAGGTTGCTGGCCCGTCAGTGCAGCGGTTGGATTTCCGCTTGCAATGCTGGCGACTCAGGTTCGGGAATGGACTCTGGTACTGGAGGGCCTGCCAGGGAGAGAGGGCTTGAGCATCAGCTGATGGCTTGCCTTCTCTCGGGGGCAGGGCGGGGACGTGACCTGGCACTTGCTGACCCCTAGCAGAGGCTGGGGGCATGGCAATGCGCGGAGTCCCACTTACTAAGGAGGAGTGGTGAACGTTAGTGTCAGCCTTATGTTGTGGCAGACCAGGCCCCCGGGGAACAAATGGGAAAAAGAGCCCCGTAGCTGACCGGATGACGGTCACCAGCTCCCATTGCCACAAGTCCAAGGACAGTGCACACACCATCCCCAGCAGCACCCCGGAGCAGGTTTGGCACTGGTTAGTAAATAAATACATACATTCACCTACTATTATTGTCTTTCAATTTGACTCATTGACTCACACAAAAATATCTAAAACTCAAAATATAAATACAGTACTTTTTCAGACTTGCTGGAACAGGTTGGGGCCTCCCCAGGGAGGCTGGCCTCACCATTTGAGAAACCCTGCTCTATAGAAACATAGTAAAATATATGAAGTTGCCTGATGGCTGGCAAGAGGGAATAGTAGTCCCTATATAAACAAGCATTTGTCAATGCTGAATGTTGGCTTGCTGGCATTGGTAGTGCAGGAGTTAGAGAGATGCATAATAGGAATGGCAGTGAAGTATTGAACTGATGCCAACCCACCCCCACCCTGCAGAGACTGACAGGCATTGGGGTGTCCCTTTGGGTGTTTGATAGTGCAGTGCGGGAAAACATTTTGGGCAGGATGTGAAAAATGATAGCTGTACAGTTCATAAGGAGGTGTAAAAAAATGCCAGTGTTGAAAATGTGGCATGTAAATATAGCAAATTTGCGAAGTTACAAGGGTGCGTAGGAAATGTGCAACGACGCTTGCAACACTGCCATTATATGAAAGTTGCAAATTTTCAACATAGGCATTTTAGCACCTCTGCTCATGTACAGTGTCACTGTTATTTCTCAAAGTGTCCCAAGAAGTGATTTCACACAGCGACCACGCTATTCTGCGCTGGAAGTGCAAAACACATTTTGGGCAGGATATGTGAAATGACGGCTGTACTGTTCATCAAGAGGTGTGGGAAAATGGCAATGGTGAAAATCCAGAGTGAAAATATCACAAATGCACGACGGTACGAGCGTGCGTGCAATCTGCCAATGCACGCTAGTTACACAGTAATTTTATGGAGTATCATCACCAAATTTTCAACATAGGCATTTTAGGACCTCTGCTCATGAACTGTGTCACTGTCATTTTCATAATCTGGCCCAAACACTGATTTCCCACAGCGACTGCGCCGGAAGTGCGGAAACACATTTTGGGCAGGATGTGGAAAATGACAGCTGTACTGTTCACAAGGAGGTGTACAAAAATGACAATGCTGAAAATCAGCGTTAAAATATTGTGAATACTTGATTATGAGCCCTGCGTACTTAACTACTGGCCTGCGCTCATAAAACAGGCATTTGTTGGATTTTTCCACCAAATTTGGAACATAGACTTTTTGAGAGGCCACCTCATGAACACTGGCACTGTCATTTCATTAATGTGTCCCAAAAAGTGATTTTGTGCAGTGACTGCGAAATCACCTTTTGAGGCCGATTAATGCCATGACAGTGATAGAATTCATGAGGAGGGGCCCCAAGAACCCCATGTTGAAAATTTGGTGCCAAAATTCCAAGAATTGCCCGAGATATGCAGCAAAGTTGAAAAAACCCTATTCATTCCATTATACAGCTTAGCAGCTTTTCCTCAGTTCGCGGTCAGCTTTGAAGAGTGCAGACGTGTTCCCGGTCCACCGAAGATCATTGCGCCAGACTCTGGAGATAAGTATGGGGTGAGGGGGGTGTGGGGAGGCAGGGTGCACAGTGGGTGGGTGCAGGTGGGGGACAGGAGACTATGAGGGACCTTTTTTTGTTACAGGGAAGTAAAAAAAAAATTACATCACAGGACAGTTTTTTTTCAGGGAACTTGACATGCTGGGGTGAGCTCCAAGCATGCCACCTAACTGTTTTGGTGGGGTGCTGAAGCCGACGTGGGATAGGGCACCCTCATCGGCAGACAATGGGGGGGTGAATGTATGCCGACGGGTATTGGGCACCCGTTGGCACAATGACAGCGGGGGCAAGAGCCAAGAGTTGGGCACCCCCGGCATATAAGAAGTGTGGAAGGGGCTGATTTATGCCGACGGGGAGTGGGCTCCCCATCAGCACCACAATGAAAGTGGTGGGAGGGCAAGAACCGAGGGATTGGGCACCCTCCTCGGCATATAGGAAATGGGGCTGCTTTATGCTGAGGGAGAGGCTTGCTTCGTGCAAATTTGTGTGGCCACAGAAAGCTGGCTGGGATTGGGCACCCCGGTCGGTAGTTGGGTGGTTACCCGCCATGCTGCTAATGTGGCAGCATGCAGGAAGGGTCCGCTGCATCTGACGAGCTTTGCTCGGATTGCAGTGGACCTTTCCTTAGATGCGCTCGCCACATTAGCATGCATGGTGTGGTGCCGGCATGCAGGCTAATTGGGGAATGAGGGACACACCTACTGATGTGTGCTCTGCATCCGCCCAACAGTGGCTGCACCCCCAAATCTGCACTCTCCCAAGATGTAGACTTGTGTGCAAGTGCGGCAAGCCAACATAAAAAGGGTCACACAGGGAAAACAGAGAATTATAGGCTAATTACACTCTTAAATATCAATCAAAAAATTTCTCACGGCTGATATTAACAAGAATAAATTATTGGATGGAAACCAATAAAATCATGTCTGAAGTACAAGCTGGCTTACGAATTGATAGGTCAACAGTGGATCAGATTTTTGTATTAAGACACATTGTCGAGAAATATGTAATCATAAAAGAAACAAGAATATATGCAGTGTTTGTAGACATCAAAGCAGCCTTTGATTCGGTTAACCATGAAACACTAAGGGCTATGCTACAATCTAAAGGTATAAATGGTAAGCTCCTTGAGGTTACAGAATTACTACATAAAGACAATAGGTGGGATTCTAGAAGCTTGGCACAAGTCACTGCCAAGCGTGACTTGCGCCAAAAGCAGCTGTGACATTGACCCTGCACCCTATTCTAGAAGGGGCAGGGTCCTGCGACAAGCCCTGCAACTTGCAACATACAGCCAGGTACACCAAACAGAGGATGTACCTGGCAAGGATGTTGTAAGCCGCAACCGCTATCCCGCAAGACACAGGTGCCCCCCATGCAAAATCCCCGGCAGAGCCCTGCAGGGCTAGAGGTCCCCTAGCCACTGTTGTGCCACCAAGGGTCCCCAACACCTATCCTGATCCCCATGCGACTGGTGTACTGTACAGTATGTACATACTGTACAGTATGTACAGTACAGGCAGTTCACAATGTGTGCAATGCAGTCGGAACTGCAATAATATACCCTGTAGTCTTGTGGCACCCCACCCCAGCAGTACCAATACACTACGCAGCTCTCACCCATCCCCAGCGGGTGACTGGCACAACCCTCCTCTCACCACTACCACTGCACATGACTGAGCCTTTCAGAGCACTTACTATATAAACGCACTCAAAAATGAATGAGTGTTCATTCATTTCTGAGTATGTCTATAAAGCACGCTACCGAAGGAGCTCAGTCTGCAGCTGGCCATGGTGGTGGAAGGAGGGCTGCACAGTCATCGGTTGGGGATGGCCAGGGTGTGTGGGGAGTATTGGCACTGCTGGGTGGGGGGGTGGGGGGGCCAGTAGACTACCAGGGAGTATGGGGTGATAATTAATTTAATGGTTTGCAGCACTGCAGGGACCTGTACTCGGGTGGAAACCAGATCCTGGGAGGGGCAGAGCTGCCTTGCAGGGCTGATTGTGGTGTGGAGTTTAGGAGCATGATGCGTGTGGGCTGCCCTTCAGGGCATTTATGGTTTGGGGTTCTGGGGCTGGGGTGCAAGATGCCCAGCTGGGCACTTCTGCTATGGGGGCTTGGGGGTTGTGGGATGCCCTGTGGGGTGACAATGGGGGTGTTCTGGGCATGGGGGGCACATTGTAGAGTGGGTGCAGCAGGTCTACAAAACCCCCGGAGGGCATATGTCCGGTTACACCAGCTAAATGCTGGTGTAACTTACGTTGATGGTTCTCCTCTGGGGGTTCTTGTAGAATCCCAAAATTGGGGACTTTGTTGCTGCCCTACTAGAATAGGGCACAACTGCTGCCATAAACCCCCTAACGCCATGTCACAGGGGGTGTATGGCGCAACTGCTGGCGTAACTGCACTTTGGTGCAATTGGCCTGCGGCATGTCGCAGGCCACTTTGTAGAATACTGCACGTCGCAACTGCTGGCGTAACTTGCTACTTGCATCATTCTGTTTGTCGCAAGTGCAGTTACGCCAGGCATAACTATTCTAGAATCGGGTCCAATGTGATCTTAATCAAATATAATAAGGAAGGATATTTGACAGACCCAATCAAGGTAAATACTGGAGTAAAACAGGGGTGCATTTTGGCTCCCGCTTTGTTTAACCTCTTTATTGAGGTACTGGTAGAAGAGCTAAAGCGGGTAGACACATTCCAGCCCAGAATAAATGGGGATTGTGTTCAATTATTATTAGATGTGGATGACACAATATTGTTGCCCCAGACCAAAACTGGCCTAAAGAGGGCCATTGCTGTATTTATAGAGATAGTTAGTAAATTAGATATGGTAATAAATCAAGAAAAAACTAAAATTATGACATTTGATAAAAGGAAAGATAGAAGTTTGACATGCTGGAAGATTGTAATTTATTAATTGAAGATGTAAGTAGCTTCTGCTATCTAGGGGTTATTTTTAGCTATAACCTAAAATGGAGAGACCATAGAGAACTGGTATGTAACAAGGCAGTGAAGGCTTTGAATGGTATTAGACACGTTTCAAATTCCATAGCTGCTAACTCCTTTTTGGCACAATATAGATGCCTAAGGATGAAGGTCGAGGTAAAAATGTTGTATGGTGCAGAAGTATGGGGTATAGACCACAACCAAAAGTTAAAAGAACTTGAAGTAATTCAGAATAATTACTTAAGGGACCTACTGGGTCTATGCAGGGGCAAGAACAGAAACTGGAACCTTATCAATTTATACTAGAACACTGAAGAAAGCACTTCTATATTGGCAAAAAAATGATAACAGCTATGGAAGGAAATTTAGTTAAAAATGTTGGGTAGAAGCAAGTACTTAGGAGGGGAAAACAGAGTGGACCTGGCTGGGAATACTAAACCAGGAATTAAACAGAAATGGTTTAGAATATAATTATTTTTATAGAGAAAGGGTAAACTTGGTTAGATTCACAAATGAAGCTATACAGTGAGTAGAGGACAATGCAAAAAGCATGGATTTTAGTAAGGTCAGAGATTCTTGGGTAAATAACCCACTAAAGTATATTAAGACCAAAGCTGAAATGGAAAAATATCTACTTAAATGTGAGCATGTAAAACAAAGAAAAGTATTAGCTAGACTAAGATTTGGAATCTTTTCCACTTCGTATGACAGGAAAAATAATGTGCACCCAGTAATCTGTGGAGGCTGTAAGGAGGAGGTGATGTCTAGTAAACATTTACTGTGTGATTGTAAAACTTTTGCACAAGAGAGAAGTTTGTATATCTTCCAGCACTTTAAAAATTTGGATGAGATGAATAATCAGGAGAAAATAACTTCGATTTTAAACTGAAAGTACACAACAAATTTTTGCACTGTCAAGTTTTGCATAAAAGATTGCTAGGAAATTAAAGTGGAATGTATAATCAGACTTTACGATGCATACGATCGAGAAATAATGGTGTGTTATTGTATGCTGTTTAAGCTTTTTAATCAATTTCTGTATGTGACAAAATATTTTATATACATACAAAAAATAAAACTGAACTGAACTGAAATACTGATTTACAAATTATCTGTAATTACTGATGTGGAGCTTTTGCAAATGAGTCTATGACTCAAAGATTTGTAATTCTGATTACCTTAATAAACAAATAAATAAATATCAACTGTGAGTGAAATGTTTAAGAGTAAAAATTATTTCCAAGAACAAAAAAGAAATGGGCAGCACAGCTTCAAAGTGGAACACCACTTGTTCAAACACTGTGTGTGATGGTTATAAGAAGCCCTGATATGTGGGGAAATCCCCTGTGCTAATTGGTTGAGCCATTGCTGGTGAATTATTATAAAAATATATACTATATTGTCAGAGGCTGTTGTGTATGGAAATCAGTGCACTGAAAAATCCAGATGTACCACAGCAGTGATGTAGCTACTGTAGTACAATGACTTCTCATTGTGCCACACTAGCTGTGTACTGATACTTTATAAAAGGGGAAGGCCGCTGGGTGCTGGTCTGGCCAGTGGGGGATTGGAGCCTGGGAGAGAAGCAGTGCAGCCTCTCTGGCTGTGACTGGGCCTTGGGGGCCTGTGACCCTTAGGATGGTGGCAGAGTCTCTGGGACCAGGTGGCACTGGTCCCCTCATGCCTGGTCTCCAGATAAGGATACCATCAGAAGCAGCAGGAGGGATGGAGACCCCAGGACTAACCTCGAGATCTGCAGAGGACATCATTCCTGAAAAGGCACTTCAGGGTGAATGTTGGGCCACCCCTCAAGAGAGATCACTGTAACCCTCGTGGGTTAACTCCCAGTTGCTGTAGAGAAGAAACAAAAGGAGAGAAATGGAAAAGTCTTTGTTCAGAGTAATCTGTGAGTTAACCTTGCTTAAATAATATGCTCATTGTGTGAAGTCTGAGCCAGTCAAATTAAGTCCTGGCAGGTAGCCAAAAGAATGGGCATCAGGTAGGAGGGGGTCTGGCATGGGTTGGAATCAGTAAGTTTGAGAGAATGGAGCCAGACATGGATGCCTGCCTTTTGGGCCACTAGGGCTATCAACGTCGTGTCAAAGGGAGGCACGTACACATGAACCAACCATGCTTTATGCACTTACTAGGGATATCATAATGCTCCTACAGTTTCCATAAGTGTTGTCTTGCTGGGCACACTGAGACAAGTGCATGGCATGGTTTGCCCCTCAGGTAAGCATTTGCCCTGCCTGAGGAGTGTGCCACAGCACCCATGGTATTGGAGCACCAGGGCTTCAGGGTGCCCAGAAGGAAGGTTAACGTTTGTATGTTTGAAAGAGATCCAGTATTCAATAGCAATGTTATTGTGCCCTTTAGTTCAGGGGGTAGTCCTGGAAACTTGGGTAAATATGGGGTGGGAAAATTGGCCTCACAAGTATCTGGGTACCATCAGACTACATATAGTAGCAGCAGTTATAGTAATGTGCACACTAGTAGTGGGGAGAGATATGTGAAGCTCCAGCAATACAGTGAAGTAGGTATATATAGTGCATGGACCAGGTGGAGAATATAATGCAGTGTGTCAAGTACAATCATGAAAAGAAGTAATGGCCAGGGGAATGCCCAGAAAACTGTGTATCATCTGTCAGCTACATAACAAAATACCACTGTGCTTGATCCCAGCTCCAGTATGGACAATCCAATCTGTGTGTGGTCTCTTGTTAATGGTGCCCCATGGTGTGGTGTTGTGGTTCCCCGATCCCCTTTGCCCCTGACCTGAGATGGCAAGGTGACTGGTGTTGGTGCAGTACTAGTGGTCATGGCATGGTGGGCACTCTCCTGGGTGAGATGCCATCTAATGCCCCTAGATGCAGGAGGCTAACCTGGCCCTTACATGTTTATACCCCCTTCCTCTTCAATGCCCTGTCTCTCTCAGAAGCTACCAAAGTGCATCCCCAACCCCTGCCTTATCCAGACATGGCCACCTACCAACATTTAACCTTAGCTGTTCTCCCAGACAGGGGACAGGGACAGGATGGGGGGATTTACCTCCAATCTTCTTGCTTTGTCAGGAGGTGCCATGCTGGTGAAGGGGACCCAGGTGTACTGGAGTCCTTCATCGTGGGGGGCTGTGGCCATTTCTTCCAGTTTCTCCCTGCCCTGAGGGATGTTGCCACTGAGGACATCAAGGCACACATGATATGTGTTGTCAGTGCACCAATATCAGCAATGTCCCCACCCTCCCATTGCTCCTCCAGCTACAGTACCACCTATGGTCAACTAGGTGGCGGTATCATAGTGGGGGACAGAACCCCCTCCCGGAGAAGAGCATCAACAGTATGCTTAACTCCCCCCTCCCAAACCACACCCTGATGGACCAGGGTTCAATTCTTGCACAATGGTTGCTGGTATTGCGCTAATGTAGCTTTAATGCTGCGAGACAGACTGGTGCACATAAAGGATTTTTTTAAAGAAAATCTGATAAGGTATAGCTATGCTTCTTTTTTTTTACGGACTTCTTTTTTAATTGTTTCTTCACTTATGTATTGTTTGCTGGGGAAAAAAGCTGAAACAGGAAGTGCCCTGTATACTATGCAGCAGAAATAGTAATAAAAGCATGCAGATGCCATGTAAAGGGTGGTAGGAGATTTTGTAACAACTGCAGGCAGGAAAATAATACAGTGAAGCCCACTTATAAGAACATCATATCAAGTCTTTATTTATTTAACCAGGCGTTCATCGTTGAGCAGAAGCTCATTTGCAAGATGGACCTGGGTGGAGCATGAACAATTGTATATACAGGTCAACACAGGTATTTACAAGGCAATACAGATAATACTCTTTACAGAGAGGAAGAAAAAGAAGTTCATATGTACATAGAATTATACAGATATTGTACAGGTTACACGGTATTTACATACATAGAAGTGTCTATAGGAAGATAAAGCAGGTTATCTAAGGTTGCAGGAGGAAGTACGGAAGAAAAAATAAAATAAAATATACACCAGGTAGAGGTGAAGGTAGGGGAAGAGAGGAGGGAAGTAGGGGAGAAAGGCTAGGAGGGCATGGTGCACAGAAAGGAGTTGGTAAAGCTGGATGTAGAAGGTGGATGGAGAAAAGGAGTATGTGAGCCCGGGATTGAATGCTATAAAGTACGGGCATGGTAGGATGTCACAACCCAGGGTAGTGAGCCCTATCCGAGGTTGGGAAAGGAAGAATAAGGGGATGGATGGGCCTAGTGTTGATAAGACAGGGGATAAGAGAGAGAACAATTAGGCTGGTGAGGAGCAAGCTGGGGGGTCAGTACTTAAAATTGGGTCTAGGGGTTATTATATACTACAGTGCAGACACTGGCATTGGGTCCTGAGTGGGGTGAAGCAGTTACATACTTCTCTGATTGTATGGAAATAAAGCATCTTGAAAGCATTTATACCGATTAGAGTGCTTAATTTGAGGGTTTTTTGTAGATCGTTCCATAAGGTAGGTAGCACGAAGCTTATGGCTGCCCTGCCGAAGCGGATATAAGAACATCTCGCGTATAAGAACATTTGTCACATGTCCCGCTTTTTCCACATTATTTTCAATGGCAGTGAAGCCCATTTATAAGAATAGTCAGCCCGTTTATAAGAACATTTTTTTTTTCCAGAGGTAATGGCAGGTGGTGACTATCACCTCTGAGTGTGCTAAGCCTGGGCTGAATCATCATCTAGTTTCCTCATTAACAGTCACTTAAGTAGGGAAAGGTGTGTGAAAGATGCCCTAGGAAGAAGGCAGCACATATTCCTTTAGTTATGTTAGACACTGAATGAATTTTACAACCATACTCTAACTGTTTGAGTAATAATTAAATAAAAAGAGCTCTTTAAAAAAAATATATTATACTTCTTTTAATAAGGAATTATCTAAAGGGTTGTTTCAGTCCAATTTCATCATGTCAACTATAGATTTTACATGGATGTTAACTGTTTTCAGTGAAGCCCTCTTAAAGAAAATCCTGTTTATAAGAACATTTTTGTTTGGCATTTAGGGCATGCTTATAACAGGACTCCACTGTACAAGGTAAATGTTATCTGTTATGGGCCCCATCCTCTTCCGCAGGTTCCCAAATGACCTGCCCATCATCTGTGTTGAAATGAACGTCAACATGTACGTTGATGACACCTTTCTCTTTGCTGCCAGTGCCTTGGTCAGTAATCTAGAATCATCATTACAACATGACTTTAACAATACTCATCACTGGTTCTGTTCACACCACCTAACAGTTAGTGCCAAAAAGGCAGTTTCCATGTCCTTTGATACCAGTGAAAAGCTTGCAAGGCTAATCTCCAACCTATGCTTTAAAACCCCATTTGATGAGGTTTCTCATTTCAGGTTCCTTAGCGGGTGGCTAGATCTATACTTAAACTTCTCTAGCCACATCGATGACATCCATAACAAACTCCACCCCAAACCTGGTGCCCTTTATCACAAGCCTTGCCCACCCACCCCTGTCTACCATGAGTTCCTCCTTAAGATGATTCTTCTCGTGTTTGAGTACTCACATGCAGTCTACAGGGCTGCACTGAATTCCTCCCTTGCTAGACTGGACCCTCCTTTCTATACTTTCTTTCATTTTGCTGCTAGCTGTCATCCCCTCACCTTCCACTACTCACTTTACGCTGACTATGCTCCCTCCATGTATGCCCAGGTGGCCTCTCTCATTGCTCCTTTTTTCTATCCACGGTCTGGTTCTCCTCCCCCCCCCGCATCTACCCTCCATTCTGTTACCCCCTCTCCCATCCACCTACCAACTCTGATCTGCTGACTCTGATCCTTTGTTCTCCCTTGCTGCAAAACTACTGTGGGGTAAACTGCCTTCTTCTTCTTCTGCCTTCCCTATCTCTGGAATATTCTGCCCCTCCAGTCTGCCGCTCCTCTTCTTACAGTACAGCTCACTCAAACAGCTCCTAACAGCTTCCATTACTCCATCCTGTTTACGCTCCTAGTTCCAGCGATTGTGTAGAATATCGAACCACTATCAGATCTACGCTATAAGCGTAGTGCTCCAGTTATGCAACGAAAACGAAATAAATAAACTTATCCACTGGCATGCTCCGTGCCAGGTTGGCCTGCCAGTTATTTTTTATTAGTTTATTTGAGTTGGAGGGCTTTGTCCCCACACCCCAGTGTTAAAAAACAAGGGGGGGTGGAGGCAGAGCCCCCTCAACTCAAACTGACACAACTTCACTTGTGGCATGTTCTACGCTACCATGGACTGTCGGTTATTTTTTATTAGTTTATTTGATTTGGGGGACTTTGCTCACCACATTCCCTGTGTTACAAAAACAAAGAGGGATATGGGGCAGAGCCCCCCAGCTCAAATAAACTGACAAAAACTAAATCAGCAGGAAGTGTGGGATGAAAGTAGCCTGACACAGCTACAGTATAGCACAGCATGCACAAAATGAAACTATGTTGTATTCTCTGTAACTTTATGCAACACTGAAAGCGGTGGCCCAATATTCTATGCAATCATCCCAGTTCCTCTCTGGCCACCCACTCTGTATGTTTTTTAAGGAGCTACTGGGTTGCATACCCCTCTCTGGGCACCCAGTATCACCCCTGTTTTGTGTCCCCTGTTTATCATGTAAGTTATCGCTATGAACCAACACCATTGTTGCTAATCTTTGTGGGTCCATACTATGTTCCCCTTGCATTAGTTTGTGTTTGCTCTGTATTTATACTGTCATTTTGTTGCTACATACTGTATATGACGTGTTATCCCATGTAACCCCCACCCCCACCCCGCCTTGAATCACACCTAAAAAAGAGCATTGGCTCAGTGTGCCTTTTTCAGTCACCCATTTCTAAATAAATATTTTCAGCCTGGGAATTCCCCACACTACTGCACAACCAGATGCTATGCCACAAAAAAATAAAATGCAAGTTGACATCACAGGTACCAGATATCTGAAAATAAAATGTGCCTGCGTGGAAAGAAGGATGGAAGCGTTGAATACATAATGTGTTAAGCCCAAGGTACACTTGAGCATATGTTATGTGCAATAATTAGGTACTTCTTTTCGTTAACAGCTTTAGAGGCATTTATGCAGGCAAGCATTTATACCATCAAGAAGCAATGTACCTGGATAATCGTGCTATCTGGTCGATAAACCCCTAGTCAGGCATTTCTAACATCTAGGTACCAGAAGGCTTCCCCAAGTAGTCCAGCTAAGTCCCTCATTGAATGTTTTGCTTTTATTAAGGATTATAGAAGATTCAAAAATGTTGTATTTGAAATTCATAAAACTTTGTTCTAAAGAGTTTTTTTTTTTAAATCAAATGAAGATTGAAACTGAACTTTGTGAAATATTTGCCTTTCTGCCAGACAGACAAATCCATGATCTGTATGCTGGGGTTTTCAAAGAGCTTCTTCTGCATCCTTAGCGGGATTGATTGATAGTACACAGGAGCCTACTCAGTAGAATGATACAGTGTTGCTCAAATCATGAAAGATAATTCTCGCTGAAACATAGGTAGCTGGAGGTGAGTTATGGGACTTTGTTTCACAGTTTATGGAACACAATTTCATTTAGAGCCTAAATCTGTCATTTCAGCATTGTTTATCAACGTGCATCCAATACCCTTTCCCCAGAACAGTGTCAAAGTCTTATTTCCACAGGAGAGAAAAAAAAATCAAAGCGGTGAAATCAGATTATTTTAAATATCCAAGTTATAAAATAACCTGACAGAAAATATCTTCTGATTTGCATAAGCATCATCCACAAATGATGCCTTTGATGCAAATAGAAAATCATTCATCTGCGAGCTAAATACGCAGAATGGCATAAGGTGCCATAAAATGTGTATTAGAATGACTGCCTGATGACCTGAAGACCCATGAATTTCATTTGCTGTCTCTTCTATTTGCAGATGATAGCATTGTTTTATTCATGAGCAGGCTGAAAGATGAGAGCGATAATGACCATTTGTTTTTCTTGGTTTTACAACCTTGCTGTTGACTCTGTTTCAATAACTTAGTAAGAAGAAGACAAAACACACTGTGTGAAACATTTATAGAACTCCAGTAAAAATATTGGAAACAAAAAAATCATTCTTTTCATCACACTAATTAGTCAAAGTGAGAGGTATTAGAGCATTCCTTCCTACAAAGGGGGATTTCAGACTGACTGCTGTGATTCTTGGCTGTCACATGATAGCAGCCACAGTGCAAAAGGAAACCACCTAAGGTTCTGCACAGAAGTGAACTGATAATTCATGCCACTGGCAGACATCAAATTGGCGGAAGCCTACTTGCAGTATTGCTTCAGGACAGCATATCTATTTAACATTTCTGCTGTCTTGTAAATGTTTATGTTGCCTTAAATGGAGACCACTGAAAATGAACCTCAGCTCAATGGTTTGTAATATCTTCATAAATATTCAAAAAACATGTTAATAATAATACTTCAAACACTGGCTATCCTTTAATTTGAATATTGGCATACTTAGAGTTCAGAATTACATCCCACTTTATATTATTATTTGTTAGAATTCCTATTAGAATAATCAATGATTTATGACCAGAAAGGATCATTTCCACAAAGGCAGAAGCTCTGAACAGTGAACAGTAGGCAACATCTCAACAAAAAAAGAAGACAATGTCCAGTAACACTGGAACATTTATCTATAAATAAACTGTCTTGTATTGTACGCAACAACAAACAATGAATAATCTACTAGCAATGCTTCTCTGGGTAAATCAATTTGCATGTCATTATAGTCTTCCTTGGTTGATGTAATTAATCTTTAACACAGAGATGTCAGATGTAATGATCCCAGGGGCTCTGCAAAGATCTGAAGAAAATCATCTGAAAGACTTTGTTCTCCTCAAATGTCTGTGTAATACCCAGGCACCGAAACCTGTTGTTGGTGCCAGACTGAGTGATAAATATCCCTTTGATGGAATGCAGGCTCCATATTCAAAGGTAAACATGAGTGCACTAAAGTTTTTCAACAAAATTACGTGAGACAAGTTAACCCTTGTGCATTTGGTCAAATCACTGGCAGGGTGTTCCAGAGCATGGCATTTTTCTTAGAGAATCAAAATAATTTCAAACCAATGAGAAACAAGAGACCAGGGAGCCAAATCCACACTCACAGTTGGTATCAGCACAAATTAATTTAAGCAATAATACATGACAAGGTGTGTGTTACTGTGAGAACACAGCACACCTTAGGAAGTCAGACATAAGGCGATGCAGAGTGCTTTATGCACCTGACAAGTGCAGTTATTCCACAATTATGCATGCCCTGGAGTGCCTTATTGCAATTATAAAATGGTTCCTCTGATTTTTATTTTTAAAACTGAGTAATGAGATTCGGCACATTAAGTATTTCTCACTGTGCTGTTGTGCTGGAGAAATACGCTGACATCTGACCAATCACAGGTCTTGGTTTCCCTTACCCATTTTCAAATATGCAACAAAGCCCCCCTTTACATGACCATTAACACTGACTCAGTCATAAGTGGTTATCAGTACAATATCAGTAGTGACCATGCAGGGAAAGGTATGTGACCCTGGGTGCAAAACATTGTGATTATTTAGTTATGTTTACTTACAACTGAGTTCAGGGCCCCAGACTTTAAATATTTTATCATACTCTTTTGTGAATCTCCTTACATTAGGAATGGAACTTTTTTATATGTACAAACAGAACAATATCGGTATCGGTAGTCATTCTGATGCAATCTCCTTCTAAGTGTTTAAGGGAAGATGAATCATCTAAAGAACATACATGCTTTAATTGAATCTGGGAAGGCACTATAGTACAGTGGTTAAAGTACAGGCTTGACAACTAAAAGACAAGGTTCAAATCTCACCAATCTGTGAAACCATGAGAAAGTCACTCAACCTTTGAAAGCTGTAATCATCCCAGTTGCAAATTTTGATTAAAGCAGGACCCCCCCCCCAAAAAAAAACAGGATGCTGCTTCTCAGCTGAGTTAACCTGGGTATGAGAAGCAGTATGGTGTTGTGTTTGGAGCACTGGTTTAGGAACCAGAAGATTGCAGGCTCTTGCCCTGCTAGAGTCAAACACTCACTGTGTAACCTTGGGCAAATCCCTCACCCTTGCAGTGCCCCAGTCCCCCTTCCCCCAGCTGCAGAAATGGATAGAAACAGGACCCCACTGGAAACAAAATGTTGCATCACAGCTGGACTATTCTTAATAAATAAATTGTTAAAAAAAGAACTTTAAAAAAATCTGGTTATGGTAAAATCTTTAAATCAGACAGTGACTGTTGTTAACTAGCATTTGTCAATGCCGAATGTTTGCTTGCTGGCATTGGCATTGGTAGTGTAGAAGTTACAGAGCTGCATAATAGGAATGGCAGCAAAGTATTGAGCTGAAGCCAACCCCACCACCACCCTGCAGAGAGAGACAGGCATTGGGGTGTGCCTTTGGGTCATCAGGCATAACGACCATGCCATTTCACCACACCCTACCCTGCAGACATTGACAAGTGTCACAGTGTGCCTTGGGGTCTTTGGCCCTTATGCGCACCCCATTCCATCAGGAAATATGGTGAGATGGGTGTGGTATAGGAGAGTGGGGTGAAGTTTGGGCACGAAGAGTCCGAAGCACACCTTGATGCCTCTCACTGGCTGCAGGGTGTGGGTGGGGGTGGAATGGTATGAGCATGACAGTCAAGAATCCCAAGTCACACCCCTGATGCCTGTCATTCTTTACAGGGTGGAGCATTATGGTCGGAAACCCTAACGTCTCAGGCATTCGTTGGTATTTTCACTCCAAATTTTCAACATGGGTTTTTTGTGACCCCCACCTCATGAACAGTGGCAATATCAGTTTGTTAGCTGAAAACTGCTTTTGCACAGCAACTATGGCGTTTGGCACCATAGGTGCAAAAGCACATTCCGAACAGGATGTGAAAAATGACAGTGGTACTGTTCATGGGGAGGTGTAAAAAATGGCAATGTTGAAAATCTGCTGTGAAAATCTTAAAAAAACTGGTGAAGTCATGAGCGTGCATAGAAACTGTGTAACGCACACCCGTAATGTAACTAGTTTGGGGATTTTTTTACAGCAGATTGTTAACACAGGCATTTTGAGACCTCCGATCATGAACAGTGTCAGTGTGATTTTGTTTATCTGTCTCGAACAATGATTTCCCACAGCAACCATGCATTTCTGTGCTGAAAATGTGAAAACTCATTTCGGCCATGTTTTGAAAATGACAGCTGTACTGTTCATAAGGAGGTGTGGAAAAATGCCACTGGTGAAAATCTGGACTGAAAATATTACAAATTCATGAACTTACGAGGGTGCATGGAAACTATGCAATGCTCACTCGTAACACAGTCGTTTTATGGAGTTTTGTCACCAAATTTTCAACATAACCATTTTAAGACCTCTGCTCATGACCAGTGTCACTGTGATTTTCTTAATCTGTCCCAAACATTGTTTCGCTTTACGACTGTACCATTGTCGCTACATGTGTGGAAACACATTTTGGGCGAGATGTGAAACATGGTAGCTGTACTGCTCATATAAAAGTGCGGTAAAATGGCACTGTTGAAAATCTGGTGTACAAATATTACAAATTCGCAAACTTGCCAGCGTGCGTAGGAACTGTGCAACATGCGCTCCTAAAACAGTCATTTTGGGGATTTTTTCACCAAATTTTCAACATAGCCATTGTAACACCTCTGCTCATGAACAGTGTCACTGTGATTTTCTTAATGTGTCCCGTACATTGATTTTGCACACCGACTGCGCCATTGTGCACTATATGGGCGGAAACATATTTTGGGTGAGATGTGAACAATGACAACTGTACTGCTCATAAGGAGGTGTGGTAAAATGGCAATGTTGAAAATCTGGAGTGAAAATACTGAAAATTTGCAAACTTACGAGCGTGCATAGGAACTCTGCAATGCATGCCTGTAAAACAGTCATTTTTAGGAATTTTTCACCAAATTTTCATCATAGCCATTTTAAGACCTCTGCTCATAAACAGTGTAACTGTGATTTTCTTAATGTGTCCCATACATTAATTTAGCACACCGACTGCGCCATTGTGCGCTACATGGGCGGAAACACATTTTGGGTGAGATGTGAAAAATGACAGCTGAACTGCTCATAAGGAGGTGTGGTAAAATGGCAATGTTGAAAATCTGGAGTGAAAATATTGAAAATTCGTGAACTTACAGTGTAAAGACTACGCCTTACCCTCGTAAAACAGTCATTTTAGAATTTTCCACCAAATTTTCAAAATAGGCTTTTTGAGGCCCACCTTATGAACAGTGGTGAGGTCATTTTGTTAATCAGTCCCGAAGGTGATTTCACACAGTGGCTGCGAAATCACCCTTCAGGCCCGATAACGCCATGACAGTGACATCATTCATAAGAAGGGGTCCCAAAACCCCATGTTGAAAATTTGCTGCAAAAATTCCAAAAAATGCCAGAGATATGCAGCAAAGTTGAAAAAAACCCTATCTATAACATTATACAGCTTACCAGCATTTCCTCAGTTTGCGGTCGGCTTTGAAGAGTGCAGACGTGTTCCCAGTCCACCGAAGATTGTCGCACCAGATTCCGGAGGTAAGTATGGGGTGAGGGGGTGTGGGGAGGCAGGGTGCGCAGTGGGTGGGTGCGGGTTGGGGCAGGGAGACTGCGAGGGACCGCTTTCAAATTTACAGTTTTTGGGGTTTTAATTAGGAAGGCCAGCAGGACGTTTGCCATGCTGGGGTGGGCTCCCAGTGTGGCAGCTGGAAAGAACTGTTTGGGGGCTGGAGCCGACAGGGGTTAGACACCCCTGTCATCCCATATGGGCTAGTGCCGCTGGGAGCTCCCAGCGTGTGGCAGTTGTAAGGCTTTTGGGGGAGCTGGAGCCGGCCGGGATTGGGCACCCCGTCGGCCGCCATACTGGGCTTGTGCCATGCTGGGGGTGGGCTCCCAGTGTGGCAGCTGTAAGGCTGTATGGGGGTTGCAGCCGATGGGGATTGGGCACCCCGTCGGCAAGCGGGCTTGTGCCATGCTGGGTGGGCTCCCAGCGTGGCAGCCAAACTGTTGTGGGGTTAATCCCCGTCGACTATACAATCTCACGGGGGCAGCGCGTCAGCATGCAATGTGCGTGCGTGTTGAGGGGGGGGAGCTCTGCTCACTAAAGCGGAGCTCTCCCTTTCAACTGTATGCCACTGCATTTTCCTGCCGTCATAGACAGCTGAAGCAGTGATTGGTGAACTGAGACCATGCCTGCAAATACACTGACTGAACTGGAAGAGGCTGACACACCTCTGGAAAACTCGGATGATGTCACTATGTTTCTTGCACATGCGTGCAAGCAAACATAATAAAAAGGGAATTAAATTCAATAAGCAAGAGAAAAGGAAAAGCTCATAGATGTAACCTTAACAGGAAAAAAAGCATAGTTTCATGCACATACTGTAGAGAGGTAACAGTCTGGGCAGAGTAAAGTATTAGTATTAGGGTTTATCATCTGACTTGAGAGAGAGAGAGAGAGAACCATGGTTTGACTACCGGAGAAAGGGAAACCTGTGACCCCTTTAAATTAGCAAAATGCAATAAAAAGAAATAATCTAGGCTATCAATGGTCAAGTTTTGAAATTAGAAGAAGAAATAGTTGGCCAATCAATCCTGGGATCAAATAGGATACAATAGTAACTTTCTTCTCACAAATTGCAAAAGAAATTACAAAAAATTCAAGCTTGATCAGACTGAATGTAATAATGGCAGAATTCTTCTTTATTTTGATCTAATTTTTACAATTGTGCAGTTATAACAGAAATGCACATGGAATAAATGGTTCCAATATTATACAGGACAGGTCTCTGGGAATTAGGTGGCTCAGCTAATATGGACACTGTCTTCAACTCCTGCAGACCATTTCTCAAAATCTAAATTGCGATGGGCGGTAGAGCCTTCTAGAACCTGGCTAGTTCCAAAATTTAGAATAAACACATAGTGGCTTTAAAATTATAAATGAGCAGGCAGTTAGTATATAACAATATGCAAATGAATGTAACTGATTAGCTTTGAAAAGAGCTTTACAAACAAGTACTTTTTAGAAGCTTTGGGGGTTCCAAAGAGAATGGGAAGAGGTCCACCCATTTTTAAGTCTAACTACTCAAGGCATGCTTAAAATGTGTTTAGAAAATGGCAAGAAAAAAATCTACATAATTTCTTTGGCCAAGAGAAGCCACCTGACCATACATTAACTCTATAAATGCATGGTCAGGTGCTGAATCTAATTTTCCTCCACCAAAATAACTACTTAGAGCCATGTTATAAGTGTAATAAGCCCCTCCAGCGTATACATCATAGGATTTTAATGTACTTTCCAGGGGCACAAGGATATTCGGCCTTCAACCTTGAGTCCTTACTACACCCTTGGGGTGTGCAATAAAATCCTAAAATGCACACCCTTTCATGGCTTATTAATTACTTGGCAGGTTGCCTTGATGGCCTGGCAGCAGTGTGCTGTGCTGCTGTCCACCATGCAGGTGACCCAGTTTGGAAGTGAGCTTGGGATTCTGCATCAGGAGGCAGGCCAGACTGCAACTTCTGCCAGTTGGCAGTCTGCTTCAGTTGGGAGGGATGACATCAGGCACCTGGTGCCTCAGCGACCCTCTGATGGGCCAGAGGTGTTTGCTCCCTATGTAGGATATCAGTGTTTGCAGCCAAGGCTGTCGGCAGTCTCTGCCCACCCCAGGAGAGGAGGGAGGACAAGAGAAAAAGCCAAGGGTAAAAACCCATATACTATCTATATGATGGCCGGGGGTTCTGGACTCTCTTGGGTCCTAGTGATGCAGACACTGTATCCTAGTCCACCTGGTAGGCTGCCTCAGGGTGAAGACAGCCCTTCCCTCAGAGCACCTACCCTTAGAGGGTAAGCTATGGAAGCCATCTGGGTGGCAGCTTGACCCTGGGGGGGATTGTGGAGTACCAGCCTTGACAGGGTATATCCCTGAGACCAGAGTCTATCCCTGATTGCTGTAGCCAAAGGAAAAAAGTTCTATGAGAAAATGTATTTGGTGACTTACCTCTCATCACGATGGTGACCCGGGTTTGGGAACAAGCG